>CM059558.1:12028234-12628234 GCA_030386875.1 Morinoia aosen | reverse complement strand
CACACTCTACGCACCCCACACACTCCACACACTCTACGCACCCCACACACTCCACACACTCCACACACTCCACACACTCCACGCACCCCACACACTCCACACACTCTACGCACCCCACACACTCCACACACCCTCCACACACTCCACACACTCCACACACTCTACGCACTCCACACACTCCACACACTCCACACACTCCATACACTCCACACACTCCACGTAGAATTAGAGCTGCAATTGAGTTGCCACAAGCGTGCATAGTAAAGCTCCATTCTTTGAGCCTTTTACTTTATTACTTCTATATACCCTCTAAATTATTAGCACGAAGGATATTTTACTTCTATATACCCTCTAAATTATTAGCACGATATTTTACTGAACGTCATCTGGAAAATCAGACCAGAATTTAGATTTGAATGGGAAGCCCTACGATGAACAAAGCACAGCGCGATTCCAATAAATGGCTTTCAGGTTATGTGAAGAACTTAACATTTAATTAATTTTGAATGAGTGCGCTTTGTAAGAGAACTTGAATTGAAAAGATAAATAGAAGGAAAGGAACTTGATAGGAATGTGTTGAGCTACTTTGCCAACTCAGCAGAAACTTGTGTTTTATAAGCAGTTAACTCAAAGTGATAATTAGTTATAATAATAATGAATAACTTACGGTGATGTGTGTACCCAGTCTAACTTTTTCACCGGAGCATGCATGTTTTTCGCCGCCCAAATAATTTAATCGTTTGGGCGGCGAAAAACATGCATGCAGGGGGCTAAAAAGTTAGACTGTATTGTCTAACACGAAATCGAAACAATTTCTCTTTTGTCTTTTGAGAATCCAAATGTCCTAAATCTGAGCTTGTTTTCCGATAAGTTTAGGGCAATGTCGTAATAGATTCTTATTGAATTTATGCGTTCTTTAGCCTCAAAAAAGGTATGCAGTACAAAAACTAATTACGTTCTCTTAGCCGCAAACTTCGTATTTAATATTAAAAGAGCCGCAAAAAAGTATGTGTCGGCGATAAAAATAGGTGATATGAAATCGTTATATTAAGAGGAACCACAAATGAGCATCATGCCAAGCGAAAAAACTGTTGTTTTTATTATTTTGGAGAAAAATGTTGACTGTGCGGGACGGGTGCTTGCCTGCACAAGACGTGGGTTGCCAGCTAAAGTGGGGCAACTCACGGCTGTCATATCATATTTTGGTTGCCATATCATGTTTTAGCTGTCATATCATATTCTCGTTGCCATATTTTATTTTGGTTGCCATATCATATTTTGGTTGCCATATCATATTTTGGTTGTCATATCATATTTTGGTTGCCATATCATATTTTAGTTGCCATATCATATTTTGGTTGCCAAATCATATTTTGGTTGCCATATCATATTTTGGTTGCCATATCATATTTTGGTTGCCATATCATATTTTGGTTGCCATATCATATTTTGGTTGCCATATTATATTTTGATTGCCATATCATATTTTGGTTGCCATATCATGTTTTGGCTGTCATATCATATTTTGGTTGCCATATTATATTTTGGTTGCCATATCATATTTTGGTTGCCATATTATATTTTGGTTGTCATATCATATTTTGGTTGCCATATTATATTTTGGTTGCCATATTATATTTTGGTTGCCATATCATATTTTGGTTGTCATATCATATTTTGGTTGCCATATTATATTTTGGTTGCCATATTATATTTTGGTTGCCATATCATATTTTGGTTGCCATATTATATTTTGGTTGTCATATCATATTTTGGTTGCCATATTATATTTTGGTTGCCATATCATATTTTGGTTGCCATATTATATTTTGGTTGTCATATCATATTTTGGTTGCCATATTATATTTTGGTTGCCATATCATATTTTGGTTGCCATATCATATTTTGGCTGTCATATCATATTTTGGTTGCCATATCATATTTTGGTTGCCATATCATATTTTGGTTGCCATATTATATTTTGGTTGCCATATCATATTTTGGTTGCCATATTATATTTTGGTAGCCATATCATATTTTGGTTGCCATATTATATTTTGGTTGCCATATCATATTTTGGTTGCCATATCATATTTTGGTTGCCATATTATATTTTGGTTGCCATATCATATTTTGGTTGCCATATCATATTTTGGCTGTCATATCATATTTTGGTTGCCATATTATATTTTGGTTGCCATATCATATTTTGGTTGCCATATTATATTTTGGTTGCCATATCATATTTTGGTAGCCATATCATATTTTGGTTGCCATATTATATTTTGGTTGCCATATTATATTTTGGTAGCCATATCATATTTTGGTTGCCATGTTATATTTTGGTTGCCATATCATATTTTAGCTGCCATATCATATTTTGGTTGCCATATCATATTTCAGCTGCCATATCATATTTTGGTTGCCATATCATATTTCAGCTGCCATATATTCTGGTTGCCATATCATATTTTAGCTACCATATCATATTTTGGTTGCCATATCATATTTTAGCTGCCATATCATATTTTGGTTGCCATATCATATTTCAGCTGCCATATCATATTTTGGTTGCTATATCATATTTCAGCTGCCATATCGTATTTTGGTTGCCATATTATATTTTGGTTGCCATATCATATTTCAGCTACCATATCATATTTTGGTTGCCATATCATATTTCAGCTGCCATATCATATTTTGGTTGCTATATCATATTTCAGCTGCCATATCATATTTTGGTTGCTATATCATATTTCAGCTGCCATATCGTATTTTGGTTGCCATATTATATTTTGGTTGCCATATCATATTTTAGCTGCCATATCATATTTTGGTTGCCATATCATATTTTAGCTGCCATATCATATTTTGGTTGCCATATCATATTTTAGCTGCCATATCATATTTTGGTTGCCATATCATATTTTAGCTGCCATATCATATTCTGGTTGCCATATCATATTTTAGCTACCATATCATATTTTGGTTGCCATATCATATTTTAGCTGCCATATCATATTTTGGTTGCCATATCATATTTTAGCTGCCATATCATATTTTGGTTGCCATATCATATTTCAGCTACCATATCATATTTTGGTTGCCATATTATATTTTGGTTGCCATATCATATTTTGGTTGCCATATCATATTTTGGTTGCCATATCATATTTTGGTTGCCATATCATATTTTGGTTGCCATGTTATATTTTGGTTGCCATATCATATTTCAGCTACCATATCATATTTTGGTTGCCATATCATATTTTGGCTGCCATATCATATTTTGGTTGCCATATCATATTTTAGCTGTCATATCATATTTTGGTTGCCATATCATATATCAGCTACAATATCATATTTTGGTTGCCATATCATATTTTGGTTGCCATATCATATTTTGGTTGCCATATCATATTTTGATTGCCATATCATATTTTGGTTGCCATATCATATTTCAGCTGCCATAACATATTTTGGTTGCCATATCATATTTCAGCTGCCATATCATATTTTGGTTGCCATATCATATTTTAGCTACCATATCATATTTTCGTTGCCATATCATATTTTGGTTGCCATATCATATTTTGGTTGCCATATATTTTGGTTGCCATATCATATTTTGGTTGTTATATCATATTTTGGTTGCCATATTATATTTTGGTTGCCATATCATATTTTGGTTGCCATGTCATATTTTGGTTGCCACATCATATTTTGGTTGCCATATCATATTTTGGTTGCCAAATCATATTTTGGTTGCCATATCATATTTTGGTTGCCATATCATATTTTGGTTGCCAAATCATATTTTGGTTGCCATATCATATTTTGGTTGCCAAATCATATTTTGGTTGCCATATCATATTTTGGTTGCCATATCATATTTTGGTTGCCATATCATATTTTGGTTGCCATATCATATTTTGGTTGCCATATCATATTTTGGTTGCCACATCATATTTTGGTTGCCATATCATATTTTGGTTGCCAAATCATATTTTGGTTGTCGTATCATATTTTGGTTGCCATATCATATTTTGGTTGCCATATCATATTTTGGTTGCCATATCATATTTTAGATACCATATCATAGTTTGGTTGTTATGTTACCACATCATATTTTGGTTACCATATTCTATTGCATTCTTATAACGTATCTCTGTCACTGGAAACTACATTTCCAAATTGTCAGCCCATTATTAAAATGTACAGTGTTTGCTGCAAACTTTTTGGAGTATTTCAAGTTTCGCGTTTGGGGTTGGAACGGGAAGGACAAAGTCAAACTTCAAGTTCCCTGAAACGCTTGCCTGCATTGCGAAATACTTACAATGAACAATTTACACTTTAATATCGGTTCTCCCTTGTATCTTTTTACTGAACAAGTTTCAATATATAATATATAATAATGTAATAATAATGTAATAATAATGTATATATATATATACCTTTTATCACACTCTGGACAAAACATAGTAGGATTTTTATACATGAGTTCATGACCTTTTGCTGCAAACTCAATCAATTTAAACAATTTACCTACCACAAGCGACACACAAGTAGATAATTACTTACGTCTAATACAATGATCAAATTTGGGTGTAGCTACCTGTGGGCCCGAATAAGTTCAGAGACTTCTAGGGCATCCTACCATCAACGCTATTCTAAGGTGTACAATAATGTCTAATTCAATTCATAATTCAATTCGAAGCACATTTTCTAAGCGAATGCAGAACACAGTACTCGGTGGAAACATTATTTTTGAAGAAGAATAAAAGTACGGGCTTAATTTTCGAAACCTCAAAGATAGTTTATTCTCCAGACATTCTCACAGAAGAAGAATAGTTTTTGGATGTTCCAAAAACACCAGAGCTGGTGCTTTAGATTAAAAAATAATCTTTTTTGAATATGTGCGCCGCCAAAACTTAGAAATATTCTATTCTCTAAATATTCTCACAGAAGAAGAGTAGTTTTTGGATGTCCCAAAAACATCAGAGCTAGTATAGTCTTTAGATTTAAAAAAGAAAAAGAATACTTATCTGGATATCCCGCAAAACTTGAGGGATGTTCTCTTCTTCAACTTTAGTTATATAATTATATTCATTTTATAATTATATTGAATAATAATAATAATGTATTATGTTAATATTTAGATATTAATTATTAGATATGAATAATTATGATGATTATATAATTATATTGATTATAATCGAAGAAGGTAGACTGAATGGCGCAGTTGCTTCAATAGATTCAACAGAAAAGATTTATGAAATACATCATCAAAATTTCTCAAGTTCGTCTTGAAATTCCAACAATCAAAACAAATTGATTATTGGAAGTCATTCAAATGTTACAGGAAAACGTCTGTAGGTAAGGAAAGTTTCCGCAGCTTTATTACTTCTTCTACTTCAGTATCTTCTAGAACCTCCCTCACATTCCAGTATTTCGACCGAATTTCATCTGTTTCAACAAGTTTCAAATCTTTCATCAAATTGCAGATGTTCCATCAAATTGTAGAAGCTCCATCAAATTGCAGTAAATCTGTAAAATTGCCGAAATTCCATCTTAATGGAATAATTCTATCAAATTAAAGTAGTTCCATCAAAGTGGAATAGTTCTATCAAATTTCAGGCAATCCATTAAACTGGAGTAGTTCCATTAAATTGAAGTAGTGGCATCAAATTATAGTAGTTGTATCAAATTCTAATAGTTCCATCAAAATGGGGTATTCCCATCGTGTTTGAGTAGTTCCATCAAATTCCCGGAGTTCCATGAAATTCCTGCTGTTCCATCAAATTCCGGCTGTTCCATCAAATTCCCGGAGTTCCATGAAATTCCTGCTGTTCCATCAAATTCCGGCTGTTCCATCAAATTCCGGCTGTTCCATCAAATTCCGGCTGTTCCATCAAATTCTGGCTGTTCCATCAAATTCCGGCTGATTCTTCAAATTCCGACTGTTCCATAAAATTCCGGCTGTTCCATCAAATTCCGGCTGTTCCATCAAATTCCGGCTCTTCTATCAAATTCCAGCTGTTCCATCAAATTCCGACTGTTCCATAAAATTCCGGCTGTTCCATCAAATTCCGGCTGTTCCATCAAATTCCGGCTGTTCCATCAAATTCCGGCTGTTCCATCAAATGTCATTCAATCAAGCGTCAGCGGCTGCAGCGTGCAGACGCAGCGCGACTTCGCGACGCTCACAAGCCTACGTGGCAACGACGTTAGGGCCGCGGCGACGTCGCTTATTGCATTTGCCGGCCACTAACGACGTCAGCTGAGGCCGCAACATGCCTGGGATTTTGAACGGGCGAGTTTTGAGCGTTAAATTTCAAAGCGTGCTGTCGACCACTCATCTATAGCCACGTGCTCCATGTCATGTTTGGTAAGGAATGTTTCTTAGAAACCTTGAGGAATGATGAAGAGAATGTGTTGTTAATTATTTCTTACCGCCGTGCACTTCGCAGCGCAGTGTGACCACGTCCGACTCTCTGTGTGGACCCACGACCCCTGAGGACGCTGCGGAGCCGCTCGCCTGCACCACGCTCGCACTCCGTGGGGGCACTGGAGCAGAGGCAGACATTTTATGGTCAATATAAACACGTGTTGAAATATACAAACGTGTCACGAAGGTGACAGTTTCAGATGAAGCTCATGGGTGTAGGAAGAAAAAAAAGGATATTAATATCAAAATAACTGCTTAAGTGTGGAAACCTGATTTGAGAAGACATGAAATGATGGAGAAGAATACTTTACATGTAATTGTTGGCATGTCGAAACGAATACAAGTTGGTGTTAAAAAATAATGTTGAGAGAAGGAGACGAAAGTCTGACACAAGGTGCTCTGCTTACGAAGAGTCAAACAATTTAATGTTACTTGACACTTGTTGTCAAGAACAAAAAAAAAAAAACTTGTAAACAAATATGAAAATTAAAGAGCAAATCAATTTTCCGTACGTGAAGATTTGATCTTGGAAAAATACTTTTAAATCAGCATAGAAATATGTGTTATATGTCAAATTGCAAGCAGGATAAAAGTAGAAAATTGAGAAACGATATTTCTTGTCCTCTAGAGGCCACAGCGTCATTTGATTCCAGTAATTGGTAACCTCAATTTATACTAACAAAAATTCGTCCCAGCTTTTCATAATTTGTATGAAGCATAGAGTTAGTTTAATAACAGGAGCTAATTTTCTTCCATCTAACCTGGGATTTCGAAAAAAATGATGCGTGTTTAAAAAAAAAACACCCTAGAAGGAAAAAAAAAAGAACGTCTCACGAAACGGAGCTCATATCTACCAAGTCAAACATGGAAAAAAATTCCAATTTACTTTTTAGAAAAACAGAAAAAGCAAAACAACGCACCATTACCAATATCGAATGAGAATTTCACTCGCGAAATTTTTCTGAATAAAATTTTTAGGTCATCTGGCCGTCCGATTGGCTGGCGGTGACAAGTCAAGGGGCAATTACTGGTCTCTGATTGGATGAATCCCCGACGAGTGTTTTAGTACTTAACAAAGAAACAAATAAAGTCCCTCCAATTCACACCAGTAAACATTTGAAAATAAAACTTCTTGGTTTGTCATAAAATCGCTCAAGTTTTGATATCGCAGCAACGCGTCGGATGATATAAAATGTGTGGGCTGCTCGATACAAAAACTAAAAACTTCACAAGTGTACACCAACTTTGCAGTCAAGGATGTTCATTCGGAAAAATTTAGCTCATGCAATCAGTGAACATTGCAGGAGCGTAAATAGATCAATGATTCCCAATCATTGAACTCAATCTCCTTGCCTTCATTCAGCTAATGAGTCAGTGACGCAGCCGTGGCGTATTCTTTTCTCTCCGCGAATCAATTAAGTAGTAGAAGTAGTAACATTTGTTTGCTAGCGCCTCAGTTATACGAATTACATCGCACCGAAGTTCACCTAATTTAATCAGCATCAAGCTTCTCTAATTTACTAGGTAAGATGAGCATCAACATTACATGAACATCAAAAATTGTATGAAGTTCATGATTATAATTACAACTCAAGGGTATAATTGTCTCCCCATTGAAATTTTGTATATACTACAGTACATACGAACACACAGGGCAGCCATACCCCGTAGGGGAGCGAACCAACTGGAAAATGCTGTTCTCGTTAAACCAGCCTCAACCAGCTGTGTCATTCTCAAGGGCTCTCCTTCGATGTGAAAATGTAAAAAAGCCTTCCAATATAGATTTATGCTTAATGGGATGCACGATTGCAGAGAGCAGTTGTACTTTTCCTCAACGCATTTTACTGAAACTAGACTGTTGTTGAATGATGGAGTATAAAACTAGCGTTGGAATTTTTGTTGGTCGATGAAATTATTGAAATTTTTAGGAGATGCTTGAAATTTTTGTAAATGCTTGGAATTTTTTGGAAATTTTGTTATATTTTTGGAAATTCTTGAAATTTTTGTTGGACTTTGTGAATTTTTTTGTTGCACTTTGTGAAGTGAAAGGGCAACCGATACTTTAAAATTATAATTACAACTGATACAATATAATGGTAATTGCAACCGAAGCAATATAATTATAACAATAGTCAAAACAATACAATTAAAATAATTGTAAGCGCTGCAATATAATGATAATAATTGCAACCAAAACAACATAATTCAAAACAACAAAATCATGATAGCAACCGGTTCAATATCAGTACGATTGCAACAGATACGAGCACCCAGCTGTGCGTGGAAGGAAGTACGTCAAATCAACGCACGATACTGAAGCAGAACAAAAAAAAGCAGGCACGATGCAATCTCCAGGCAGAATCCTTACAAGTTTCAGGGAATATTCATTCAGAAAGTAGCTGGCAGCGGGCGATGAATCCAGTGCACTAATGAACTGGGATGCAGAAAGCAGAATTTCGTTTTTTATACGGTGCCCTTTTTGGGGCAAAACAGGCTGCTCCTGTGCCTTCGGAGCCTAAGGCCTTGCTAATTGGTCTTCCATGTACCGGAGTCGGTGGACGGAAAAATTATAGCGAGTTGCTTCATCGAGTTACACATGAATATTCATGGGCCTTTTGAGCGTCTCACGCCTCTCGTGCGCCAGGCGAGGGATGGAATGAATCTCACCTCGAAATGCAACAAAAAAGGCAACCGAAAATGACAGTTCACGGAATCCAAAAAAAAGGGAAGAGTAGATGACCGTTTGTGTCTCTCACAAACTTGTGCGATCGATCGAGTGGCTGAATTCAATCCTGAATTTTTCCTTGAATTCATCAATAAAAAACAGTATTGCAGCTCTGCTTTTTAAAGCAGGTGTTAATTTGAAAAATCAGAAAACGGAAAGTTCGACCAGGATGAAAAACCTAATGGCATTATTCCCACTAACTCAACTGCAAGAAAAGACTCAAACGAAAATGTCTGCTGTTACCAAAAAATTGCCTTGTTTCGACGGGGAACGGAAAAAGAACATTGCTGGAAAAGAACATTCTGATCAGTCTCTTGCTGGAACAGTCTCTTGAGTATTGTGCTTTTTGAGATTAGTAGTTAATCCTTTTTTATTCACTGTCTTGTCGCTCATTTGCAAAGTCAAGATTGGAATTCGAACGTCATTAAAGCTATGAACAAACAGTAATTTCTGGCATAAATCATTTATAAAAAACGTATGATCAGGAACTCAATTTTTCGATGTGCGTAATCAGAGAGCTTTTATGAAAATGAAACATGTGAGTACTACCTCTTTTTCTGCTGTGAATTTTTATACAGGCATGAAGTACTAAAAATTGAAGAGAATGTTTGGTTAATACAAAACCCAATACAGCCTAACATTTCTGATCCGTTAATTAACTTCGTCTTTTTTGGAATGAAAGTCGAAAATCTTTTAGAGCTGCGCATCTCTCCGAGACTTCCACTTTTAATGTACATATTTTTATATAATTTCTGCTGCAATATGAAAAATCTCTCCCGTGACTATCCCGTAAATGACAGCTTCATATAGCTGGTATTTAATATTGGTCGCATGAAATGAACGCCGCAATACGTCCGCACAATAATTATTCTATTAAGCCACAACTTTTATTACCCGTCGTAGGAGCCCTCGATTTTGCGGCTCTGCGAAATGAAACCTAGCGCTATCGCTCCTGGAGATGAAACTTAGATGGCTTCCTGTTTTTTTCTTCCAACACCAAGTTATTGCACTTCATAGCTCAAAGTTATACATATCGTACTTCTCTTCATGGTCAAATTATTGCGCGCGCAGATATCATGCTACAAAAACAGCAATACTCTCAGTTCCAAATTATTGCATACGTAGACATTATGCTACAGAAATGCACTACTCTCACTTCCAAATTGTTGCGCACGTAGTTATCATGCTCCAAAAACCGAATTTCGTTCATCATATTATACGATAATTAGACTCGACATTTTGTAGCCTTAAATATCTTGTGATTGACGTTATTTGTAATTAATTTCTTGTGATTGACGCTTTAATGCACCTGAATACAAGTGAATACAAATCATCTCATTTGTTTTTACCAATCATCCTAATACAAATCATCTCATTTGTTTTTAAAAATCATCTCATTTGTTTTTACAAATCATCTCAATACAAATCATCTCATTTATTTCTATGAGTATCATTTTATTAACAAACCTCTCAATACGTTAAATTTCCCCGTATACTGTACAAAAACTGGGAGGGCCAGAGAAGCTGAACCCGAGGTGCTAAGCTGTTGTAGCAGTGAAAGCACAAGGCTTTTAAATCCCTCAACTTTCCGAGAACATTTGAGGGAAAACTTGTGTTTCTAAGTTTTGAGTTGTCGGGAGAGTGTGAGCCGACTTTCCGTCACGGATCATACGAAGTCTCTTTCCGTAACTTCCCATTGCTTCAATACAATAGAATGTGAAAAGAATTGTAATATAAAATGCAAAATATACAATATTAACTAAAAATAATAAAATATAAATCGAAAATGCAAAATTTAAAATGTAAAATATGAACTATAAAATATAAAATATATAACATAAAATATAAAATATGAAATATAAAATGCAAAATTTAAAACACAAAATATAAACTACAAATTATAAAATATGAAATATAAAATATAAAATATATAACATAAAATATAAAATATGAAATATAAAATGTAAAATTTAAAACACAAAATATAAACTATAAATTATAAAATATGAACTATAAAATATAAAATATATAACATAAAATATAAAATATGAAATATAAAATGCAAAATTTAAAACACAAAATACAAACTATAAATTATAAAATATGAAATATAAAATATAAGATATATATTGCATCATCGCTGATAGGCCTTTCATCATTGCTTTGGTTCACTATCGTTCGATCGACAGGATACCTAATTGGTTAAGAAAAACTTTTGACGATAATGGGTGGTATCATCTATGGGGGCAAAAGTTACGTTTCCAAATGGGAAGCTTGATTGATTACTGCATTTTAAAGAGACGTTTGTTTTCAGCTTTAATATAATTTTTAGCGGTAACTAAGAGGGTACGGAGGATGGGAAATATTGCCCGTTGAGTATGAGGGTTCTCCCTCTCCCCCCCCCCAACTCTTTTTTACCCACATTGTCTGTTTTCCACATAATTGCGATTATAATTCTGTTGATTATATAATGATTATACATTATGATTACATGTTTATTTAATCAAGATTAAATATTACATTTCCAACAGGTCGATTCTTAAGGAATCTCACGCGCAAGATAAAAAGGAGAACCAACGTAAAATTATATATTTTTATTTATTTATTTTTCGGGCAAACGTTTCGGAATGTTTCTTGATTATGTATTATGTGATTAATTATTATATTATTATAATTAAAATTGATTTTAATCAGAGAAGAAGCTTGCTCTTACAAATGTAGGGTCTAAACAGACCAGGGAGTGTATAAATTTACAAGGACAAGATCCGGTGTGAACGGAGTACAATTAGCGCATCGTACTTCAGGTTAAACTAACAAAATATTTTCCATTTGGAAAACAGGAAAATGTGGGTGTGCGATTCAGGGTGAACTAAAAAAAAAAAATCTTCCAATTGAAAAACAGGGTTGCGGTATCCATTGGGATAATTTTTAACACCCTTTAAGCCTCCAAGCTGTTCCGGAAAGGTTATTTCAGGTACTAATTACAGTTTGAAATCTTCCTCGAAGCTTCTGGCTCATGTTTTTTTTCGTTTTCTTTTTCACTGAAGCAAGGGATACTTTAGGGAAATTTGCTCGCTCATTCTAAGTAGTGGCAAAGCCAAGTAAATTCAAGAGATATTGCATCCCTCAAGCTTGACAGTAATCCTTTCTAACAATGAGGGAAACGAACTTCTGCTCTGATTCAATTTCAGCAAAAACTGAATTTTTATTCGTGGGTTCTCTTGCTGAGGAACCCGAGGGAAATTTCAGTTCTGAATTCCGTGCGTTCGCTGCAAATCTGCGTGTGGGAGAATTTGGTTCAGCGCGAATACTGGTTGAAAATATTGAATCTGTGTTCGATACTGAAAATATTGAAACTGTTATATTTTGAAGTAGTCGCAAAGAAGTTTTGTACATAGAAAGCTTTCTTCATAAACATAGAAAGGTTTCTATGTACACAGAAAACTCTTTCATACATAGAAAATTTTCTTTATACATTGAAAGCTTTAATCATGCGTAAAATGCTTTATACATAGAAAATTTCTTTAACCATAGAAAGTTTTCTTCATACATAGAAAGCTATATACATAGAGAGCTTTCTTTACAAGTAGAAACCTTCCTCCATGAAGAGAAAGCTATATACGTAGAGATCTTTCTTTACACGTAGAAATCTTTCTTCATACATAGATAGCTTTCTACATAACGAGCGTTCTTTATGTTCGGAAAACTAGGAAGGAAATAAATGTTAAGCCGTCTCATTAGTTGCTGACAAGCTATCGCTGCAGCAGTCCAACCTGTGTCCAGGGAGGTCAATGAGACTCTTGTAGAAATTCAGAGATTTGCAAAAAATGAGCTGAACTTGAACGTAGCATTCTTTTATATCGGAAGGAATTTTACCTCTTGCTGGTGTCTCATGAGATGCCAGAGACTGTTCTCAAAACTTCCGGGTCGTCCAAGAAAAGTATTAAACTTAATCTTACTATTGACGACCTCTTTCATCGGAAGGAATAATACATAATTCTTTTTAGCGAAGCTCTATCATTAAACAGTCGAACACGGAATAGGATAATGAATTTCCTGTCTGTCTGTTTGTTGGCCTGCCTGCTGCCTGTTTGTCTGTCTGTTGGCTTGTCTGCCCGTCTGCCTGTTGACCTGTCTGTCTGTCTGTCGGCCCGTGTGTCTACCTGTCTGTCGCTGCCAATATCTTCACCTTGCGAAAAGTTCCTCAGAATTTCATTCAACACACAAGCAATAAACTCCAGGAAGAAGTCTACGAAAGGCAAAAAACATGTGTGAGGAATAACGCGATGATTTATTACAACCTTGAAGTTTTGCCCTTGAGTAACTGAAGCGAGAGGACACAATTTGACGTTCATTGCTGGTGAGTTTTTATTCTGCTATGCTGGACTAGCAGCTCCTCACGGTAATGAAATGCATGTTCCTTTTCCACGATGCGTGCGGCTACCATTTCGAGTAGGGTTGCCAGATGAATCAGTCATCTTATGGCCACTTTTTACGAGAATCGATGGCCGAAATGGTCATTACAGAATGTATGATATTTTTTTCGTTTGAAAATTCCAATTCTAATAAATTTTTTACTCACTTTGACTATATTATGACGAGAGCACGTCCTCGAGATATTGTAAGTCTTCTGTTTCATGAATCATGCTATATTTTAAAAAATGGCCGAGTGAATTTCTCATGGCCAGTGCATTCTAAAAATGGCCAATTAGGTGCCAGATTGGCCATGAAATGGCCTATGTCTTCAAGATACCGAGTCAGAGAATTTTATGCTAGTATTTTTTTTTTTTGAGTTTTTTTTTAGTTATTTCAGAGTGACCCTCGAAGTACCTCGCACGTGTGTTGCGCCAGACGTCATGAACTAAGAGAAGTTTTGACACACCTGCGTGTGTCAAACTGTTATTCAGAAATATTTTGATCCATATTAAAGTATTTCCTTTGACCTCATATTGAAGCGGTTGAGAGAGTTAAATCACCTGTTCACGCTTCAACTGGCTCTAAAATTTTAGCAGAAAACCGATTTTGTGAATAGCGTACAATTCTCCTCCAAAATTTTAATTCCTTCGTTAATTATTCCTCCAATTCTTGAACGTTGTCTGTATATTAGTGTAATCAATGGTCAGTCCAAGAAAGTGAAACATTTGTATGAAAAAAATTTGACTTACTTTAAGTGTGTCATGGTTGGCACACTTAAGTGTGACGCATAAGCCCGTGACACACAAAAGTGTGTCATAATACATAGACTAATAGTTATAATGTGTATTGTCGATACATTTATGTGTGCCGGTCTTGTGGCGAAATTTTTCTCAGTGAACTACCCAGTCTAACTTTTTCACCGCCTGCATGCATGTTTTTCGCCACCCCAATAATTAAACTGCTAAGGCAGCGAAAAACATGCATTCTCCGGCGAAAAAATTGCAGACGTTCTGGTGCACTAAATTTTCAATGAGCGTGTAGTACACATGCTGATATACATAACAACATGTCGTATGCATGCTGTTATGCATATTGCAGATATACATAACAGTATGCATACAAAATGCATGCTGTTATGTTGTTGCTTGCTGCAGATATACATAACAGTGTGCATACAACATGCATGCTGTTATGTTGTTGCTTGCTGCAGATATACATAACAGTATGCATACAACATGCATGCTGTTATGTTGTTGCTTGCTGCAGATATACATAACAGTATGCATACAACATGCATGCTGTTATGTTGTTGCTTGCTGCCGATATACATAACAGTATGCATACAACATGCATGCTGTTATGTTGTTGCTTGCTGCAGATATACATAACAGTATGCATACAACATGCATGCTGTTATGTTGTTGCTTGCTGCAGATTTACAAAACAGCATGTCGTATACATGCTGCCATGTATATCAACAGCGCACGAGAATATGCTCTGCTTACCATTTGTTGATAAAGTATATTTCCCTAAGCCAGCCACCGGAAAATGTTATTGGCTCCAGACTGACCCGAGCAAGACCAGAACTCTGACCGTATTTTTCATGCATAATTCTGCGATGCATCTGGAATGTTGCCATTCATGACTCCAACAAAATACGATGAGGGATAGAGACTCTGTGCCAAGAAGTGAGCACTGAGGAGAAAGGCGTCGAATTTTTCTTGCCATAAAACCATTGAGAATCAGGTTTTGGTTAGGGATGTTGGCAACGAGAATGAGTTGCTCCCTACTGAGTATGTTAGTTCACTCAAAATCAAAATCTCACCAATTAAGTACAAAAGTTGACGTAAAATAAAAATCTCACTAAATTAAGTACAAAAGTTCACTTAAAATCCAAATCTCACTAAATTAAGTACAAAAGTTCACTTAAAATCCAAATCTCACTAAATTAGGTACAAAAGTTCACTTAAAATAAAAATCTCACTAAATTAAGTACAAAAGTTTACGTAAAATCAAAATCACATCAAGATGAATGGTGATCATGAAAATAATCAAGGATTGAGCATGGTTTCGAAGCAAATATCATTCTATGTATTAATGGGAAACATGTTGAAATGGGAAATATTTACAAATGAATGCTTGAATTGATAAAATATATGTATACATAGAGAATGCCAACCACACTAAGCACTATTATAAAGTAGACGTCAATACATGAATAAATGAAAAAAATGAACGACAACTAAGCTGTTTATCGTCAAAGAAGGTTTCATGAGCTCATGCCAAAAAGAATTTTTATTTCATAAATAAGGAAATTTAAATCAGTTAAATAAGTTAAATAAGTTAATTAAATTTAGGAAATTTTAATAATTTAATTTTATTTAATCTCAGTTCAGAAGGACCAAACTAACCTGGCATTACGCGTCGCAAATATTGATTTGAGAGCTCAAATTAATTCTGCGCATTTTATAACTTATATAATTAACTTATCACATGAACTTTATCATATTCATGGCTGAAAGCAACTTCATTGAACTCTTAGTAGCGTCAACACGCTCCTCGTTGAACTTCATGTCTCTTCATTCAAGGAACTTCAATGAATTTCAGGTAACTTCATTCAAGTAACTTCAATGAATTTCAGGTAACTTCATTCAAGTAACTTCAATGAATTTTAAGTAACTTCATTCAAGTAACTTCAATGAATTTTAAGTAACTTCATTCAAGGAACTTCAATGAATTTCAGGTAACTTCATTCAAGTAACTTCAATGAATTTTAAGTAACTTCATTCAAGTAACTTCAATGAATTTTAAGTAACTTCATTCAAGGAACTTCAATGAATTTTAAGTAACTTCATTCAAGTAAAGTAACTTCAGTCAAGTAAAGTAACTTCATTCAAGTAAAGTAACTTCATTCAAGTAAAGTAACTTCAGTCAAGTAAAGTAACTTCATTCAAGTAAAGTAACTTCATTCAAGTAAAGTAACTTCATTCAAGTAAAGTAACTTCATTCAAGTAAAGTAACCTTATTCAAGTAAAGTAACTTCATTCAAGTAAAGTAACTTCATTCAAGTAAAGTAACTTCATTCAAGTAAAGTAACTTCATTCAAGTAAAGTAACTTCATTCAAGTAAAGTAACTTCATTCAAGTAAAGTAACCTTATTCAAGTAAAGTAACTTCATTCAAGTAAAGTAACTTCATTCAAGTAAAGTAACTTCATTCAAGTAAAGTAACTTCATTCAAGTAAAGTAACCTTATTCAAGTAAAGTAACTTCATTCAAGTAAAGTAACTTCATTCAAGTAAAGTAACCTTATTCAAGTAAAGTAACTTCATTCAAGGAAAGTAACTTCATTCAAGTAAAGTAACTTCATTCAAGTAAAGTAGCTTCATTAAAGTAAAGTAACTTCATTCAAGTAAAGTAACTTCATTCAAGTAAAGTAACTTCATTCAAGTAAAGTAACTTCATTCAAGTAAAGTAACTTCATTCAAGTAAAGTAACCTTATTCAAGTAAAGTAACTTCATTAAAGTAAAGTAACTTCATTCAAGTAAAGTAACTTCATTCAAGTAAAGTAACTTCATTCAAGTAAAGTAACTTCATTCAAGTAAAGTAACTTCATTCAAGTAAAGTAACTTCATTCAAGTAAAGTAACTTCATTCAAGTAAAGTAACTTCATTAAAGTAAAGTAACTTCATTCAAGTAAAGTAACTTCTTTCAAGTAAAGTAACTTCCTTCAAGTAAAGTAATTTCCTTCAAGTAAAGTAACTTCCTTCAAGTAAAGTAACTTCCTTCAAGTAACTTCAAGTAACTTCAAGTAACTTCAAGTAACTTCAAGTAACTTCAAGTAAAGTAACTTCCTTCAAGTAACTTCAAGTAACTTCCTTCAAGTAACTTCAAGTAACTTCCTTCAAGTAACTTCAAGTAACTTCCTTCAAGTAACTTCAAGTAACTTCCTTCAAGTAACTTCAAGTAACTTCCTTCAAGTAACTTCAAGTAACTTCCTTCAAGTAACTTCAAGTAACTTCCTTCAAGTAACTTCAAGTAACTTCCTTCAAGTAACTTCAAGTAAAGTAACTTCCTTCAAGTAACTTCCTTCAAGTAACTTCAAGTAACTTCAAGTAACTTCAAGTAACTTCAAGTTACTTCAAGTAACTTCAAGTAACTTCAAGTAACTTCAAGTAACTTCAAGTAACTTCAAGTAACTTCAAGTAACTTCAAGTAACTTCAAGTTACTTCAATTAACTTCAAGTAACTTCAAGTAACTTCAAGTAACTTCAAGTAACTTCAAGTAACTTCAAGTAACTTCAAGTTACTTCAAGTAACTTCAAGTAACTTCAAGTAACTTCAAGTAACTTCAAGTAACTTCAAGTAACTTCAAGTAACTTCAAGTAACTTCAAGTTACTTCAAGTAACTTCAAGTAACTTCAAGTAACTTCAAGTAACTTCAAGTAACTTCAAGTAACTTCAAGTAACTTCAAGGAACTTCAAGTAACTTCAAGTAACTTCAAGTAACTTCAAGTAACTTCAAGTAACTTCAAGTAACTTCAAGTAACTTCAAGTAACTTCAAGTAACTTCAAGTAACTTCAAGTAACTTCAAGTAACTTCAAGTAACTTCAAGTAACTTCAAGTAACTTCAAGTAACTTCAAGTAACTTCAAGTAACTTCAAGTAACTTCAAGTTACTTCAAGTAACTTCAAGTAACTTCAAGTAACTTCAAGTAACTTCAAGTAACTTCAAGTAACTTCAAGTAACTTCAAGTAACTTCAAGTAACTTCAAGTAACTTCAAGTAACTTCAAGTAACTTCAAGTAACTTCAAGTAACTTCAAGTAACTTCAAGTAACTTCAAGTAACTTCAAGTAACTTCAAGTAACTTCAAGTAACTTCAAGTAACTTCAAGTAACTTCAAGTTACTTCAAGTAACTTCAAGTAACTTCAAGTAAATTCAAGTTACTTCAAGTAACTTCAAGTAACTTTAAGGAACTTCAAGTAACTTCAAGTAACTTCAAGTAACTTCAAGTAACTTCAAGTAACTTCAAGTAACTTCAAGTAACTTCAAGTAACTTCAAGTAACTTCAAGTAACTTCAAGTAACTTCAAGTAACTTCAAGTAACTTCAAGTAACTTCAAGTAACTTCAAGTTACTTCAAGTAACTTCAAGTAACTTCAAGTAACTTCAAGTAACTTCAAGTAACTTCAAGTAACTTCAAGTAACTTCAAGTAACTTCAAGTAACTTCAAGTAACTTCAAGTAACTTCAAGTTACTTCAAGTAACTTCAAGTAACTTTAAGGAACTTCAAGTAACTTCAAGTAACTTCAAGTAACTTCAAGTAACTTCAAGTAACTTCAAGTAACTTCAAGTAACTTCAAGTAACTTCAAGTAACTTCAAGTAACTTCATTGAAGTAACGTCAAGTAACGTCAACACGTCCTTCAACCGTGCGTTAAGCGGCCCATAGACGATCAATTTAATTGTCAATATCATTGACTCAATGTATTGATGAGATTTTTTGTTGCCCACAAAGTCAATTATTTATTAAGAAAAATGTCTATATTGCTTGCACCAAGGCACGGGCTGAAACTTACTCATATCGTAAAATAAACGAATCAAATCTTGAAGAAATGCGCACCGTTCTAGAAGAATCAATGCCTACATTGCACATCTCTCAACAAAACAATAATACTACGAGCATTGATGAAGCAGTAGTAAAGTTGACTGAAACTATAATGACCGCATACAATCAGTGTTGCCCAATTGTAACTCGTACAGTTACCCCGAAAAATAAACATAAGCCCTGGATTACCAGAGACATCGTGATAAATATAAAGAAACGTCAAGCGTACCTAGCCCTCCTTTGCGAAGGACGAATATCTAGAGAAACATATAACCGATTTAGAAACTATGTAACAAACCAGATAAGAACATCAAAAAAGAACTACTTTACGCTCAAGTTTACTCAATTCAAAACTGACGTTAAAAAGATTTGGCATCTCCTTAACTCCTGCTGTAAACCGAATAATGCCGATAAAAAGAAAATTGAATATGTTGTTCAAGATAATGTAAAATATCATGAGAAGAAAGAAATTGCTAATCTCTTTAACAACTTCTTCGTAAACGTAGGGAAAACAATAGCTGATGGCATTCCAAGTGAACCTACTGATCACCTGGAATTTATGGATCATATTCGAGAACCCAACTCCTTTTTCTTTACGCCTACAAACTCCTCCGATGTAATTACGTGCATAAACAACATGAAAAATAAATCGAGTGGGTTACAAACGTTTCCGACTAAAGTACTTAAAGTTATTGCTGACATTGTAGCCCCACTGATATCAAATATTATTAACCAGTCTCTCTTACTAGGCACTTTCCCGAACTCCCTCAAAGTTGCTAGAGTAACCCCTATCTTTAAAAGTGGTGAAAAAACCTGTGTAAACAATTATCGACCTATCTCCATTCTACCAATTATTAGCAAAGTATTCGAAAAGATTGTGTATAAAAAAGTGTACTCTTATTTTGAACAAAAATCATTTCTTTACGATAAACAATACGGTTTTCGCTCTAAAAAATCAACAACACAGGCTATATTAAATCATTTACAATTCCTCTCTTCTAATATAGATGAAGGAAAGCCTGTCTTCTCTGTATTTCTTGACTTCCGAAAAGCATTTGATTGTGTGGACCATAAAATACTATTATCGAAACTACACTGTTATGGCATTCGAGGGATTGCCCATGATTGGTTCAGATCATACCTAACAAATCGGAAGCAATATGTTGTCATTGACGACGCAAAATCAGACCCACAGACAATTAGCCATGGAGTTCCACAAGGATCTGTTCTCGGGCCTCTCTTGTTTCTGATTTTTATCAATGATATTGTAAAATCTACATCATTCTTCAAATTCATACTTTTTGCCGATGACAGTACGCTTTCTGCGGTCCTTCCGAACCAAAATCCTGCTATGATTGTGGAGAGTATAAATACTGAACTTCACAAGGTTTCATCGTGGCTCAAAGCTAATAAAATAAGCCTAAATATCGATAAAACAAATTATATTACTTTCTCATACAAGAAAGATGTATCTCTCCCATGCATTAAAATTGGCGAAGGTGAAATCGAAGAAACCAACTCATGTAAGTTTCTGGGCATCATAATAGATAAACATCTGACCTTCAAAGAGCACATCACTCATATTAGTTCTAAATTATCAAAATCCATCGGAATCCTAAATAAAGTTAAAAATTTTCTGCCTGAAACAGCTTTACAAATGCTCTACCGTACGCTCATTTCCCCATACTTGCAATACGGAATAGAAGCATGGCACGGAACTGATAAAAATAAAACCAACAAAATTTTTACTCTGCAGAAAAGGGCTGTCAGAGCGGTAAAGAACCTAGAATATAATGCTCACACAAATGATTCTTTCAAAAATTTACAAATACTTAAACTTTCGGATCTCTACAAAATCTCCATCTGTAATTTCATTTACAAAACATTAAGAAATGATGGCGACAATAGCCTAAGACAATTATTGACTGCGCAAACTGGTCATCACGACCATTTAACCCGAAATAGAAGTAAATTCATGCTTCCTTATTATTCAAAGGCCAGGTCGCAACACAGTATTCTCTTCGTTGGAACCAAAACTTGGAACTCTATACCTGCAGAGATCCGTGAATGTAATTCGTACAAAGTATTCAAAAGACATCTTGAGTCTCACTTCCTATCAGAATACTAGTAGTGTAAGATCACCGTGTCGAAATCTTGCCTCCTACATGTAACTAATGATAATGTCATAATGTAACTTGCCTTGTGTACCATAACCAATCTTCTCTCTGCTCTTGAATCGTTTTATCGAACATACTGTTAAATATAGCCGACTTGTAAAATATCGAGTTAATTATCTCAATGATCAGTCTAATGCGAAACTAGGTTAAGTGAACTAGGTTAAACTTTTGTACACCCTAGAATAGCGTGATGGTAGGATGCCCTAGAAGTCGCTGAACTTATTCGGGCCCACAGGTAGCTATATTCAAACTTGTCCATTGTACTAGACTTAAGAAACATTCTACCTCTGTATCTCCTGTGGTAAATAAATTGTTTAAATTGTTTAAAATTGTTTAAATTTAACGGTCGTCAATCAAGCCCACAGACGATCAATTAAATTGTCAATATTCATTATTGACAATTATAACATTATTGTCAATATTCACATTATTCACATTATTGTCAATATTCACATTATTCACATTGTTGTCAATATTCGCATTATTCACATTGTTGTCAGTATTCACATTATTCACAGTATTGTCAACATTATAGTCAATATTATAATAACATTATTGTCAACCTTCATAATTGACAATTATATTGCTAATAAAATTGATCGTCTATGAGCCGCTTTAACCAAACGACTCTGCCCCAGCCCGCTTGCGTTCCCTGAGCCAACAGTTGCCACCAAGGAGGTTTAATGGAACCAACTTCCTTGGTTGCCACCGCTTCACAGCCACTACACAGAGTGGTCACACCACGCAAACCCGCGGGTAACGAGCTGCTCACCACCAAGTTCTCAAAACTTGGCGCATTTAGGGGCAATCAGGCCTTATTCATACACAGCCTCTAGAGTTCTGCAAGTACGGCACAAGTTACACTGGGATACATATTCTGCAGCGTACTGCAGTATAATAACATTATGTAAATGGAGTTACACATTCTGCGACGTACTGCAGTATAATAACATTATGTAAATGGAGTTACACATTCTGCGACGTACTGCAGTATAATAACATTATGTAAATGGAGTTACACATTCTGCGACGTACTGCAGTATAATAACAATATATAAATGGAGGTACATATTCTGCAACTCATTACAGTATAACAAAAATATATAAATGGAGGTACATATTCTGTGACGTACTACTGTATAATAACAATATATAAATGGAGGTTCATATTCTGCAGCGTACTGCAGTATAATAACAATATATAAATGGAGGCACATATTCTCCAACATCCCACAACATGTGCATGGTACGGAAGTTTGCTGTATTTTGTCAGCTGTGCTGTATGTTTACAAAAACTTGTGTCCTGGTGTTTCATTTTTAGGGACTTTTTATATTGATTCCACGCTGTTTTGTTCGATTTCTGCCTTGTGATGTAAAGTTTTTGTTGCTTCAGAGCTAGAGGAAATGATCTTATCAGAGTTTAACACTTTGACTGCGGCATGTGAAACTGATGTATATTATTCAATTCAAATTTAAAGTCAATTGCAGTAAGCAATTGTGAAAAAAGCATTAACCTAACTATGTTTTCATTTAGTTTCGATAAAGTATTTTTTAATTTAGCTTGTATCTATTGGCTGGCCAGCAGTATTATGAAAGCTCCCTCCGTGACCAAACATGGCTGACGTAGCAGTCAAGGTGTTAAGAAGTTAAAAACTGGAACCCTATGTTTTCTGCTGTCGATGATGCGTTCAAATTTGCTGCTGAAAGAACGAAAGAAAAACGCTGCTGCGAGGCTTTTCGCTCGCCTAGAAACCTCTATAGTTCTCTCCGTTTCGCTTGATATTGTAATCATCGTTGAAAAAATTAATTCCAAAGTGAGTCTTTCTTTCACGCTCGCCAGGACGCTCAATGACCGTATCTGTGATACGAGTGTCACCAGTGCAGAAGTACAAGAATATTTTACTGGCGGGTACTACTAGGATGTCTTTATTTGTTTGTCATCGACATCTGAAAGATTTTTCAAAAGAAAATATGGAATCCCGTCATTTTTGACGGGTCGCGTACACTAGTATTTCATAACATGCAACAGAGGCGGCAATTACCCGTTAAGGCATTCTGCTCCCAACATGCGTTAGCCAACTGTAGAAAAACTTCCTCCAATTAAAAAAAAGTAAGTAGAATTGAAATTTTGTAGGAAAAAATTCACAAGCTCAATCTTGCGACGCAAACAGAGCTGGCGTTTTGGCGTCTTTTGAAGGCATTCGAAGGAGCTAGAATTAAATCATGTGATACGAATATTAAATTTTGGGTTTTTTACTAATTAAGTCCCTCGGGCAATAGTCCCTCGGGTATTAAAAAAACTGTAAAAAATCGAACATTCATTAATCGCTCGGTTATTCTGAAATACTGTAAAAAATCGAACATTTATTCCGTATTAATTCCTCAATAATCTAACACCTGTAAAAATCGAAGTTTCATTCCGAATTTTCAGAGAAAAATAAAACAGCGCCTAATCTGAAAGTGTAATATATGCTCGGAATTACTCAAAGAAAACTCTCATAAAAACCTTTCTTTGCGGCGAGATTGAACGAAGATTTATGAGTTAACGTTCTTGCCAATTCAAATAACTACGCGAGAGTGAACGAAGATTTATGAGTTAACGTTCGTGCCAATTCAAATAACTACGCGAGAGTGAACGAAGATTTATGAGTTAACGTTCTTGCCAATTCAAATAACTACTCGAGAGTGAACGAAGATTTATGAGTTAACGTTCTTGCCAATTCAAATAACTACGCGAGAGTGAACGAAGATTTATGAGTTAACGTTCTTGCCAATTCAAATAACTACGCGAGAGTGAACGAAGATTTATGAGTTAACGTTCTTGCCAATTCAAATAACTACGTGAGAGTGAACGAAGATTTATGAGTTAACGTTCATGCCAATTCAAATAACTACGCGAGAGTGAACGAAGATTTATGAGTTAACGTTCTTGCCAATTCAAATAACTACGCGAGAGTGAACGAAGATTTATGAGTTAACGTTCTTGCCAATTCAAATAACTACGCGAGAGTAAACGAAGATTTATGAGTTAACGTTCTTGCCAATTCAAATAACTACGCGAGAGTGAACGAAGATATATGAGTTAACGTTCTTGCCAATTCAAATAACTACGCTAGAGTGAACGAAGATTTATGAGTTAACGTTCTTGCCAATTCAAATAACTACGCGAGAGTGAACGAAGATTTATGAAATAACATTCTTGCCAATTCAAATAACTACGCGAGAGTGAACGAAGATTTATGAAATAACATTCTTGCCAATTCAAATAACTACGCGAGAGTGAACGAAGATTTATGAGTTAACGTTCTTGCCAATTCAACTGACTACTGAGTATAGTATTTATCAAAGTTCATATTCATATTCAAGCGAGCGAAATGCGGCCTTACGTGGCCTTCATTGTAAAATGAACTAAATTGTAAAGTTTTGGGCGAGCTAGCACTGGCTTAGTTAGTGGCTGTGATATTCTTTAGTGAATACGGGTTGAGACAATTGCAAAATAGAACGTCACCTAATTTCTCATTAGTTTGCTAAAGTTAAATCAATGGGACACTTCAGTAATTCAACCCAGTCTAACTTTTCGGCCGCCTCCATGCATGTTTTTCGCCGCCCAAGTAATTAAATCGCTTGGGTGGCGAAAAACATGCATGCCCCGGCGAAAAAGTTAGACTGGGAATTTGAAGTTAATGTTTTCATTCGATCTTTACCTTACGTCTGAAGGATAGCAAAATTTAGGTAATATCTTTGAGAAAGGTGAGTTTCAGGTACTGAGTTTATACACTCTTCATTTTCTTGATAGCATGAAGAGTTCGTTGAGGGAATCATGTAAAAATCAAAGATTCTCATAAGAATTAGAACGCAGCGCTGAATTTTCGTTTCCTAATGGTATCCGTAAAAAAAATTTCAGTAACGTTTTAACACCCAAACCAGAATTTTTTACCCAAAATAGAGCCAGAAAATCGTCATATGTAAACGAAGTACGCAGCTTGAAATTTATTTTATTTATTCTGTTTAAGAGCAATTCAAACGAAATCAGGGAACTGAAAATGGTTGCATTAGTCAATTCAAAGTAAAGTTTTAAAGCTACCCTCTTCTAACTTTGTGAATAACAAATCATTGATGCTACTTCTACTTCACGAAGAGTGAAATAGAAGCGACTCTGAAATTTCCCATTGAAATGTCTCACCACTGTTTCTAATAGGAAGTATAATGAATTCTCCTATTTACGTTTTCACGCACCAATTTCGTCTCTTGGGTATTTTCTTATATCGTCGGGATGTAGACGTTTTTTTCATGGCTGTTAGACTGTATTATTGACGGTTTTTTGGTTCGGGTAAACTGTTGTATTATTTCCCGCGAAATACATTTTAATATCTGATGATAGATCTAAAATATCCTAGGACACTACTGTATTTTGATCAAGTAATACTCAATATTACGGTATATACTACTTTATACTTCAAATGAACACAGTATATGGATAGTAAATACTATAATGAAAACAGTATACTAGTGCAGTGTACACTGTAGTGTATACTAAAGTATGTACTACATTTTAATATTTATTGAATGGTCTTCTGTGAGATATCATAGCACACGAGTTCGATCGACAAATATTAATATTAGATGAGTATTAGATCGACTAATACTTAATACTACAGTATAGACAGTAGTGTATATTGTAGACAGTGAGCTGATTTCCCCAACTAATGTCATCTAATATCTAATAAATTAGTGAACAAATGATAATAAACCCATGTTTACATCAAATTAATCCCGTTACAAACGCCATAAGAACGGATTTGATCTCGTTATTTTGAGTACAATAAGCGTATAATCAGCGAGCTGAAAACCCCAGACTGATTTGTTAGGACTTGCGACTGTTTCCCTCAGAAGCAAAAACGGCATAAAAGAGTTCGAGGCAATTTTATTGCAATTATCTGGAGCTTTACCTTTCGAAGCCCATATTTTCTAGACTCTCTAGTGCTTTTTTTCGAGTTGTTTTGATGCTGTTTCGATCGAATTTATCTTCCGCGAAAAAGAATCGTTTCTGATAGGGAGGATGAAAACACGGATGGAGACCAAGTTGTCGTCTCTTAGGTTAGGCTTCGAACTGCTGGTATCAAAAATATTATTTTTATGATCTTCTATTGCTTTTTTTCGTTCGTTTCTGGGTAATGTTGTTTTTCGTAAGCTGTTACTCACCCGAGTTATGAGATAGCATTAATTAGTACAGGGAACATTAATTAGTACTTTAATTGGTACATAAACTAGTACAGGGAACATTAATTAGTACATTAATTAGTACAGGGAACATTAATTAGTACTTTAATTGGTACATAAACTAGTACAGGAAACATTAATTATTACAATAATTAGCACAGGGAACATTAATTAGTACTTTAATTGGTACATAAACTAGTACAGGTAACATTAATTAGTACATTAATTAGTACAGGGAACATTATTTAGTACAGGGAACATTAATTAGTACAGGGAACATTAATTAGTACAGGGAACATTAATTAGTACTTTAATTGGTACATAAACTAGTACAGGGAACATTAATTAGTACATTAATTAGCACAGGGAACATTAATTAGTACATTAATTAATACAGGGAATCCTAATTAGTATCACTTCTGTTGTGCGCTCAAAAAACACAAAATAGCCGGGGATGTAAATGACTTTAGGAAAATTCAGGGAATTTTCACATCAAATAAATGAAGACCAAATTATCGTCTCTACGTAGGAAGAGAATTATTCGCTCGTCTGAGTTTGTGCTGACTCATGCGGATCACGTCCTTCTAAAAAGACTTCCACTGCACTGCAGCAAAAAAGACTAAGCCCTAAGACTTTCATTTGACAATGCGTGTAAAAAAGATTAAGTACAAGTCAAATACTTTCATTTGACTGAGTTTGTCAAGGCAGACTTAGACTTACATTTGACTAAGTGTGTCCAAAAACACTAAAACTTTCATTTGACTGAGTGTGTCAAGGAAGACTTTCATTTTACTAAGTGTCTCAAGGAAGACTAAGCACCAACACTTTCATTTGACTGAGAGTATCAAGGAAGGCTAAGCCACTCTCACAGGAGATACATGCGCAAGAACCACCAACACTTCCACTCAGACGCGTGTCACCACGCAGAGACCGAGACGAGAGCACCTCAGTACTTTACTGAGCAGATAAGCTGCCTTATGCAGCATGGGTGCGGTGTCGGAATGAGAGCTAACGCGGTCCTTGCTTCTGAAAGTCTCCGAGTTGCGACCCTAAAGCTGCTGGGATTGCAACTGAAACAAGAGGTCTTACCTGACTTACAACAGTTGTATGACTTACAACACATGTTGTGAGTACAACAAATGTTTTTTTACAACACGTGTTGTAAGTCAACATGACTCAACAAAAACATGACTCAACAAAACGTGTTGTAAGTCAACGCAAGTTGTAAGTCAACATGACTTACAAAAGTTGTATGACTCACAACAGTTGGTCTTACAGTTGTATGCCTTAAAACAGTTTTTGACTTACAACCTTGCAAACACCCGTCTCACATTGACCAGTCGTACGACTAAAGGTCACATAACCGCTCGCCTCAAATCTTTAATTTTGACGTCCCATGGTATTATAAGTTTTGAAACTCGAATTTTGCATTGACAAGTCTCACAACTACATAATTCTTAAATCATTTCTGTAGGTCGTAACAGATGGTCAAACAACAACAGGTCTCAAAATTAATCCCTCTCTTATACATTTCTCACTTACGTGTCCTGGTCAATCAACAGAAATCACACACTTCCCTCACAATCGCAGATCTTACATCAACAGAAATATCAACAGAAATTATATACTCTTTTCCTCACAACTGCAGGTCTTACATCAACGGAAATATTAACAGAAATCACACACTTCCCTCACAACCGCAGGTCTTGCATCAGCTGCTATAACAACAGTAGGTCGGACAATCTACAAGCATAGCAATCACTGGCCTACCAACAGCAGACCTCCCTATTTCACCGTCAGCAAGTGTCACAACTGCTAGTTTAAGGATAGCAGTTTTTACCATTAAATTTTCTCAAAAAACCAGGGACGCATAATTTTTTACCTTATATGGGAAGAAATGTTAAATGCGTTACAATAATTTTCTTAGTCGTAAATTAGCTCGCAACATGAGTGACAGCACGAACACGCGAATTAAAAATTACTTGTGCTTACTTGGAGAAAATTTCGCGTATTCAAAACTCATTTAACATTTCTCGCGAAAAGGTGGTATGGAAATAAAGCACAAAACAAGGAGAGAAAATAAAAAACCTTAAATTAATTGAAAGTAAAGTATTCAAAACCTGACTTGAACATGGTTTCAAGACCAAATTATCACTTCAAAGAACTTCCTTTCTGAAAAAAATATCCACAGCGAACTTTATAAAGTCAAACGTCAGAGAGGAACAGGCATAAGAAAATCTTTGCTTTCTTATGCACACGACCGCAGAAGGCTGGACTGATACGGACGTCAGATTGGTCGATAGATCAATGGAAGGGCGCAATATTCTTGAACCAGGTGAGCTTCGAAGTTTTGGCGTGTTTACGTCTAGATGAAGCCAGAAAATGACATGAATACTCATGATTCTTTAGCAATGGGTAAAGCACGAAGAATAGCCATGGGCCGAAAATGACGAATACTGTCATTCAGTAGCAATAGTAATGTTATAGCAATTTCAACAGCTATTTTTTAATACAATTTCAGCTGCTAATTTTTAATATAATTTCAACTGCTATTTTTAAAACAGTTTCAACTGTTAATTTTTAATACAATTTTAACTGCTATTTTTCGATAAAATTTCCACTGTTGATTTTTAATCTATTTTCATCTGCTATTTTTTAATACAATTTCATCTGTTATTATTTGAAAAAATTTTAATTGCTACTTCTCACGCGGCCTGTGAAATGTCTAAAAAATACTACCAACCTTATGTTGCTGTTCACGACTGCCTAGCTTTGAAAAGAAAAGTAGCATCTGGGTTTGAAATTCTGATGCCGTTGGCTTGAGCAGAGTCGAGAAAAATGGCTTCCTTTTTTCGCGGAACAATAGGAGAAATTTCTTCAGTCTTCCGATGCAGGGCGAAGCCTCGGCATCTACCGGCAGAAATGAAAAAAGCATCGTCTTCTTTTGATGGTGATCTTCATCAGATCTGGAGATTATTCCCCTTTAGCAAAGGCGCGTCATCTGTTCAGATCGGCTTAGTCCTCACAATTCTGGGCCTGTGTGGCAGACGCGAACTGATGACGCCCAGCAAATGCTCTAGTTCTCTTATGGGGTCTTTCCGAAAGTTCGATCTCGAAACGCTGTGCGTTGTCACTGAGAGAAGCTCTTGGATATTGTGTGACTATTTATGTGCCTGAGAAGGGATGTGAGGCATCAAAGCGAATTTCTATACTCGCTTTGTAGCAGTAGTTTGTGAGTAGTTAGTGATATCTCTGAGGAAACTAGGTTAGTGTTGCAGTAGTTTGTGAGTAGTTAGTGATATCTCTGAGGAAACTAGGTTAGTGTTGCAGTAGTTTGTGAGTAGTTAGTGATATCTCTGAGGAAACTAGGTTAGTGTTGCAGTAGTTTGTGAGTAGTTAGTGATATCTCTGAGGAAACTAGGTTAGTGTTGCAGTAGTTTGTGAGTAGTTAGTGATATCTCTGAGGAAACTAGGTTAGTGTTGCAGTAGTTTGTGAGTAGTTAGTGATATCTCTGAGGAAACTAGGTTAGTGTTGCAGTAGTTTGTGAGTAGTTAGTGATATCTCTGAGGAAACTAGGTTAGTGTTGCAGTAGTTTGTGAGTAGTTAGTGATATCTCTGAGGAAACTAGGTTAGTGTTGCAGTAGTTTGTGAGTAGTTAGTGATATCTCTGAGGAAACTAGGTTAGTGTTGCAGTAGTTTGTGAGTAGTTAGTGATATCTCTGAGGAAACTAGGTTAGTGTTGCAGTAGTTTGTGAGTAGTTAGTGATATCTCTGAGGAAACTAGGTTAGTGTTGCAGTAGTTTGTGAGTAGTTAGTGATATCTCTGAGGAAACTAGGTTAGTGTTGCAGTAGTTTGTGAGTAGTTAGTGATATCTCTGAGGAAACTAGGTTAGTGTTGCAGTAGTTTGTGAGTAGTTAGTGATATCTCTGAGGAAACTAGGTTAGTGTTGCAGTAGTTTGTGAGTAGTTAGTGATATCTCTGAGGAAACTAGGTTAGTGTTGCAGTAGTTTGTGAGTAGTTAGTGATATCTCTGAGGAAACTAGGTTAGTGTTGCAGTAGTTTGTGAGTAGTTAGTGATATCTCTGAGGAAACTAGGTTAGTGTTGCAGTAGTTTGTGAGTAGTTAGTGATATCTCTGAGGAAACTAGGTTAGTGTTGCAGTAGTTTGTGAGTAGTTAGTGATATCTCTGAGGAAACTAGGTTAGTGTTGCAGTAGTTTGTGAGTAGTTAGTGATATCTCTGAGGAAACTAGGTTAGTGTTGCAGTAGTTAGTGATATCTCTGAGGAAACTAGGTTAGTGTTGCAGTAGATTGTGATATCTCTGAGGAAACTAGGTTAGTGTTGCAGTAGATTGTGATATCTCTGAGGAAACTAGGTTAGTGTTGCAGTAGATTGTGATATCTCTGAGGAAACTAGGTTAAGAAATATCTGTGGGTCCTTAACAGCCTCACGTGCCATATATGGCACATTCAGAGGAAATACTCAAGTATTTTATCTCTAATCGAATTTGAACCTTAATGGGTCTTTTGAAGTTCACAGCAGAGAGGCTGTTCCGTACTTAAGCCTGAAGTGAGTGACAACCTGATGCCTGAGGGTGACGGTGGTTGTATAGGCTGTAATATAAGTATACAATATTCTGATGAATTAATGTTCTAAGCGTTGGAACTTAAACAACGGAAATTCAATTAAGTAATAAATGCACCGTTAACTCGGTAACCCTAATGACTAATAAAACAAATCGTTTCGTTCAATTTCCACGAATTTTAAAAAGCAATGGAGTTGAGCGTGATTTTTAATGGGAGTTTCTTGCTTTTTTACCACAGAACTTATTCTCAGATTTCTTTTACTTTTCCTGCCGCTTTTTATTTTCGTGAAGTGTGAATTCTCATGAATACATATATATACATCTATATATGTATATATATATATATATGTTATGATCATGAATTATAATCCTCATATCATAATCTTCATGAATATATAGGTGATTTATGGTTTTATATTCATATATAGATATATATGAATGTAGAATCAGTCCTCTTGAATATAAAGAAGACTTACATTTACAACTACAAGACCCACACTTTCAAGTATAACTCGTGATTCCATAAAACATCGATACGATTTTGTAGTTCCTCTTCGCGTCAAATGAAGTCCCTGAGACTCGAATTCGAGGAATCTAATCCCCTGATCAGACTGCAAACGATTATAAACGAAAAAAAAATTAAAAAAAAAACATAAAAAACAATAAATAATTATTAAAAAAAAATAAAAAAAGAGCAGCAACGTCATCAACAAATTCCGTTACCGGAGTGATTGGAATAGTCGTGATTCGAGAAATATTCTTAATTGTTCCGTAAATATTCTTGATTTTTCAAATATTCTGAATTGTTCCGAAAATATTCCTAATTGTTTTGCAAATATTAATTGTTCCGCAAATATTCTTAATTGTTCCGCAAATATTCTTAATTGTTCCGCAAATATTATTAATTGTTCCACTTTAGCCCATTTCTCAATCTTGAAGTGCAATTACCAGTCCATCGGGATCAAAGCTGCGAATTCCAGCCCCAGAGCAAATGTGAGCAAAAATTAGGCTTAGATAATTCAACTAATCGGCGCTGCCTGATCACCTTTCTTCAGCTTCCGATGTGCTCCTGAAGAGGCATTAGCCGGATTGTGATTTTCCTTGAGAGAGCTAGTCATGTGCATCGCTTTAAAGAGACCAACTAGCGTCAGTAACTATTTTTTTTGTTTCAATGGCTTTTAAACTGAGTTTTAACTCTATTGAGCTTTCATGGAATTAGATTTGCTTGCAGAAATTCTGAATTTACTGAGTGCTGTCTTCATTTCTGTTGATCTAGCGACTTGCATTTGCACGACAAATGCGGTATTTTTTGTTACCCATCAACTTGTCACGTTACGTAGCTCATCATTTCCTTATATTATCATCAAGCATTTGTATAAAAATATCATAATTTTTTTTGGGATTTAAAGCATGTTTTTTAGAGGCAGTTAACTCAGTTCTATTTTGTTACGTTTACACGAAAAGATATTTTTGAATTTCTGCCATTTTTACTTTTTAGTTCTGAATATACGTAATCTACAAACACTTTCAACAAGAGGCAAAGCTCACATTGCATTGTCCGGGGAGACTGTCTATAAAATTTCACCCTACCGAGTTTTTCTTCACATTTCTTTTATTGCATTCATTTATAAACATTTCCAAACTTGAAATAACATGTTATGGAAACACATTTTTATGTTTTTGCTAAGTATCTTCTACAAGCATTGACATGAGCTACCATGGCACGTTAAGGTATTAATCAACTATAAACATTCATTCTAAAATATTTTAAAAGTGATGTATTTCATATTATGTATTGATTTTATTGAACATTAAGTGTTTTCTTTTCTTATTCATATTCATATTTTCTCATCATATTCATATTCATATTTTCTCATCATATTCATATTCATATTTTCTCATCATACTCATATTCATCTTATTCATATCCTACAATGTTCTTATTAGTCTTGTGTAGCAATTCGTTGTTTTTTACGCTTGTGAGTATATTATTAAGGCAGTTTATTTCACGTGTGGCTCCAATGTTATTGCAAATGTTTTGGTTACCGTTGTACAACAATCCTTTTTATGTTTCTGACTCTGGTGAACTTTTTTGGGCCAGTGTTATTAGCGTGGGAAATATCGTGAATTTGTGCTATGATAAAATATTTCATTTTCACTGCGCTCGTTAATAGGCACACTAATTGATACGTACGAGGGAAAAGATAGTTCCGAGGGTCGACCTCATGGCCTTACAATTATTATTTTAAACCACCCATTTTACTTTCAATATTAATCTCTGATCTCACAAGTTCCGAAGCAAGTATTTCAATGTAAAAGCGTTCTAATAAGAATGTTTTCACCAATACATTAGCACTGTTATTAGGTTTTTAAACTTGTATTTAAATGCACCATCAAACCTAGATTATCAAAACAACAGAAATGGAATTACCCCCGCTTTTCTCTCAACCATTTGTTTCGACTATTGACACGGGTACTTCAATACTCACGTGTGTGTATGCCAACTAAGGATATATATGTTACGAAATTCCAAAAACCAATAGTCGTCTTTGGATCATTGTTATCGGAAATACACTGTTTTTTAATTTTTTTCGTTTTCGTAGTTATATTCGAAAGTAGAGTAGTCTTCTCTGCAGCGCAGGGAGATAATTGTTACGCTCTAAAGTAGGGCTTCTCAACCTTTCTATTGTCGTGTACCCCCTCAGCTAAATTGTGTATCTACATGTACCCCCAGCACAGTTAAAGTTTTCAGAAACTATATAAATATACATAATGATTGATAATTATGTATACTTATACGGTTGTACGTGAATAGATATTGCACATTTTAAACATGTAGAGTATGTTAAATGTACCCCTAGAGGTACATGTACCCCCGGTTGAGAAGCCTTGATCTAAAGATTATGGTTCGATCCTAACCCTTCACGCTCGGAATTTTTTACACAACGAGTAGTAGTGTTACGATCTATGCGTCGCACACACGAAATTTGTTTAACATTTTGACTGCGCCAACTAACTAAATATTAAGTTCAACACCATACTCAAATTTGAAGTCAATTGTAGCAAGCTATTTCGAAAATACCAACCTTAAACTGGATCGTGCCTTCATTTAGCTTTGATCAAGTATTTATGAAAATTGAGTTTACGACTACTGGTCGGTCAGCAGTATTATGAAAATTACCTCCGTGTACCACCGGTGGCGCACGTCGCACTCAAAGTGTTAATAAATCAAGTAATGCACGCAAAACAGACAACACTGAACTCTGCTAGAAAATAACACGTACCTATGTTGTCATATTCATTTGCTAGAAGCTCTGCACGTAATTTAGTGCATAAGAAGCTTGCATTTTTTGTGTGACGAATTCGTCACACTCGGGGCTCAGTTAAAAGTTAATACGGTCCTGTAACAAGATTTAATCTTGTTTGAATCCGCCTTCCTTCATCCAATCCGCAGGGTCAGAAATACCAAAGACTCCATTTTATAACAGTACCAAAGACCGGGTTTTATAACAGTACAAAAAATGGATTTTATAACTATACAAAAAAACGGATTTAATTTTATTTTACAGTACCAAAAACCGACCAAGTAATACCTAAGACCGGATTTTATAACAGAACATAATACCGAATTTAATTTCATTTTACAGTACAAAAGACCGGCCAAGTAACACCAAAGACCGGATTTTCAAACATTTTGGGTTGACGTAGCAGCACAGCTGTCAGCATAAGTTCTCGTTCTATTTGACTACGCTGCTCACTGCGGCTCGTAGTCCGTGCTACACTACTTGTTGTAGCACGTACTACAGCCAAGTAGACTTAGAAAAACTAGCGCTCATATCTTTGAGCTCCTAAGTTGTCTATATAATATTTTTACTCGAAAATGAATTACGTTTTATACTTCCTATTTTTAAACTTTTCATCACACGAAATTTCGTAATGATTTTTACATGTTAACCACTATGAGAGCCACCGGTGGTAAACGGTAGGAATTTTCACAATGCTACTAACAGACCAGTAATCACAAACTCAATTTGCATGTATACTTAATCAAAGCTAAATAAAGGCACGGCCCTTTTAATGTTGGCTGCTTCCAAAATTAATTACCACTTTTGACTCTAAATTTGAGTTGAAAATTCAGCTTCAGTTTAACGAATTGCTGTTAATGTGCTAAAGCTGCAGCATAAACTACCAAAACTTCCAAGTCTAAGCACATGCAATTTAAACTCATTTTTCTAACAGAACATCGATCATTAGACGGAGAGCAAGAAGTCTGACTAGACACCTGCCAAGAATGATGGCTTCCGATTTCCAAATGAGATGCTATCCCCTTACTCTGCTTGTCTTCCATTGGCAACTTGTCAATATCGATTTTCCTGCACCCAAGGGACGGGTTGAAATGCCAGTGTGAACGTATGCTTGAAAATTGTGTGGTAGTCTGAAATAAACAGCTCTGGCATCAGGTGTTCTGAAATAAACAGCTCTGGCATCAGGTGTTCTGAAATAAACAGCTCTGGCATCAGGTGTTCTGAAATAATCAGCTCTGGCATCAGGTGTCCTGAAATAATCAGCTCTGGCATCAGGTGTCCTGAAATAATCAGCTCTGGCATCAGGTGTTCTGAAATAATCAGCTCTGGCATCAGGTGTTTTGAAATAATCAGCTCTGGCATCAGGTGTTCTGAAATAATCAGCTCTGGCATCAGGTGTTCTGAAATAATCAGCTCTGGCATCAGGTGTTCTGAAATAATCAGCTCTGGCATCAGGTGTTCTGAAATAAACAGCTCTGGCATCAGGTGTTCTGAAATAAACAGCTCTGGCATCAGGTGTTCTGAAATAATCAGCTCTGGCATCAGGTGTCCTGAAATAATCAGCTCTGGCATCAGGTGTATTGAAATAATCAGCTCTGGCATCAGGTGTTCTGAAATAATCAGCTCTGGCATCAGGTGTTCTGAAATAATCAGCTCTGGCATCAGGTGTTCTGAAATAAACAGCTCTGGCATCAGGTGTTCTGAAATAATCAGCTCTGGCATCAGGTGTCCTGAAATAATCAGCTCTGGCATCAGGTGTCCTGAAATAATCAGCTCTGGCATCAGGTGTCCTGAAATAATCAGCTCTGGCATCAGGTGTCCTGAAATAATCAGCTCTGGCATCAGGTGTCCTGAAATAATCAGCTCTGGCATCAGGTGTCCTGAAATAATCAGCTCTGGCATCAGGTGTTCTGAAATAATCAGCTCTGGCATCAGGTGTATTGAAATAATCAGCTCTGGCATCAGGTGTCCTGAAATAATCAGCTCTGGCATCAGGTGTATTGAAATAATCAGCTCTGGCATCAGGTGTTCTGAAATAATCAGCTCTGGCATCAGGTGTTCTGAAATAAACAGCTCTGGCATCAGGTGTTCTGAAATATACAGCTCTGGCATCAGGTGTTCTGAAATAATCAGCTCTGGCATCAGGTGTCCTGAAATAATCAGCTCTGGCATCAGGTGTATTGAAATAATCAGCTCTGGCATCAGGTGTTCTGAAATAATCAGCTCTGGCATCAGGTGTTCTGAAATAATCAGCTCTGGCATCAGGTGTTCTGAAATAAACAGCTCTGGCATCAGGTGTTCTGAAATAATCAGCTCTGGCATCAGGTGTCCTGAAATAATCAGCTCTGGCATCAGGTGTCCTGAAATAATCAGCTCTGGCATCAGGTGTCCTGAAATAATCAGCTCTGGCATCAGGTGTCCTGAAATAATCAGCTCTGGCATCAGGTGTCCTGAAATAATCAGCTCTGGCATCAGGTGTCCTGAAATAATCAGCTCTGGCATCAGGTGTTCTGAAATAATCAGCTCTGGCATCAGGTGTATTGAAATAATCAGCTCTGGCATCAGGTGTCCTGAAATAATCAGCTCTGGCATCAGGTGTATTGAAATAATCAGCTCTGGCATCAAGTGTTCTGAAATAATCAGCTCTGGCATCAGGTGTTCTGAAATAATCAGCTCTGGCATCAGGTGTTCTGAAATAAACAGCTCTGGCATCAGGTGTTCTGAAATAATCAGCTCTGACATCAGGTGTCCTGAAATAATCAGCTCTGGCATCAGGTGTCCTGAAATAATCAGCTCTGGCATCAGGTGTCCTGAAATAATCAGCTCTGGCATCAGGTGTTCTGAAATAATCAGCTCTGGCATCAGGTGTTCTGAAATAAACAGCTCTGGCATCAGGTGTCCTGAAATAATCAGCTCTGGCATCAGGTGTCCTGAAATAATCAGCTCTGGCATCAGGTGTCCTGAAATAATCAGCTCTGGCATCAGGTGTCCTGAAATAATCAGCTCTGGCATCAGGTGTCCTGAAATAATCAGCTCTGGCATCAGGTGTCCTGAAATAATCAGCTCTGGCATCAGGTGTTCTGAAATAATCAGCTCTGGCATCAGGTGTTCTGAAATAAACAGCTCTGGCATCAGGTGTCCTGAAATAATCAGCTCTGGCATCAGGTGTCCTGAAATAATCAGCTCTGGCATCAGGTGTCCTGAAATAATCAGCTCTGGCATCAGGTGTCCTGAAATAATCAGCTCTGGCATCAGGTGTCCTGAAATAATCAGCTCTGGCATCAGGTGTCCTGAAATAATCAGCTCTGGCATCAGGTGTACTGAAATAATCAGCTCTGGCATCAGGTGTCCTGAAATAATCAGCTCTGGCATCAGGTGTCCTGAAATAATCAGCTCTGGCATCAGGTGTCCTGAAATAATCAGCTCTGGCATCAGGTGTCCTGAAATAAACAGCTCTGGCATCAGGTGTCCTGAAATAATCAGCTCTGGCATCAGGTGTCCTACACAGCATTCATGGCCACTCGCTGTATGTTATTCGAAACGTTGTATTTTTATCGTCACTCGCAGTTCTTAACTCAGTTTCATTCATCACTTGTAGAATTTGATTAGATTTTATTCACTACTTGCAGTATTTAATTTACTCATCACTAGTAGCGTTTAATTTGGATTTATTCATCACTTGGGGTATTTAGTTCAGTTTTATTCCCCACCAGCAGTATTCATTTCGGTTTTATTCGCCAATCGCATGATTTCGTTCGGTTTTTATTTATCACTTGTATTTAATTCGAATTATTCGTTATTCGTAGTATTCATTTCGGTTTCATGAGCTGTCATTCGTCGATTTTATCACCGAATAATCGAGGTAAACACGCCATCTTCAAAAGTAAAATATTCAGCGATGATTTAATACCCTACCTAAAAAGTTTCATGTTGTGACTTTGTCTGCGAGAATAAAGTGGAACGTTAGGCAGATTTTCCGACTAAGTTTCGCAAACTGTCAAAAAGTAAGAAAATAATAGCTTGTGCACAAACTTTAGGGGTATAGACGACTTTAAAAACTTGATGGACTGTTGCTCCCAAAATGAAAATTTATGGAGGAAAAATATCATCTGATGGAATATTAGAAAGGTTGTGTCGAAGTAGAGTATACGAAAAAGAGTGTAGAAATGACCATGAATAATTTAGTTTATATGTTGAAGATATATATAATAAATTATGAACAAATTTGATAGGCTATCGTTGAACCAAATAATCCTTGACACCGATTAAAAAAATTGATGGCGTTTAATAAAGTCTTAAAAAAACAATAAATGGTATATTGCCTAATTACAAGTAAAATTTTATCATACATAAATTCAAGTAGTTGAAAGTTTACTGCATCGTCACATTTGTTAACTTGTAAGAATTCACGCATTCATCCTAGAGAGCCCTGCAATATTTTTCCCAATCGAAATAACTTATGCAATTTGCAGGAGAACATTGCCATTGACGTCGCAGTCGCACATGAGCTAAGACTGAGAATTAAAAATATCATGCATACACTACTATAATAAACCATGACATTTAGATGATGTGAAGAAGTTCAAATGCGATCAACACCCTTATTTAATTAGAAAAAGAAGAATATGATTAGGACTTTAGAAAAAAAAGAATATAACTAGGACTTTCGAAAAAAGAAGAATATAACTAGGACTTTCGAAAAAACAACAATATAACTAGGACTTTCGAAAAAAAAGAATATAACAAGGACTTTCGAAAAAACAAGTATATAACTAGGACTTTCGAAAAAAGAAGAATATAACTAGGACTTTCGAAAAAAGAAGAATATAACTAGGACTTTCGAAAAAAAAGAATATAAAAAGGACTTTCAAAAAAACAAGTATATAAGTAGGACTTTCGAAAAAAGAAGAATATAACTAAGTCCTTCGAAAAAACAAGAATATAACTAGGACTTTCGAAAAAACAAGAATAGAACTAGGACTTTCGAAAAAAGAAGAATATAACAAGGACTTTCGAAAAAAGAAGAATATAACTAGGACTTTCGAAAAAACAAGAATATAACTAGGACTTTCGAAAAAGAAGAATATAACTAGGACTTTCGAAAAAAGAAGAATATAACTAAGACTTTCGAAAAAAAGAAGAATATAACTGTTATAGGAGTTTCGAAAAAAGAAGAACATAACTAAGACTTTCGAAAAAAAAGAATACAACTAAGATTTTAGAAAAAAAATAATATGAATAAGACTTTCGAAAAAATAAGAAGATAACTAAAATATTAGAAAAAAGAAGAAGATATCCAAGACCTACTCGCAAATTTTTTTCATTGCAATAACAATTTCTAACAATACGCGTTGTTGAAATCGCTAGTTTTTTGTAGTTTTTGTCGAGCAAATATCCCCTGAGAGCTGTCACTCGTGTGAGGAATATTCTTTCTTTAATCTTCAGTGCTCAGTCACATATTTAATCTTTAATCTTGAGCGGCAGAAAAACAGGGCGTCTAAAATAACGCGAGGGGCGAGCCAGTATCCGCTCCTAAAGTGTTTTTGTTTTTCGCTGAGCGAAGAGAATGAAATTCAGTGCTTTAGTGATGCGAATAGAATGCCGAGAAATCCTTGGTTTCAGAAAGCAAACGGAAAAAACAGCTATGAATGTTAGTAAGCGTAATTTAATATTTGAGGAATTAATAAGAAAAATTTTAATGACAGAATGGAAAAATTAAATTAAAAAGGAATTTATTCTTTGATGAATGTTTTATTGAAACAAGAGAGATCATGGTCGAGAGAAAAGTATGGCAGTTCCAATCTTCCAAAGAAAAGTAAAATATTCGACTGGTGAGAAAAATATAGCAACAACTGAATGGAAAGTACAGAATTAAACAATATTGAATAAAAAACGAAATATTTAAGCGTAAAAAATTTTAACGATAATATTTGAAATGCTGATAATATTTTTATCAATATTTCAAGTTTTGATGTATTGCTCAAGATTTATTATTCCACATGTTATCTTTTTGAAATACAAGCTTTAAAATTAGGTTAATAGAAATAACCGCTGGTAGATTGCAACACACTAATTATGAGCCCAATTAAGTCAAATGAGTGAAGAATAACACTCATTCATTTATATATACTAAATACCACTGGTCCATTACTGATCTTTTTCCGTGCTACAGGCAGGCGTGGGGAGATAGCTACTACGATAGCATCAGCATTTGTTCGCACATACTTTTAATTAATCGCTCCACTATTACAGTCGAATTGTACGTGGGATTTTTTAAGTTCTTAATCTAAGAAGAGTGAGGGCGGCAAGCTCAGTGAGTAGAAGAGTTTAGCCTTTTACTCCCGTCTTTTCCATTTGCTATTACCACCTTAAGGTCTAGGGTAAATACCGCGAGGGAACTGGAGTCGATCCTGGGACTTTCTTTCCAAAGTCTGATGCTTAACCACGTGCGCTAGGGAGAAGACATCGTGGAGAAGACTGCTGCTTTTACATTTATTACTTGGCCCAATTGTTGGTAAACTTTTCAGAGCAAGGGTAGAATCACTGGGCCATGAAAAGTCAAAGGGACTCACGTTTCTAAATCGGGCGGCTTGTTTAAAGATACTACAACATTTAGGCAAATTGGTTCGTGAAAACAAAACCGGTCTGAGCACTTTAAAATAGTACCACATTTAGACATAATAGTTAACAAAAACAAAGGTGGTCTGTGCAGTTCAAAATAGCACGACATATAGACAGATTAGTGTATAAAAACAATTCAATTTGGGTTCTAGTACAGGTACACAACTCCGGGGTTTACTTCCCACTCAACTAACCCAAACTTTGCAGCTTGTGTCACTTCACGGGACACCAGAAAAGATCGTTCCAGAATTTAAAAGTATGAGCCCTAAATTGATCTAAGTTCTAAGATACTGAGTTTTTCTCTGACTGACGTAATCGTAATACTATTCGCTATATTACTGTAATTATTCCATCAAATTGAATACAATTCCGAGTCTTTTTTGGCTCAACTTTTAATGTAATAAAATTAATATATCTAAATGTTTTTCTAATTCGAAACTGGAGTTTTTTATTTACATACACGCATTATAGAATTAATTTCTCTTGTAATTTTTCATTTTTAAATGTGCAGCTTATTGACAATAAATTATAAATATGCGCTGATTCCATTGTCGATGAAAACCAAAATAATTAATCTCTTCACTGTAGTTCAAAAATATAACGTCTAGGGTCCCAGATGGAAGTCTAAATGCCATTTAAGTAATTTAATAAAGATGATTTCCAAATAGTTCAAGGCCTTTCATAAGTGTACCAGAAGTGTGCCTGGTAAAAATACCTGGTTTTGGAAAAGCAAAAGCTTAAAATAAATGAACTTATATTGATTTCAAACAGTTATTTATCACTGAATAAAAATTGAAAGGGGAATCAAGAATTTTTTAGCTATTTTCCAGAAATTAGCGCTCATAAACAGCACACATCCAGTGATATTTTTAGTCCATTACTATGTCAAAGTTTCTCCGTTTTCCAGCATGAAATGTTTTTATCTTGAAACCTATTCTCCCGGGGCATTTTAAGATAAAATTCGGTAACATAGCGCGCAACATATCAACATTTTAATTCCATTATTCTTCCAGCAAAATTTAACAGTCTCTACCCAACGTAATTCCTCATGTTGCGTCTCAAAAAATAATTCCAAAGCTCAAAAAAGACGGATGGCAAAAAAGTAGCATCGGTTAGCAAGGCGCAAAAAAATGCGACATATTTTCGAAGAGAGCCGCTAACTCTGAGAACATTTAGAGCTGTCTCGAAATTTTAGGTCGGTAAGTGTGCAAGTTTGGTGGCAGTAAAAAGAATCCTAATGCGAGCTGGGACCTTGGAGCCAGCCTGAACAAGGCTCCGATACTCGCCTCTTAAATCTCCTTAAAACTCCCAAATGAACCCACTGCTTTTTGCTAATTTTGATTCTTATGACGCTACTCGAGTTTTTCCCGTCAGAACTGGATGTGTTGGGGAAGAACAGTCTGTACTTACCAAAGTCTGCTTATTCTAAGGCCGGTCTGCATTTACAAAGGTTATGGCTAGTGAAAAAAAGTCTGCAATTGCCTAAGTCATGTTTTATTCAAAGGCCGGTCTGCATGCGCTAAGGTTATGGCTAGTGAAAATAACAGTCTGCATTTATCAAGGTCTTGTTTTATTCTATGACCAGTCTGCATTGACTGAAGTTATGGCTAGTGAAAATAACAGTCTGCATTTATCAAGGTCATGTCTTATTCTATGACCAGTCTGTTCCTACCAAGGCCATGTCTCATACTATGATCTTACCAAGGTCACGTCTTATTCTATGACCAGTCTGCTCTTACCAAGGCCGTGTCTCATTCTATGATCTTACCAAGGTCATGTCTTATTCTTCTATGACCAGTCTGCTCTTACCAAGGTCATGTCTCATTCTATGATCTTACCAAGGTCATGTCTTATTCTATGACCAGTCTGCTCTTATTAAGGTCATGTCTTATTTTAAGGGTAAGGAGACCATCCCACTCTTTCGACTTTTTCCGTCCGATTCGTTTGAAAGTTGGCCAGTATATGTATTTTGTAAAAGTAAACCTTTTTTACTCATGTCATTTTTTCGATTTAGGCCTTACTTTTATTTTTTTTGACGAAAAATGTGTTTTTGGTATATTTTTATTGAAATTTCAGATTATGACTCCTCCTTCAGTTTTGATGTTAGAACAAAAACAAAGACAGTTTTAGAACCCTTGTAACATTTCTAACAAACGCTCAATTCGTTTTTTTTCAAATTCAAATTTTTTCTATTTTTTCAAAAAATTTTAAAATTTCAAAAATCAGCAACAATTTTTTGGGTTTAGAGCTATATATTTTTTCAAAGAATTCGAATTTGAAAAAAAGCAAATTGAGCGTTTGTTAGAAATGCTTCAAGGATTCTAAAACTGTCTTTGGATTTGTTCTAGCATCAAAACTCGAGAACTAGTCCCAGGATGAATGTTGAAAATTCAAAGTGTTGGGTATAAGCAAAAAATAAAATTTTGTGTTGAAGTGTAATATAATGAACAATTGATGTAATTGAATGCAGTTTTAATTTTTATTTTGATAATTTCCATACATAACTTCATATTTGAAGTGTGAATTGTGATTTCAAAAAAAAAAAAAAAAAAAAAAATTATCATTTTTTTTTCAACAAAATGATTTTTTTTATTTTCAGTCTGATTCTTATAAAATTTGACTATGATATGTAACCTTTGAAAATAAACACAATTGATTCCATTCATTTTTTTGATTCAGGCCTTAGATTTTGCAAAAATTTGACATATTGGTTTTTAGGTATTGATATTTCACTAATATTGATATTTCAAAATGGGACTCCTCCTTCAGTTTTGATGCTAGAACAAAAGCAAAGACAGTTTTAGAATCCTTGGAACATTTCTAACAAACTCACATTGAGCTTTTTTTCCATTTCCTATTTGTTCTCTTTTTATATGGGGTCAAAATCGGGAAAAAATTTAAAATTTTGGGTGCTTTTCATTTATATTGATATTTCAAAATGTAACTCCTCCTTCAGTTTTGATGCTAGAACAAAAGCAAAGACAGTTTTAGAATCCTTGGAACATTTCTAACAAACGCACATTGAGCTTTTTTTCCATTTCCTATTTGTTCTCTTTTTATGTGGGGTCAAAATCGGGAAAATTGAAAAAGTTTGGTCGCCTTACCCCCCCCGGGGGGGGGGGAAATTATTTTCCGTAGCGCCATAAAATTTTAGGAACGAATAGTCTACCACCTAAGGGTCCTTTTACAACAAAAACATGAGAAATGACCGTGGAATCGACAGCATCTGGCAAGGGCCTGAGATGGTCTCCGTAATCTGCATTTACCAAGGAGATGTCTAGTTGTCAGGACAGTCTGCTTTTCCAACGGTCATGTCTAGGGGAAAGAACAGTATGCGCTTCTGAAATCATGGCTAGTTTTAAAGAACAGTTTGCATTTACCAATGTCATGTTTGCTATTAAAAACGGTGTATTATTAACTAGACTATGTCTTCTTGCAAAATCGGTTGGTGTTCACTTGTTGAGGCATCTGCCCAATTTTTACTGCTTAACTTACTTTTTAGAAATAAAAGCATCGATTGAATTTTCCTCATCTATCTTCCCCAGTAAAACACTAGATGCACTTCATGATAGCCAGACACATAGACAGATTAGTATATAAAAACAATCCAATTTGGATTGTAGCACAACTACACAACTCCGGGGTTTGCATCCCACTCAACTAACCCAAACTTTGCAGTTTCTGTGCTCGCCTTCGAATACATAAACTTTGAATTTAGATAGCAACCTAAATTTCGAGCAAATATTCTTAACTTCAAACATCTTATGATTTTCGTGTACTCTTCACACAACATCTCATGTGAAAATGATGCGTATCATTCTTACTTTTACGTTCGTAATCCGTATACAATGATCCGTATACAATCCGTAATTTTCTTGTTTTGAAAAAAAAAATTCCACAACTTCATAAAATTTTTCTGTGAAAAATTTCTTCTCCTCAGAAGTAAAATGCATCACCAAGTCATTGCCGGAACATCACTTCTTTTACAAGGTCTTCTCACATGTTTTCGCAAATTTCATCATAACAATATTGCTCTGCATTATATTTTTAACGAGCCAGTCCTTCACACACAACGACACATTTCATGTTTCTGGGATTTAATTCTTCGCAAAGTTTCCACTCTAATTTTTGTGAGATGGCGACAGAAAAAGGGTTATAAATACTTATCTTCGTAACACAACATCCCTCTCATAATACCTTAGACTACCGGAGTTCTTCATGGCACCCGCCGTGTTGCTCCGATGCTGTCTAACTTGATACAAAGTACACCGAAATTACCGGTAGCTAAAGTGATACTGACAATAGCTGATAGCTTAAGTGAGTTACTGATAGAAAAATGCAATTATTGATTCAAAACCCGCCAAAATTATTGATAACCAAAGCACATAAAAATAAAATTATTGACAGAAACATATTAAAATAAAATTGTTGATTCAAAGCACATCAAAATTATTGATAGGTAAAGCATATCAAAATAAAATCATTTAAACCATTTTTATTTACTATTTATATACTATTGGTACAAAGCAAGCCAAAATTATTGGTGGCTAAACACATCAAAATACAGTTATTAATACAATGCATGTCAAAATTATTAATAGCTAAACACATTAAAATAAAATTATTGATTCAAAGCACGTCAAAATTATTGATAGCTAAAAGAACCAATTTTATCCTCTGGTCCTGTTCTACCAAGCTGGAAATAAATCACTTCCAAGTCAATGACTAAAATTCAATTTGTGAATCTTATCAGTCACTTTCATTCGGTTCAACAAATTGAATTTTCGTCATTGATTTGAAACTAATTTTGAAGTATAGTTTCAAAACTGAGACGACTTTCTTGTTTATTATTCTAAAGAACATAGGAAGGTATGTTAGACTTGCGTTAATTTTGGTACGTAAGGGAATTTTTTATGTTCATTTGAAATACTAATAAAATATTTTTCAATAAAAATACAAAAGCAGCGTAGAAACTCTCATCGAAGTGTTTTTGAGTCATATTTTACTATTTTTTCGTAATACCTATTTATTTATAACATCTTTCATTCTTCTTATGTATCAGTTGTTGGTCAATTTTTTAGTTTATTTTCCCAGAAAGAGTAAAGTTTCTGGCGAGTGTTGCCCATACTGTTATCCTATGCACACTGATATCCACGCTGTTATTCCAAATTTCCTTCCCCCTCTCGTTCACAAAACGCTACGTGAATATTTGTATGAGTATAACTTGTTATCCACCACAGCATGAACCCCCAGACGAAACCCAAACAGAAAAAAAAAACACAATTAACTCTATTAACACATCAAGTCATTTCCGAGGCTCCTCACCAAGCACAGATAATGAAATACGGCTAACTCAATTAACTCTATTAACACATCAAATCATTTCCGAGACTCCTTACCACGCATAGAAAATAGAAATACGGCTGCCATTCTGCCATCCACAACCGTAACGCTAACACAGACCGGCCTCCCCGCCTAAACAACAGCCCCATACACTCGCCATAATTCCGCTTGAAAATCTCAGCTGATCCGCCGGCTTTTTGCAGGGCTTCCTTTTATAGGAGCTTTATTTTCGGGAGACATATTGCTACGGCCCCGATAACGAGAACGTTTATCGAACTCAAGACAATCAGGATGTGGGTCGAGCCTTGGATTTCTTTCTTTCCCTGCAGGCTCAATCGAATAGCGTCGTTGCTAGCGGATTAATAGTCCAAATTCGGCTACAGTCTTCGGAGAAATAAGCGTAATGTGATGTGTGAGTACTTCAGTATTTTCTCATATACTTATTAATTTTTCTCAAATTCGTTGCAGAAGATGTACGGCTTGAAATGAAATATTTAAAACGTATTTTTTTATACATAAAATCACTTTCAGTTTCACAAACAAATGACTCTGGCTCCAGCATTCTTGCCTCAAAATAATGTAATGAAACAATCAATATAACTAAGTGAAACAATTGAGAACATTCGCCTCTTAATGAGAAACAAGGCCTTTTGGGTAATATTATTCACTCCGGTCCACTTCTATTTCCACCTTCGAAGATCATATTCTTCTGATTAGGGAGATGCCAAATTTTGACCACCGGGGACAACTGATTGAACTAATCCTTCTAAAGTGAAGACCTGAATTATACACACTTTTCCATTACTAAATACTCTTTTTTCCTGCAGTATTCCATCAAAAGACTCGCCAATTTTTCAACCCTCCTTCATGAAAGCTCCTTTTTTTGGCTTTCCAATTGACAGCAGCCCAGGAGGAATTTTCTCACGTCGTGAGGGACATGTTTGCGGAGTAGATGCTCGTGTTATCCAACACGAGAATCAGTGACTCTTCCTGTCCCTTGGCTTGTTTTCCTCAGCCATGTTGCCGAGCAGGAGCCAGCTAACGGACTTCTATTTAATTCAAAGACTAGAAACTCTGCCACCGGAGGGTGAGCCAAAAGCCTTGCCGGTCGCTCTCCGATGTCGTGTTTAATTGAAAAGCTGTCCGAGCTTTGACATCCGCACTACCGGGCAACAGAATAACATGGCTTATTACTTGCATGAGCTCGGGCTTTGCAACGTGTCGAAAGCAGTCGATTTTCGGTCTCCCACGTCTCAGACAGGACAAGGACCGAACATTGCAAACACCAAGAGCTTTGCTGTCGTTGCAACAGGTAGAAATTTGTTACTGCGCGGATTTCATCAAAAGTTCTCCTAAAGAATTACTCGAGAATACGAAAATTTAGATTTATAATAGTTGGCTTACGATGCGTTGAAACTTAGCTCATTTAAGTCAGCAGCTCCTACGACAAAACTGTCTTCAACCGATCACAATGAACAAATTTTTTAGAGGTTTAAACGAACGCAATCAACCGATTTTTCAATCGTTTGACCGGACGCAATCAGCGGATTTTTTAAGAGCTTAACCAAACACAATCAAGGGATTTATAAATGTTTAACCAAATTCAATGGATTTTCAGGGAAGGAAGAAAGGAAGTACGTTGGCGCGACGTACTTTAGAAAACCATTTGATATTTTAGGTGTGATATCAAGCGATGATCTTAGAGTTGGAATTGTGGAACAAAGTAATATTGAGCTCAATAATTTTCTCCTTGTCTGTTCAGCTTTAGGAGTAGGTAGAACATTTTGCTTCCTTCAGTAGAATATAAAAAAATAATCATTTTAGTGAAATAGCAGTGCATGGAATATTATTATGCTGTCCTTATATTTTATCCTTTGAGTTTTATATATGAAATAAGATTATTCACGATTAAATTATATAGAAAAGTTTCAAGAAGTGTATAGAAGGACTAATAGTCCTTCCTGAATATCAGATATTCAGGGTAAAATCAGAGGAGTCGGCCAATATTTGCATAATTATGCAAAATCCCATCGTGAAAGCAGCCTGCATCATGTCCACCGACGAATAGGAACTTTCTGTGCTTAGATGATCGCATTAGTGGTGCTGGCCAGTGCGCTCAAGAATGACATTGAAGACTTTTAGGATATCATACGAAAACAGATTAACTTTGAGATTTTATGAACAGGTGAAATTGATTATCAACGCAATGAAAAATAACGTAATTCGTAGTAATTGATTATCAAAGTGCTGCAAAATGATGTAATTGATTATCAAAGTGCTGCAAAATGATGTAATTGATTATTAAGATATTATAAGAAGAATTGAAAGCTTTTTAATGGAAAACAAGAGAGATGCTATGAAAAGAGACCACACAAGCTCATTTACACATTGGAACATATTCGCTGAAGAACTTGTTTGTCAAGGACTATGAAAAAGAATAACTAACACAACTTAACATATACATCCAGTCAAAACTCAGAAATCACTTCAGCTATTCTATTCGTGTAAAATTGAGCATTTTTTTGAAAAATGATCAGCTAAATGATTTCAAGCAAATCAGGTAAATGATCGTGTTGAAATGATGAGGAAAAATGATAATAGTTTTTACGTACTATTAGGGCGAGCTTACTTTGTAGGGGGAAAATTGATTTTTTTAACATATAGATGTAACGGACAGAGAAGAGTTTAATTAGGTCTGGTAAATAAATTGTTGCAAATACTAAAAGTGTCGCCGCTATTGCAACAGGTAGAAATTTGCTGGTGTACGGATTTCATCAAAACTTCTCCTAAAGAATAAAAATAATACAATTTTTTAAGCGAAATTTAACAGCCATCTAGCAAGTAAAATTGATTATGACAGCACAGATTATACTGATTTTTGAAATCGATTGTTTTTTAAATAAAAATTCGTTAATAAGTGATACTCATAAATATCGAATTATCAAAACAACAAAGTTAAGTGATAGAAATATTTCTCCCTTCCTGGCTCAATGAAAACTTTGGTTTAACGACCTGAAAAAATGAAAGCAATGAAATATGTAATTTAAATGATCAAATCTCAACCAAAATACCTTCAGAAATTGTGCAAAAAATTATTCAGAAGATAGATTATTAGTGAGGCCTAAAGAACGAACGTCGTGATGTCACATAAGCTTTTGAAATCAAATTTCCTATTGGCAAAGTTGAATTTCCAGAATACATTCGAAGTTTTCACGTTCAAAAGCTCATAGAGTTTCCTTAACCCTTTAACGCCCCAGAGGACACCAGTGTCCTCTTTCAAAATTCCCCTTCAATATATTTTATTTCTTATTCAATTAGTTCCCTAATGTGTTCTTTGAAGTTCTCTGCCGGGTGGCAGTTCCTATCCCATCCTGATATCGGTGACTGCCAGATGCCAGCGCCAGTTTAGTGACGGTGGTTGTGTTAACGGTAATATGAGTACAAAAATTCGGACGTTAAAGGGTTAAGCGTTAATGTGCAACAGAACGTATATCTTACAGATTATGTGCAACATTACTGAAGAATTATGTACGGCATTACTGAGGAAGTACATATGAGTTATAGCACTAATTTAGTGTGTGCAGCATTACTGTAGGAGTATGTGTGGTATTTCTTAGGGATTATGTGCAGCATTACTGATGAATTATGTCCACTATTACTGAGGAAGTACATATGAGTTATATAACTGATGGAGTACACGCAGTTTTCCATCTAGCAGTTTTCCTGCGTGTTTTGACTACCTGCATCAATACAGAGAGAGTGTGCGCATGTCTACCCAGCTTGCGAGGTACAGCGAGAGCGATGCAGCCCAGGGGCAGTTTGTTCACTGTCTGGCTCGGGCGCGTAGATATTCAGGGTAAAATCAGAGGAGTCGGCCAATATTTGCATAATTATGCAAAATCCCATCATGAAAGCAGCCGGTGCGGCTCTGCATCATGTCCACCGACGAATAGGAACTTTCTGTACTCAGATGATCGCATTACCGAGAGCGTCACCAATTTTTGCTCTTCCTGGTAGTCGAAGCTTTCGAAATTGCCGCCTTTGGACTTGTGCTTTGATGAAATCTTTCGTATATTTGAGGCTCGCAGATGTCTGCGATGAACGGCTGGTGCGATGAAAAAATCAATGCGAAATTTGAAATAAAATGCTCATTGAATGGAGCTTTACTCCTGGGAACCACCCAGTCCAAGTTTTTCGCCGCGTGCATTCATGTTTATCGCCGCCTTAGCGATTTGAGTGATTGAATCGCTTAGGCGGCAAAAAACGTGCATGCAGGTGGCGAAAAAGTTGGACTGGGCGTGTTTGATTCGATATGCTCCAACAGTGAACAGTTTTGCTTCAGTGCAGTACAGTACTCGTATATGCAGAGTTGTAAAGTAGTTTTAACTACGACGTTATTTTTTTCTCTCATTCGATTTGTTTAGTTTCAATTGCGAGATGAAATTGTGGATCTAGAAAGAAGTTCTGTCAGTCTCTCGCCGTTAATTCAGCTTAAGAATTATCATTCATCGTTGGCTGCTTTACAATCACTTTGAAAATTAATGGAGAAAGAATAAGTTTTACTTCAACGCTACGTCCAAAACACCGGAAAGAACAAGTTGTACTTGAACGCTACGTACAAAATACTGGAAATAACTTGTTCTGCAACACTGTGTACAAAATACTGAAAAAAACAAGTTGTGATACAACGCTACATACAAAATACCGGAACGAACAAGTTGTACATCAACACTACTCACAAAATACTGATCTCAAATGCCTCTTTTAATTCCACGCAGCATTTCACTGGAGATAGCTCACAGAAAATACAGTCCCCGGCAGTGACTTCTCATGGACAAAGTGCTTCCCTAATTCAATTTCGAACTGACGGTCTTTCTAAAAGCCACTTAACCTTTTCGTGAAAGGTTTTTGACAGCCTCTCTTTTCGTTCATTCGTACTACGAATATCATATTTTTTTCGAATTCCTTTCGCCGTAACTTTAAAAAAAAACCAACGTGTTTGTACATTTCATGCATCAAGTTTCTTGGAAATAAACGCTTTTTTTTTCTATCTTTCTTTTTTCTTTCTTTCTTTCTTTACTGCACAGCATGAGTAGTGCGTTAAAAATGTTACATGGAATAAAACGTGCTAAATCATGATAACTTGAATCCTGATCCACCTTTCTCGTTGTTTAAGTTTGGTTAGCGACTTAATTAAGTTTTTTAAATTTAATTTTATGTAGATGGATATGAATTCATCAGGTATATTAAGATTATGCGATCGAGCAGGTTTTTGGAATTTAAGAAAAGCTCCGTGAAGTTCTTATCCTCAACGCCAAATTTCCATCTGAATACACCAGTGCATGATGTCTGCTTGTATCGAGTACACAGTACTGTGTACCGGATATTATTTAAAACTTACATAATATGTGTGAACATTTTTCACAACGTGCCTCGGTCATCAATAAGTTTTACATGGATATTAACCAAAAGAGTATCTATCTAAAATTTACAATTTACAAGACATACATGAATACTCTTTACAATGCACCTTGGTTACTATAAGTCCTTTACGGATAACACGGCTTTATCATATTATTATCGGAAAGAGTATCTATCGGTTCGTAACATTTCTTAAACAACTCTACTTGGTCTTCGACATTTTATGAAGCATGTAAAGAAATGAAATACCAAAATACTATAAAACAATTATTTAAATAATTTCTCTCACCCCTGCCAGGATGAAGTTCAGAATTAGAAACCGAAGTCTGAAATTAGAGCATGGCATCCGTTGTTTTCAATGGGTAATGATTTGGATTCATAATTTAAGTACATTGATTATAATCCAAATAATTTTTCATAATCAAAACAATGAATTGTGATCAAAATAATAATTTATAATAAATAAAATTTTTTACATTGCTTTCATAATCAAAACACTGCACATAACTGGAGCACAACAAAGCAAAAATGCACCAATTTTTTGAAGACATCAATGCAAATCGAACATAGTCTAACTTTTCCGTTACTGCCCTTATGATATTACCACGGCTTGTGCATTGGATATCCAAAAATAGCTCGTGCATAGGGTATCCAAGTATGGCTTCTGCTTAGGACATCCAAGTATGGCTTCTGGATAGGGCTTCCAAGTATGGCTTCTGGATAGGACTTCCAAGTATGGCTTCTGCATAGGACTTCCAAGTATGACTTCCACATAGGACTTCCAGGTATGGCTTTTACATTAGGGAGGCAAAAATTATAGAAAATTATATAAAACGGCAAAAATGTTAGACTCAAAGCCCATTAGGGTTTTCAAAAATGAACATTGGCATGCAATTCCTGGTAAGAGATGTCGCAAGGCTCTGTAATATCAAAGAATGATTCGAAAGCTCGTTAAAAAGGCAATGAAAAACCGGCAATGTCATCGTTTAGAAAATGAGGAAACTAGCACTTAAATTTCGTGTCAGGCAATAAATTGCTGAAATTAGATCTATAAACATATGCTCAAAAAAAAATTTAAAAAAGAAATGTTTGAATAATTCTAGGCCTGCTTCAAGGGCCTCCTCTGAGTTCCTGAATTTACAAAAATAAATTGATGAAAGGAAAAATTTCGCCGCTCATTTTTCTTCAAATATTGACGGAACTTTTGTTTCACGGAATTTTGACGAAGAAAAATAAAAATAGAATATCAACGGAACATAAGAACTAGTAGCAACTTTGAAAATGTTTTTGCCGAGTTCAAATTGTCCATGCACTAAAAGCGCAGTTGCTGTGTTTTCAACCAATGAAATTCGAATTTGAACGAACGAAATTCAAATTTGTACGGACGAAATTCAAATTTGTACGGACGAAATTCAAATTTGTTCGGACGAAATTCAAATTTGTACGGACGAAATTCAAATTTGTACGGACGAAATTCAAATTTGTACGGACGAAATTCAAATTTGTACGAACGAAATTCAAATTTGTACGAACGAAATTCAAATAATTCCCTCCGTTCTGAACCAGCAGAGATGAGGTAACCCAGACGAGCGCGGTACCTCACAAACTACAAAGGGAAGAGGCAATCTCGCGTTTTTCTTTGCCATCCTCCCACTACTCTGTTGTTAATTTCCCGGTTGATCACTGTTCATTTTTTCTTAACAGAAAAGCCTACTTCTGAAGCTGGAAACTCTCAGTCCCTTCTGTTCTTCTCGAGGACAAAACAAAAAACAGTTTCGCCGCTCGTCTCCGCAACACAGAAGCACCTATGAGCTATAAGCTTCCCCAAAAAAACGTGTCAAATTTTTTTCTCCCCGTGGGAATACACGAGCCGAGCAGTTGTCTCGCTTCATTCATGCATAAATAAGAGCCGAGGAAAGTTTCCATCATTGCGGATGGGTGAGAAGCCGGACCAAGTTCATAAAGGAACTGCGCTACTCTGAGCAATAAGGTTTGCAAGCGAAAGAATACTCTTTTCCAGCCTTCAGACCAAGCTGGACCACCTAAAATTTGCGCGCATTTTTTAGCCCTAAGTAATTTCAGAAATGACGGGCTGATACTACACTGCCAAGGAAGATTTATCAGTCCAGGCGAAGTACACCGTAAGAAACAACTAAATTCTTTCTTTCAGGGGGCTTATCAGCTTTAAAATTCTGCCCCGTAATGTTTCGAGCACGGGCGTGCGGGTCGGATATTTTTCTCTCCCGAAAATAAAATGTCGATGCCAATTTCTCTTTGTAATTCCAAGGAGTAATAGAGGTCCAATATGAAGAAAAGAAAAACATCGTTTTTTTAATCAAACAATTCTCAATTATCTTTGTGAGATATCCTGGTGGAAAATATTACCCACAGTCATAACTTATTCTGTTGAGAGTTTTTTAGCTGCACTTTCCTTTCGATACTTTGTAACAGGAACGCACATGTCCCGTCTTTTAAATCTATATGCAGAAATTTACCTTCATTTTCTTGTTTCAGCGATAAGTGAAGTGTTTTCTGTGCTTTTCTCTGCTAAGAGAACGTTAACAAAGTATATTCTATCAATTTTGATGCTAGAAGGTATTATTTTTACATTTGGTTTCATTCGCGCATGTTACATGGTCCGGGAATGTTTGGATAATGCTGACTTGGAGAGTCCACACAAGGTTAGTTAACGGTTGACGTTGCAGTTTGAAATTTTCCAGGATACGAAAGAAGAAACTTTAGATTATGAATAATCTTCTAGCAAAGATTTAGGTTTTTTTGTATGAAGATCCAGCACAAATGTTTACCTCCTCATTCGATCATGTAAGGTACGCGTGAAAACTTGCCATAAAAAATGTATAACATCGCAATGATGTTCTTTGAAACATTTAAATTTGTTCCAGTCATGGTAATTTGAGCAAAAATACTCGTCAAATTAAGTTTTCAGTCTCTAGATCTACTTAATTCCCGATCTGAAAGCTCAAAATGTACTACATAAAAAATATTTTGTGTTCCAGAAGATTCTGTTTTAAAGCCCCCTTGCCTCTAATATACCACAGCTGTCACAAAAAAAAAAAAAATTCGAGGCAGAAACAACGCAAATCACACTACAAGTTTCACATGCAGTTCAAGCTTAATCAATTCCCCACGATTTCAAGTCATTGAATTCTGAGAGGTCGCTTTCAAATTCATTGCTTGCTAGAGCGGTGAGAAACATGGCAATTTCCTCACCGCGATAGGCAGGAGTTGCGAGGTTCCTGGCCAGCCAGAGATGATCGATCGGTCGCTTGGTTGAGGCAGTGGAGGTTCTCACACAGATCATGCATCCAAAAGCCGTCCATCTCCAGCAGAATGATAGGAAGAATCGCTTTATTGATTATGTAGGCTTTTATCATCCTTATTTACGAGACTCGATACTGCGAATCGCTGCTGCAAGGCTCTCAAGATTTGTTGGTCGATATGCCGAAGTGTTCCTTGATATCGCCGGCATTTCGCGAATGGGAAACCCAAACCAGAAAGAGATTCTGCTCCGAAAAACTAGGCATTGTTCCCTGATACCGCTTTCTTGCTCGAGTTTGAGACTTGGAAGAAAAACATGGCAAGGTTGATCCATAATGTGAATTATTCAAGGATTTCCTTGCCGGGTCAAGCAGTCCTTAGAGGTTAAAAAGGGGCTTGTTGGCTTGAAAATATTCTTGGAAGCTGGTAATATTTTGAAAAATAGAGCTCAAAAATGCGGATTGAGGTTTTCTTTGTGGTAGCCACGACTGGAATAAGGCTGCGAGGGTTCACTGTTTTTTCCTTGGTTTCTCCCGAGAATGGACGGAAAGAATACTAGTTACTCGGCGTCCGTGCACGCCAAGAAGCTTTCTTTCCTTCCCTGTGGTGGAATCCAGGAGCAAGATGCTGTTTTTTGGAAACCACGGAAGACTTTTGACTCCAGACTTGAGGGACTTTGATCCGAATGTGGAGCTTAAATAAAATGTACCTTCAGCTTCGTATGTTTCTCCTAAACTCCCGAGGAAATCATAATTTTGATTCATAGGGGCCAAACGAATATATTTTTTGAGCTACGCTATATCTAGCCATGACATATCAACGAACGAATTGCATGAGCTCGTTCCCGAAAACTCTATTACGAGAAGCTATCCAGGGAAGTTACAGTGTTTTACTTCCTTTTCCAAATAACTTATGTGAACGACAAATGTTATACACATCTGCATCGAAATTTGAGACCTGAAACAGGTTCACATAGGAAATAGTGCAGAGTAATATTTCATCCGAAGACGGAATTGAGCACTTCATCCGATGACAGAATTGAACATTTCATCCGATGACAGAATTGAATATTTCATCCCCAATCGAAATTGAACATTTCATCCTCAAACGAAATCGAAAATTCCATCCGCAAATGGAATTGAACATTTCATCCGCAGACGGAATTGAAGACGAAGGAAGCACCCAAATACCTGACCAACCGGTTCTTCAACTAGTTTTAACAGCAGCGTTACCGAGGGAACAGCCACCTTGCGCGAGTCGAGACCAGAAAGCTCCCGTAACGAGTTCCTTGCATTTATTAATGAGCGGTCGTGAAATTGAGCCTAAAGGCCGTTGAAGTCAATTACCATCCCATTTGAAAGTCCTGAGTCCCGTGGACTCTGGGGACACTTGTCACACTAATTGGCCAGGGCCGGATTTTTGAGCCATTTACATCTTCGTAATGGTACTGCCGGCTGCGAATGTTCTTCTGTTGACTTGGCGACGCTACGTAATGTTATTTGCATCTTCGCAACGGTATTGCCGGCTGCGAATGTTCTTCTGTTGACTTGGTGACACTACGTGATGTTATTACATCTGCGCAACGGTACTGCCGGCTGCGAATGTTTTTCTGTTGACTTTGCATCGCTACTTGCTGTTTACCTTGACTAAAATTCATAAATTCAATTTTTTCTAATTAAATTTGAGCACAGACGACAGAGAAACTCCAAGAATCGTCAACGCTCAAATGTTACACGAAGGAAGCTCAAACTCAATGTTTACTGCGCGTAAACAAATGTAAGACACGTTTTTTAGCCAAATCGACGCACGAACATTCGCTTTACTACTACTTAGACGACGTGAAATGTTTGAAAATCCGGTGCTGCTGTAGCGTGAGGTCTGCCACACTATAGCATGAGATCTACCTCTAGCTAGCACTATAGCGTGAGGTCTGCCACACTATAGCATGAGATCTACCTCTAGCTAGCACTATAGCGTGAGGTCTGCCACACTATAGCATGAGATCTACCTCTAGCTAGTACTATAGCGTGAGGTCTGCCACACTATAGCATGAGATCGACCTCTAGCTAGCACTATAGCGTGAGGTCTGCCACACTATAGCATGAGATCGACCTCTAGCTAGCACTATAGCGTGAGGTCTGCCACACTATAGCATGAGATCTACCTCTAGCCAGCACTATAGCGTGAGGTCTGCCACACTATAGCATGAGATCTACCTCTAGCTAGCACTATAGCGTGAGGTCTGCCACACTATAGCATGAGATCTACCTCTAGCTAGCACTATAGCGTGAGGTCTGCCACACTATAGCATGAGATCTACCTCTAGCTAGCACTATAGCGTGAGGTCTGCCACACTATAGCATGAGATCTACCTCTAGCTAGCACTATTGCGTGAGGTCTGCCACACTATAACATGAGATCTACCTCTAGCTAGTACTATAGCGTGAGGTCTGCCACACTATAGCATGAGATCTACCTCTAGCTAGCACTATAGCGTGAGGTCTACCAAACTATAGCATGAGATCTACCTCTAGCTAGCACTATAGCGTGAGGTCTGCCACACTATAGCATGAGATCTACCTCTAGCTAGCACTATAGCGTGAGTTCTACCAAACTATAGCATGAGATCTACCTCTAGCTAGCACTATAGCGTGAGGTCTGCCACACTATAGCATGAGATCGACCTCTAGCTAGCACTATAGCGTGAGGTCTACCAAACTATAGCATGAGATCTACCTCGAGCTAGCACTATAGCGTGAGGTCTACCAAACTATAGCATAAGATCTACCTCTAGCTAGCACTACAGCGTGAGGTCTGCCACACTATAGCATGAGATCGACCTCTAGCTAGCACTATAGCGTGAGGTCTACCAAACTATAGCATGAGATCTACCTCTAGCTAGCACTATAGCGTGAGGTCTGCCACACTATAGCATGAGATCTACCTCTAGCTAGCACTATAGCGTGAGGTCTGGCACACTATAGCATGAGATCTACCTCTAGCTAGCACTATAGCGTGAGGTCTACCAAACTATAGCATGAGATCTACCTCTAGCTAGCACTATAGCGTGAGGTCTGCCACACTATAGCATGAGATCGACCTCTAGCTAGCACTATAGTGTGAGGTCTACCAAACTATAGCATGAGATCTACCTCGAGCTAGCACTATAGCGTGAGGTCTGCCAAACTATAGCATGAGATCTACCTCTAGCTAGCACTATAGCGTGAGGTCTGCCACACTATAGCATGAGATCTACCTCTTGCTAGTACTATAGTGTGACATAAGGTTAGGTTACTAGTGGATATTAGTTATTTCTACACGTTTAATATATCGATAAACACTTAATTTATACACTTCAAATTGCACCTGGGTCTGCAATATACGACGGTAAACCTCACACTATGCAAGTACCGGATATTAATTATTTCCATATAATTATTTTAGCGATAAAAACTTAATTTGTACATCTCAAACTGCACTTGGGTTGGCGATTTATGGCGGTAGACCTCACACTATAATAGAATCAAAAACCTTATCTGTGGGCAGGACTGTGCCATTTGAGATGTGGGATTCTAGAGATTCTAAGCTGTGGTATACTGGCGAGTAGCCAGCCCTGTAAGATTCTACCGCCGCTTCTGCATAGAGATCTTGAAGCTGCAGAGCATCTGCCGGAACTCTACAGAATGTCAACCCTCTGTCCATTACCCACAAGTAGGAGAGTAGGTTGCCACTTCGCCTGTTTGCATCGTGTTGTTGAAGCTGAAGAACAACGGTCGAAACCCTACAGATTTTCAGCCCTCTGTCTATTGCCCACAAGTACGATAGCAATAATAAATGCTGCGGTAAAGGAAATTTTTTTCGCGACTGACGATACGGATGTAGAATTAAAATAGGCATGCTGTGGTAAAGAAGTAGCCACGAACAACAAGTGAAGGTACTTCGTTTGTAGCTATAATGAACGCTGGGGTGAACGGTTCGTTCTTCCACGAACGAGGACGTAGATATGGAATGAATTTGTGAGGAACGTTTTAAGAATACTGCCGCTCACGGAAGCAAGAATATTTCTTAGGTGTGTTAACGCTCTATAGGCAAAACTTTAACCGTCGGCTGATCGAAGAAAATGCATTTTTTTCATCTAAATAAAATACATATTTCCTGCTGAAAAGCAAGATTTTATGAATGATGAGTTAGTGTAAGCCTCCCTAGCCATAATAACAAAGGTTTTCCAAGGGAAGGATTAAATGGAATCACCATTTACTATGTAGTTTAGGGAAGCCACAGCTACCGCTCCTATGGAACACCCGAATACCTCCAGCACAGACCATCCCTCACTCATCACGCTAGGTCTGTCATTGAAGATGAGATCTATTCTATTGAGATTTATTCTAGTCCTGATAGCAGACAGGAGATTCTCTCAATTTCAACGCAAACGTTTGAAGGCTATACTCAAATGTGTCCACTGTATGTATTATCCTTAAGAAACAATGTAGTAAAATATCGTATCTGATGAATAATATTTTTCGGATTGTTGAAAAACGTTGCAGTGTTTGATATTCTTGTTGGAGAGCGCAGTGTTCGACAGCGAACTTTGGCTTAATTTTAGGCCAGCGCTTGATTGCATCTCAGTCTTATTGACGGGGAAAGTGTGAGGCTCATTAAATTCTTTTAAAGAATTTTCCCGAGTCGTAATATTTATTGGGAATAATATTTTCGTTTGCCATTGAACGGCGACTCCGTGCAATCATGACGCTTATTTGCTCATCAAAGGCGCAGTAATCGACGCTCCAGCTGCCGCTTTAGATGTTTTAAATCACCTGGTATATTTCTTACAGACAATAAAGATTGCAATAAAGATTGATGATGAATACCAGGGGAACTTTGGTCTCGCTGAATGATTACACAAATAATGCCTAAATTCAATAAATGAACTTCAGAATGTATATTCTTCAGTTGATAAACTTTCCAGAACATTCTGCGAACGACAAACTTCTACTTTTTTGTGTTAGATTTCAATGCAATAAGCGAATAGATATGTGAAAAATGTCTCATTGCTGTACTTAAAATTTTTTCTAAGCCTCGTGTAAATATATTTGCATTGTTCAAAGAGACATAATTACGCTGTGTTGAACCTGCCGCTGTAACTACGTCTGCAGTGTTCAGCATAATTACGCTGTTGAACATGTAGCTGTAAATACGTCTGCTGTATTCAAAGAGACACGATTATGCCATGTTGAACATGTGACAGTCTCGTCAAGCCGTCATTAGGGCCAGTTGCATGGCGAAGTCTCTCGTTGTTCACAGCAGGCTCGGACAAAAAGCAAACAAGGCTGCGCTGCAACAACTCAAGCAAATGTGCCAATTACAGACTCGGAATTGGCAAACCGAGCTGAGAAATGAAGTGTCGGTCTAGACCGTCGCTTGACAGCTGAAGCGAGTTGAAAGAGCGTCGGTCCTTGATTGGGATTTGTATCACGCCTTTCATCGATCGCAGTTGTGTTCGCGCGCCGAAATGCACGAGCGTTTGTGCCTTCTGTTAGAATTTGAGTGAATGCCAGCTCGGAATAGCGGCTTCCTGGAATTGCAGAATGGTGTAGGTTTTTCATGACAACTGCCTGGAACTGCAGAATGGTGTAGGTTTTTCATGGCAACTGCCAAGAACTACAGAATGGTGTAGGTTTTTCATGACAACTGCCTGGAATTGCAGAATGGTGTAGGTTTTTCATGGCAACTACCAAGAACTACAGAATGGTGTAGGTTTTTCATGACAACTTCCTGGAATTGCAGAATGGTGTAGGTTTTTCATGACAACTGCCTAGAACTGCGGAATGGTGTAAGTTTTTTACGACAACTGCCTGGAATTACAAAATTAAATAATTGTTCCTTGGAATTTTGCAGGAACGCACAATTTGCTAAACCAGAGTAAAAGGAGTGAAAAATGCAACTCCTTTCTTGAATGTAGAACGAAATGGTAAAATTAAGGACTGATATATTAAATGAATTACGAATCAAAAACTTACAGTTGATTAAACCAGAGTGCATATAGCAAAAATGAGACTTCTTTCTTGAATGTTAAATGAACAGTTAAAAATTAAGAACTGGAGTATTAAATTACGAGTTGAAAAATCTTCTGAAGAACTTGATTAGGTACGCACTCCCCTCGCCAATGTCACTGTGATGTTTTCACACACGTGGGTGAAATCAAACTAAAGTTTGCACATATCGCAGTTAACTAACCTAATACTTTAAATTGGCCACTCACAGAGGCCACTGTAATGCAAGTTCTCAAAGACGACGGCACAGAAAATGAAAGTCAATTGAGAAGTAATTTGGAAGCCACAATTGAGAACAACGTGCTCAAGGCTGCGAGAATTTTAACGTACGGTCTTGATGATAACCAAACAGTACGAATTGACCAAAGTACTCAGCAAACCGAGCCTGCTACTGCTGCTTATTGGCAGTTGGGTTATTGTTCAGTGTTCGGCGAGCATCAAACTTTGCCGTCGCTCAATAACTCAATGATATTTGTTGAGTCCGTTTGCAGGAATTATTTTATATTTTGAATTTTCAGTCGTTACGAAACAAACTTTGCCGTCGCTCAATAATTCGAGTTTTTTTGTATACGTTGCAGTAATTATTTTGTCGTTCGAATATTAAATCGTCTTGAAATAAACTTAGTGGAGCCGATGTGTAGCGTTTTGTGATGAAATTTCTAGGCAGGCCTGGCAGTTTTTCGGAACTTCAAGAGTTTTAGTAACGATCCGCGCGAGTTTTTGCTGTTTACTTGTGAAGTTTTTTGTTATATTTCCCAATTTTTTTTCTAATTTTGGTTGACGCTAATGTACACCGTGTCACCTACGATACTGCCAACGCCTCACCCATGAAAAATCATATTAGAAAAAATATAAGAATTATTTTCTTAGAAAAATAATAAATCATGTTAGGAAAAAGATAAAAATTATTTTCTTAAAAAAATAAAAAATTATATTAGGAAGAATATAAAAATGAAGGTAGTGAATAATTTTCGAGATGCAAAAGACGAAAGCTGACGGCCAGGAATAGATGAAGCGGAACTATGTACTGTTGAGCAGAATGCGGCGAGAAAATTTATGTTTTGTTTTTGCAACTTCCATTACGTTGGCTGCGGGTGCACAGTTACTGGTGCGTCCTGGTGCGTACTGGTGCGTAGTGGTGCGTACTGGTGCGTACTTGTGCTTACTTGTGCTTACTTGTGCTTACTCGTGCTTACTTGCGCTTACTTGTGCGTACTGGTGCGTACTGGTGCGTACTGGTGTGTACTGGTGCGTACTGGTGCGTACTTGTGCTTACTTGTGCTTACTTGCGCTTACTTGTGCTTACTTGTGCGTACTGGTGCGTATTGGTGCGTACTGGTGTGTACTGGTGCGTACTGGTGCGTACTTGTGCTTACTTGTGCGTACTGGTGCGAACTGGTGCGTACTGGTGTGTACTGGTGCGTACTGGTGCGTACTTGTGCTTACTTGTGCTTACTTGTGCTTACTTGTGTGTACTGGTGCGTACTGGTGCGTACTGGTGTGTACTGGTGCGTACTGGTGCGTACTTGTGCTTACTTGTGCTTACTTGCGCTTACTTGTGCTTACTTGTGCGTACTGGTGCGTATTGGTGCGTACTGGTGTGTACTGGTGCCTACTGGTGCGTACTTGTGCTTACTTGTGCGTACTGGTGCGAACTGGTGCGTACTGATGTGTACTGGTGCGTACTGGTGCGTACTTGTGCTAACTTGTGCTTACTTGTGCGTACTGGTGCGTAGTGGTGCGTACTGGTGCGTACTGGTGCGTACTGGTGCGTACTGGTGCGTAGTGGTGCGTACTGGTGCGTGCTGGTGCGTGATGGTGCGTACTGGTGTGTACTGGTGTGTACTGGTGCGTACTTGTGCGTACTGGTGCGTACTTGTGCTTACTTGTGCGTACTGGTGCGTACTGGTGCGTACTGGTGCGTACTTGTGCTTACTTGTGCGTACTGTTGCGTACTGGTGCGTACTGGTGCGTAGTGGTGCGTACTGGTGCGTACTTGTGCTTACTTGTGCGTACTGGTGCGTACTGGTGCGTACTGGTGCGTACTGGTGCGTACTGGTGTATACTGGTGCGTACTGGTGTATACTGGTGCGTACTGGTGTGTACTGGTGCGTACTTGTGCGTACTGGTGCGTACTTGTGCTTACTTGTGCGTACTGGTGCATACTGGTGCGTACTTGTGCTTACTTGTGCGTACTGGTGCGTACTGGTGCGTACTGGTGCGTACTGGTGCGTAGTGGTGCGTACTGGTGCTTACTTGTGCGTACTGGTGAGTACTTGTGCTTACTTGTGCGTACTGGTGCGTACTTGTGCTTACTTGTGCGTACTGGTGCGTACTGGTGCGTAGTGGTGCGTACTGGTGCGTACTGGTGCGTACTGGTGCTTACTTGTGCGTACTGGTGCGTACTTGTGCTTACTTGTGCGTACTGGTGCATACTGGTGCGTACTGGTGTGTACTGGTGCGTACTGGTGCGTACTGGTGCTTACTTGTGCGTACTGGTGCGTACTTGTGCTCACTTGTTCGTACTGGTGCGTACTGGTGCGTACTGATGCGTACTGGTGCGTACTGGTGCGTACTGGTGCTTACTTGTGCGTACTGGTGCGTACTTGCGCTTACTTGTGCGTACTGGTGCGTAATGGTGCTTACTTGTGCGTACTGGTGCGTACTGGTGCGTACTGGTGTGTAGTCATGCGTACTGGTGCGTACTGGTTCGTACTGGTGCGTACTGGTGCGTACTGGTGCTTACTTGTGCGTACTGGTGCGTACTTGTGCTTACTTGTGCGTACTGGTGCGTACTGGTGCGTACTGGTGCGTACTGGTGTGTAGTGGTGCGTACTGGTGCGTACTGGTGCGTACTGGTGCGTACTGGTGCGTACTGGTGCGTACTGGTGCGTTCCTGTGCGTACTGGTGCGTACTTGTGCATACTTGTGCGTACTGGTGCGTACTGGTGCGTACTGGTGTGTACTGGTGCGTACTGGTGCGTACTGGTGCGTACTGGTGCATACCTGTGCGTACTGGTGCGTACTTGTGCGTACTGGTGCGTACTGGTGCGTACTGGTGCGTACGGGTGCGTACTGGTGCGTACTTGTGCTTACTTGTGCGTACTGGTGCGTACTCGTTCGTACTCGCACCTGCTTATTTGAACACCTCCTTATTACGCAAGAAGTGCTGCGAGAGAAGTTTAAAAGTGCCTCTTTAAACTGCACTTCGCTCCAGAAAGTTAATTATACTCCACATGTCAATACAACGCAGCAGAACACGTCTATGAACCTTAAATTGACAGTCTCCTTGAAGGCTAGCAATTATTTACAACTTTAAACGCGACGTGACCCACCGGTGGTCACTAAGGGGATTTTCGTGACGCTACTGACCGACCAGCAGTCACTAACTCTATGTCGATAAGTGCTAAATGAAAACTAAGTGAAGGCGTGATCTATTTTATGTTCATTATTTTCAAAATCGATCTCTAGAATTAACTCCAATTTGAGTTGAATAATATTGAACATCAGATTTGGCAGCCACGCTTAACTTGTTATTTAAAGAAGGCTTCCCATCAGCAGAGACTCGGCTCGGAGATGCGAAAAGAACACTTAATTCAACTCACTTTTTACGGTTTCCAGTTCTCATTTTCCATCGTCCGGCGACATGAAAGTAGGTGTTGTTGCTTCGTTCAACTTTGTACAAGTTCAACGCGTCAACAGTTCTGAGAAGTTGACTGTGATCCGATTTTAATGAAGTGACTTTTTATTGCTACGTTGTTGTCGGTCTTTTGATTGAAACATAGGAAATAAAACGTTTAATTAAAAGGGATTTTAAACTCTTCTATGTAGGTATAAGAGTCTTTGACTGGTGTTCTATTTTTTAACTTAACACATAAAACGTTTAATTAAAAGGGATTTTAAACTCTTCTATGCCGGTATAAGAGTCTTAGACTGGTGTTCTATTTTCATTGAAACTTAGAAAATAAAATGTTTAGTTAAAAGGGATTTTAACCTTTTCTGGTAAAGTCTTAGACTAATGTTCTATATTTTACTTTAAAAACTGAAGTATGAAATTTAATATAAAGTTGGCAGCTAATGTTACGACACTTAATGTCATTATTTGCCTCTGTTCATGCATTAGTACTCCTTCAAAAGCTAAGAGTTTTTTATTTTTGTTATCTAAAATTAAATAAAACAAAGGAGACATTTAAGCATTGACGTGGTCATGAAAAATTTAGTAATATTTTTTAAGTGCAAACAAGGCCTTTTAATTGCTCAGTTTTTATCTATTTTGATTGAAATTATGCTACTTGACCATTTCTAAAAAACTCAACAATATCGGAAAAGAACTGACTGTTGTTCTTAAGTAGATAACCAATCCTGATTTCATCACCTGAAATTGAAATAGTATATTTTTGCCATAGCTTCGATAGAATCGTTACTGACAATAACTGCTGGCTTCAGAATCCGTAAACAATTATAAATGGTAAAAATTGCCTGATTATTTTAATTCTAATTTGTTTCTTTTTCTACATAGCTCGTCCAAACTTCGAGACTTCTGATAGAATTACGAATTTAATCTCGATGCTTAAGGAAATAAATAGAACAAGAATTAAAAATAGGTTTGTAAGGGAATCGGGTTCATAAGATAAAGTTATTATCCATGTATAAAGGAAATTGTTCGAATTGTGCTAACTGGATGCTTGGCTTAGTTATAGGATCTAGACGTCAATCTCACAAAAACCGATGATAATGGAGAATGAAAGTATTGAAATAGTAATATAATGGTGAACAAACGCTAATTTTTCTGCCGAAATGGTGATTTGAAAATATTGAAATAATGATATAATAATGAATAAATGCTCATTTGTCTTGAAATGGTGAAGTGAAAATGCTGAAATAATAATAATAATAATAATATAAGGATTAATAAATGACAATTTTTGTGTCGAAATGGTGATATGAAAGTACTGGAATTATAGTATAACGGTGGATAAGTGCTAATTTCTATCATGAAATGGTGAAATGAAAATATTTTGTGCTCTATCTTAAATTTCCAATAATGTCCCGTTACATTCCAAGTTGAATGTCTGAGCTTCGGTCTGAAATTTTTAAATCTGAATTTTACTGTTTAACAGTAGAGACCCACTTTTACGTTCTCAGCTTCTTAAGAAAAAATATTTTCAGGAGAAATAACCAAAATACTCACCTGTCAACTCAAGTTGCATGCTTAAGATGCGTTTTCAACTCCCTAAAAATAAATCTATTCATAAAATAAAAAGGCAAGCACTCACTTATAATGTCGAATTTTGATCTATAAATATAAATGGATTTTTTCTCGTGTAAATGGTTTGTTCTTATATAAATGAATTTGTTCGTAAGTCTCAACTTAAGAACAAATGTATTTATATAAAATGAAACGTTTTCACTCATACATAAGGTGATGATTTATTCTGAAAGAATTCAATTTTATTCTAAAATCTCAACACTGTAAGAAGCAAGTTTTAGTTTGGGAATTCAACTTAGTAAGAATCCAGATTTAGTACAAATTCTCAAATCTGGGTTGCATTCCAATTTTTAAAATCGATGCGCAAGCACTTACCCACAACGTTGAGCTCAATTCAGCATGAATCCAGTTTTATATTAAAGTATTAACTCTCTAAAATAACTCAATTTAAAAAAAAAAACTCACGCACTCACCTTCATTACAGAGCTTTACTCTGTAAGCACCCAGTTTTATATAAAGTCCAACTTTACAAAAAATTCAATTTTCAAAAAACAATCGCCCGCACTCACTCACACTGTCTTGCTTAATTCTTTAATAGCCTACTATTAATATAGAGTGTCAACACTGTAATAACCCAGTTTTAATTTAAAGTCTCAACTCCGTAACAACCCAGTTTTAATATAGACTCTCAATACTGTAATATCCCATTTCTTATAATATAGAGTCTCAGCCCTGTAATAACCCAGTATTAATCTGAAGTCTTAACTCTATAAGAACTTCAATATAACTTCAATTTTCAAAAAGCCAACGCCCGCACTGACCAACAATGCCGAGCTTGATTCTACAATAACACAGTTTTACCCTATAGTCCCAACTCTACAAAAACTTAAAAGCTCAAAAAACCAGTGTCCGCACTCACCGACAATGTCGAGCTTGATCCGCAAGTTGCCGGACCGCGAGCTAATAGTAAGTCTCAACGCTGCAGTAACCCAATTTTAACCTAAGCTACCAACTCTATAAAAATTTCAATCTAACTTCTATTCTCAAAAAAACACCAACACCCGCACTCACCCACAACGCCGACCTTAATTCTATATTAACCCAAATTTAATATAAACTCCCAACTCTGCAAAACCTTCAATTTTCAAAAGAGCAACACCCTTACTGACCGACAATGTCGAGCTTGATCCTCAAGTTGCGGGAGCGCGAGCGCCTGAAGTCGACGCGGCAGCGGTAGAGGCCCTGGTCGGCCCTGCTGACGGCGTGCAGCACCAGCGCCGGGGGCACGCGGCCGATGTTGAAGTGCGCCCTCGAGATGAGCAGGCTGCTGTCTTGCCAGTGCTGCGCGTGCAGCAGCGGGGTAGTGCGACCGTCCACGCTGCGATGTTGTAAGAAACGTTTTTTTTAGTGTTCGTTCATCTGTGATGTTTTAGGGATGTTTTAGAATTGGTATATCTGTAATGTATTAGGGATGCTGTAGTGTTGGTACATCTGTGATGTTTTAGGGATGTTGTAGTATTGGTATATCTGTAATGTATTAGGGATGCTTCAGTGTTGGTACATCTGTGATGTTTTAGGGATGCTTTAGTGTTGGTACATCTGTGATGTTTTAGGGATGTTGTAGTATTGGTATATCTGTAATGTATTAGGGATGCTTTAGTGTTGGTACATCTGTGATGTTTTAGGGATGTTGTGGTATTGGTATATCTGTAATGTATTAGGGATGCTTTAGTGTTGGTACATCTGTGATGTTTTAGTGATGTTGTAGTATTGGTACATTTGTGTACCACACTTAAAATTGATCATTTACGTAGCGGTGTAAATGAATTGCATTTCTATTAGTTCACTTATTTTTTTAAATAGACTTTAGTGTGCAAAGTTTTTTAATTTAACACGTTGACTGCGATGGGTTAAACTGGAATTCAGTATTCAACTGAAATTTAAAGTAAAAAATTGCATGCAATTTCATGAATCCCAAACATTAACTGGGTCCATTAAATACCAATAATTCTAAAAAATTGTTAAAACTAATTCAAACGACCATCGGTGGGTCATTTCGCAGCAGGAAAAACATGAGCACGACCCACCAACGGCTCGCATCGCAGTCAAACTGTTAACCTTTCAAATAAATTTAACTGTTTAAACGAGAATGGTATAATTTTTTCAAGAACAGTTTCAGAAACATGGCATTGGAAAACGATTAATTTTCTGATGCTGCAACCAAGAATTAACACGTTCACTGCGTTTCGCAATTCCCGCGGTTGATTTGGCTAGATTGTAAGAAATGAATTTGAAAATGCGCTTTATTGCTCGAAGCAGTTTCTATCCTCCATAAGAAATGTGTAAAATGCAGGGGTCCATGCTGCAACCAATCCAATTTCATTACCTGAAATTAAAATAATATTTTTTTGCCCCTACTTCGATGAAAATCGTTAAAAAAGAGAAAAGGAAATAATGAGAAAAATGGAAATTTTTCACACGGGAAAATGAGGAGCTGGGAAAAGCAAAGGTTCATTTCGTTAAATAGGAATTTGAGCTTAGCGCAATGGCGTGGCTTTAATTAAAGAACGCGTTCGCTCGGATGGCAAACGCTGAAACTTTTTAGCGCAAGTGAAAATGTGGCGTTAGTAATTGAAATTTTCTTTTCCAAAGAATATTGCAAAAGTCCCGTAAACGAATATCACTATCGCTATAATAATAAGAGCCGAGTCCGTCCATCCGTCCATGCGACCCCTCTTCTAATCGATAGCTTTGATAGCAAAGAATAAAGTATAAGAAATACAAGAAATAATTCTATTGCATTATTTTTCTGTAGTGATTCAATTCCCTTTCCCTTATATCATGGTATCCAGAATACGCAATCGGCAAATTTTTACAAATAGAAATTTTCTTTGAAGCTTTCTCTGTTGAAACTCATCATGTTGCTTTGATATTTTTAACTGATAATGCAAAAAATGTTTTAAATTCGTTTGACCAGTAACCTGGCTACCACTTAGTATAAAGCCCAAGATTTTGGAACTTGAGTTAATGTTTTCGAAACCGTGATTTTCTTGAAAAGCTCCGAAGAGATAATAGACGACATTTCAGAATAAAATTCCCGCAAAAGAGGCCACCATGGATAGAAATGTGTCCAACCGCAAGAGAGAAGTAGCAAGCCTTCGACAGCAAGAAAAACGCCGAAGACGATCGGATGAACAACGCAAGACGAAGCAATGATGCTCGCTTCCGAGAAGCTAGAGCTAAATTGACCCTTGAACGGCGTTTGGTAATTCTACGGAATTGATTGGCGTATCTGTGATACAAGCTCCAGTCCTAATATTTGGACGGCCCGTGTTCACGCGGCCTCATCAACTCTCGAGAGATTGATTTTTTATATATTTTACCGCCTTTCTTTCATTTCACCTTCATTCTTATTTCAAATAAAGGGGGTGGACTGGTATATAATATTTGCTTTGAACAGGACCTTTCTGTGATAAGTTTACTACGTTTGCGAAACTCCTACGGTTGATTCGGCTAGGTTGTAGGAATTAGAGTCGGAAAATCCCATTAACTGCTCGTTATATTAAGTTTCTATCTTCTTTTAGAAATGTGAAAAATACATAGCCCCAAAAAATGTGCCCATTGGCCGATATATTTATGTATGATACAGAGAATAATTCTGAGTTTAACTTTTGTATACAGTAGTTCCGGTATCATGTATATAAATATATATATACGAAGATTTATAATCTATCCACGGACCGACACACACACACACACACACATATATATATATGTTTGAGTGTGTGTTCAATATATATATATATTGAATATACATATATTGTTTTTGCACAAGGTAAATATTATCGTGCTATTTGTATAAAGTCAGGGTACGAAGTCAGATGCATCCCATCTTTATCGTTGGCATTGCCGAGCGAAAAGAATATATTTAATCATAAGGCTGGATCTCAGATTACACGGGTCATAAAATAACGACCGGCTTTCGTGCTATGGTCTTGGGAAAGATATAAGAGAGACGTTCTCAAACGAGAATGCCTCCCCGTAGTAAATGGGATCATTCGAAGCGCGGGCATATACAGCCACACAGTAATAAAACACGGGACCTTTAGCCGGAGCTGCATCTAGCGTGCTGTCACGGTCGACCTTTATTTAATGTGCCGTAGCGGGAGGCGGGCAGGGGCATGAGACCCGACCCTCTCCCCCAGCCGCACCCCGGTTGGGTGGGGGGAGGCGAAGCTCAGAACCCTCTCTCCCCGTTGCTGCCCGGCTCGTGCAGTGACCCCCCTCCCCCTTGGGAGGGGTGAGCACTGTCCGAGCAGGAGTTGTGTCGGACGAGCGGAGATGACTTCGCGGGTAGCCATCGTTGAGAACGGTGTAGAGAGCCGTGGTCGGGAACGGACGTTCTAGAGTGCAGTTGAGGTTTACGACGAACAGCCGGTTTTGATACTTAGGAATTTGAGTTGATAGTAAAAGCCCATATCTTCAATAGTTGAATTTCGAGACTGTGTTCGAGTAGAGCGTGGCACGATCAACGAAAATCCATTGACTTGTTTTGAGGGCGCATGATTTCAAGCGTTTGCTATACGCTTACCTTGGCTCATACTTTCGGTGGTTACCCATTCCTTGGCTCGTGTGTTGGCTGTTTGTACACAGTCTGTTGTCGTGAGAAATCGATCGAAGGAAGATCGTGAGGTGATGGTCGTATTGTCCCCCGATATTTATATGTTGTTTTTACCTCGTGTGCTCTTGCCATCCGTACTTGCCTTCCCATCCATAAATAAAAAAAAACCTGGGCCTCATCTATATCCTCTCTCTCATCTCTCTCAAAGGGGCATAAGAAACACGTGCCGGCCATAAGCCATCGCTACCAAATTGACAATCTGAGTTAACGTAACCAATCCTTTAATTTTAGTCGAGGCTATCTACACGCCTCGTGGTGGCAGCTATCAGCGCTACCTTTCTCGTACCTGTAACGTAAAGTCATACCGGAGGAATCTGTCAGAAAGAAACAGAACTAACGAACTCTTGAACATAGAGAGTGCGGAAGAAAAACCCGACTCATACAGTGGAGCCAGCGGTGTAAGCATCCCAATCTGAGAGAGAGAGGAGGAAATAGAACTATTAGGTGGTGAAAGATTGAAAATAACAGTGAGAGGAAGAGAAGAACCTGAAGCAATCAATCCAGAGCTGCAAGCGGGCAGCGGCGTCCAAGAGCAACAAAAAACTGTAAGTAACCACCATTTCATTTCATTTCTGTGTATGTCTTCAACTGCAAATTCTTACTTATTTATTGTTCTCTGTTCGGTGTGTGTCATGTGAGTGTAGCCCCTAACAGATAGTGCGCATATCGCTGTGCAGCCAGGAAGTGTCATTTTCTGTGAGATTAGAAGCGGACCCAGCCATAAAACCTTACAGCCAGTCCTTGAGCGCGAGAAAGCCAAAAGAAAGTGCATTTCAATTTGGTAGGGATTGCTGCACCTGAGAAGTAGAAGCATCGAAGATTCTTTAAGAATAGTATTTTTTTTGTTATGTCTTCGGAAGAGACATTTGATTCTCGTGCTCTCTGTGTTGTAAATTAGGTACATATTGGGTGAATATTGTGTTGTGAGCAGGATTGCAAATTTAGGGATTGTTCGTGCAAATCTAGTTTGCAAATAGATATTATTGTGGCATTCTACTCTGTTATTGGGGGTAAACCAACGATTCGTCTGTAGAAACATCCATTTAAATGTTCGTGTGTTCCCTAGGAAAGAAATAATACGTAGCAAGTCCGCATTTTGTCGGTCGCTCCTTATCGGTGTTTGGGGAAGTGATCAACACTCCACATAAAAGTTATTCGGTTGTCCAAAGAAAATATATAATATTTTTGTGTGTCGTGGGCTGAACTAGGATCAGTGAGATGATTATGCAAGAATAACATTGCAAATTGAGGGAAAGATTAACGTAAATAGTTACGCAAAGTTCTGCTGGTATAGGACTCGTTTAATTAACGGTATTTGGTAAGGAGATTCCCTCCTGACTTATGATTTGATGCCCTACGCACGAGAGTCCGCATTTCGGTAATTTTTGCCAGTGGGGCCCTCATATTTCCTCTCTTGGATACACCCGAAATTTTTTTTTTTTGTGTGTTTATGCTTGGATACCAGTATTTATCGTAAAAATTAGAGGTTCAGTGTAGTGCGTGTGAGTTGCAACTGCAAATAGATAGACTTGGAAAAAATATATAAAATAATTTTTGTGCTGATCATCGCGGAGTTCAAGCTGCAAAATGGGAAAGAACGAAGATAGCAACTCGGGAAGTGCTGCTGCAAATAAACAGGACGCAGGAACCGATCAAACAGCGGCAAGCGGGCCAGTGCTTGGCAAACTGCCAAAATTCGACGGAAAGTCGAACGTGGTGAAGTTCCTCAACACAGTCAAAAAAGGGCACTCCTAGAAAACTGGTCAGACGCCCGAAGCGCGGACGTCATCAGATATCTCTGCACCGACACCGCAGAAAATTTCCTGGATTCAAACCCCGAGCTCGAAGAATGCGATCTGACGGAGCTGACCAAACGCCTTGAGGATCGTTTCCTTAAAAGCATTTCGCTGACGGATGCACATATGGAACTGGCTGCAATAAAAATGAACCGGGGCACAATCGAAGAGTTTGCTTCGCGACTGGAGACCGCCTCGGCTGCCTTGGCGCATGTTATCGTGGAGCTGCAAAAAACAGCATCTCGCGACAAGCTCTTGGCGAGCGTGTTTATCAATGGTCTCGACCCGGCATTGAAGAAGACAATGGCAACATACGAACCAGAACGGCTCGCAGATTGTGTCAAGATGGCACAGAAATGCGAAAGGATGCTGGAGGACGAGAAACCACGCCGGCCGATCTGCACGATAGATGCAGTAGAAGCCGCCCCACCCCGGCCACCACCTAGGTGCTGGTCGTGCAACCAAGTAGGCCATTTTTCTCGAGAGTGTCGCAACCCAGCGGTGATTCCGAGACAAAATACATTTGCCCAGAACGTACAGCGAAGAACCATAAACTGCTTCAACTGTGGCCAAGCCGGCCATATGGCCAGACAATGTAGGGCACAGTGGCGGTCACAAAACCCAGCCCAGCCGAACCGACAGTTAGGCGAGGCACAAGGCCCGAACCACGCAGCCCATCGGAGTTTCAACGGGGATAACAACACACCGTGGCGATACGCACAAGGCCCGCCTAATATAAAAAACTAGCCCCGCCTGCCGATGCACACGAGACAAAGCCGATCATAAAAATAAAAGTGAATGAACAAGACTGCGAAGCATTCCTGGACACCGGATCGGTGTGCTGTCTAATAAGGCCGGAAACGGCTGAACAAATTGTGTCGGCAGGATCAGGTACAGTAAGAATAAAGACGGCCAAGCTAAAGTTAAGTACAGTAAGTGGCGCAGAAATAGATGTGCGGGGCAGAATCGCGCTGAACATTAAGATAGGAGGTAAAACGTATGTGCACGACACGGTTGTAGCGCAGGTCGGAAATTATCCAGGAGACATACTAGTAGGGCTCGATTTACTCCAGCGCATAGGTAAGGTGACGCTGGACATGACCGGTAGATATGGTAGTAGAGTGATCGTGAACGGTCATTCGTATGCATTTAAGGACGGTAAGTATGCCGGAGAGTCGATCAATTTGATCAGACAAAGAAAAAGGGTAAGTATGCGACAGTCGGAGGTCGCGGCGGTGCTACCAACAGTGAGCAGTGACGATGGTGAGTATGGTATAACCGACGAGCTACCCGAGGCGGAAGTACCAAGCCTAGAGCATCTGCACACGCAGCAGCGTGAGAGTTTGTTAGCGCTCATCGGTAAGTATGCGCCAGCCATTTCTCAGCATGAGCAAGATTTAGGACGATGTGACTTGCTCCCACATCGAATTGACACCAGGAACGCGGCGCCGATTGCTACGAAACAGTGGCCGCTACCCCAAGCAACACGCGCAGCAATCGAAGAACAAGTGCAGAATATGTTAAAAATGGATGTAATTGAGCCATCAGCAAGCGCGTGGGCATCTCCAGTGCTCCTCATCAAAAAGAAGGACGGCACACATAGGTTCTGTATTGATTTTCGACGAATTAATGAAGTCACGCTCGCAGACAAATATCCAATGCCACGCATCGAGCAAATTTTGGAGTCCCTCGGAGGCGCATGCTACTTCTCAGCAATAGACTTGAAGTCAGGCTACTGGCAGATTCCTGTCGCGGAAGCAGACCCCGACAAGACAGCATTTGCTACTGAGTCGGCTCAGTACCGATTCAAGAGGATGCCATTCGGATTGACTACAGCTCCGGCCACATTCCAGCGTTTGGTCAATCGAGTGTTAGAGCCAGTGATTGGAAAAACGAGCTACGTTTTCATAGACGACGTAGTGGTATTTTCGAAGACGTTTGAGGATCACATCGCTCATTTGGAAGAAGTTCTCGCTCTCCTTCAGAAGTCAGGTTTAAAAATGTCTCTGAAAAAGTGCAGCTTTGCAAAACCCTCCATCGAATATTTAGGTCATGTTGTCTCGAAGGACGGAATTCAAGTCGACCAAAGGAAAATCACGACCATTCGCGAGTTGTTACCACCGAAAAAACCGAAAGATGTACGAAGAATTTTGGGAATGGCAGGCTACTATCGAAGACACATACCGAATTTCTCGGAGCGAGTCGCACTTTTGACGGCATTGACTAAGAAGTGTGCCAAGTTTGTGTGGACGAACGAACATCAGGCCGCATTCGACGCGCTCAAATCGGCTCTAGCTGAAGCGCCGGTGTTGGGTTACCCAGATTTCGAGCGACCGTTCAGGCTGCATACCGACGCCAGTGATGTCGCTCTGGGAGGAGTACTGACGCAAGAAAAGGACGGCCTGGATCACCCGATAGCATACTATTCACGGAAATTTACACCGGCAGAGACCCGGTACTCTACAACCGAAAGAGAAGCTTTAGCTATTGTGGAAAACGTCCGCCATTTTGCTCGATACCTCTACGGTCGGAAGTTTCAGATCCTAACAGACCATCAGCCGCTGCGATATTTGTTCCAATACAAAGCTACCGTTCCACGGATCGCCCGCTGGGCAGTGCTACTGTCACAGTTCGAATATGAAATTTCGTATAGACCCGGCAAGGAGAATGTGATTCCAGACACGCTCTCACGCGGAGTGGTAGCCGTCCGCCCGACCGTGACGGAAGCGCTGGACCCGTACGAAGTTTTCTGTGCGGAAAAGGTAAGTATGGAGCAGCGCAAAGCACAGCACTGGGCCAAGGTCATCAACGCATTGGAAGGAAAGGGCGAAATGGTGACAGATCCGAGCCAGTATAAGGATTTCGTGCTGGACAAAAATTGCCTTTTCTACCTGGAAGTTAAAGACAGTGGAGACATTTACAAACGTGCAGTGATTCCTGAATCTCTAATAAAGCCCGCGTTAATAATGTCGCACGATACGCGAATTTCCGGACATTTTGGGGCGAAAAAGACCCTCCACCGTGCTAGAGAATTATTCTTTTGGCCAAATATGGCACGACACGTGCAAGAGCACGTGAAAAATTGCACGACGTGTCAGAAACGAAGTCCGCACGGGGGCCTCAAAGCAAAAATAGGCGAATTACCGCCAGTATCACGACCATTAGAAAGGGTGGGGATTGATCTCATTGGAGAGCTGACACAGTCACACGCCGGACATAGATATATTCTGACGATCGTGTGCCATTTCTCGAGACACGTGCAGGCGTACCCATTGCGCGATAAGGAGAGCGAAACAGTGGCGCGAGCATTCATGGACTATGTATGCAGGTATGGCTGTCCGGAACACATCGTGTCAGATCGAGGTACGGAGTTTACCGCCCAAAATTTCCAAGAAATGTGCCGCATTTTAAAGTCCAAGTTGCATTTCACCACGGCCTTCCACCCAGCCAGTAACGGTATGACGGAAGCCTTCAACAAGTTGATAAAGACAACGTTGGCCACAACAGTAGAGAAGGATCTCACATCATGGGACGAGCAGCTACCTTTCGCCACGCTCGCCCTAAACTGTTCGTATCATGCCTCGGTAGACAACACACCGTACTTCTTGTTCCATGGACGCGACGCTCCTTTGCCACTGTCTGATATTCTGCAGCCCAGGATACTAAACTATGCTGTGGAGGAGAACTTTCCTCACGCCGCTTTTGCCAGATTGCAAATTGCGTTCGAAAACGCGATGTCAGCAAGCCAAAACGCACATGACAAAAATGTGAGATATCAGCGCGTGAGAGATAGAGAACTTAGAGTCGGCGACTGCGTATTCCTACGGAATACAGCAGGAAGAAACAAGGCGATGGGTAAATTCCGACCTAATTGGTTAGGCCCGTACAGAATTCAGGCCCTTCCAACACCGATGAACGTCGTAATACGACAAGTCCACGGCCGCCGGCACGAGATAACGGTCCACAGAAATAGACTTAAGCCCGCGTCATTTCAACCAGAGGAGACAATAGTAATACAAGACGAGCGTCCTCGAAGGAATGGGAGGAGCGTCGAGCACGTCACCGAAGTACGTCACGACGATAGCGATTCGGAAAGCAGCGATGACGACATCTATGTAACAAGGCCTGAAGCACCCTCACCCCTACCCACCCCGGCAGCTAGACGTCCTTACGCTCTAAGATCCGCCGGTCCGGTAGAAGAGTAGAGGAGTAGAGGAGAAGATAACATGAGCAAAACTACTGGGTAACAAGTAGAGAGGAGATAAGCCTACTAATTTCATGTTCTCTTTCAGATTAACCTAGTAAATAAGTAGGTAGATAGGCTGACTAATCTAATTCTCTTTCAGATTAACCTAGTAAATAAGTAGGTAGATAGGCTGACTAATCTAATTTTCTTTTCAGATTAAACCTAGCAAAATAAGTAGTAGATAAGCACTAATCAAATTCCTTTACAGAATAGCTTAGCAACAACTAGGTTGGCAGGAAAATTTCTGAGTAGTCGACTGCTAGGCAAGTAACTTGTAGAAATGCTACCAGCCAGCACGAGCGACTGTGCTCAGAACAGGCACAGGATGAGAGTCATAAAATCGAAAGAGGCATAAAGGAACTCAGTCCGGGCCTGGGAAATACGAGTAGAGACGTGGCATACAAATTATGATAACGCACTAGGAAAAGTGTATCGTGCTGGCTGCGCATTTTTGAATGACGAGAATAAAACTTAGATATAATGACTTCACATCGAAATAGGAATTTGATTGCTGGTCAATTGTTTGAGATGTATAAGGAATGAAGAGGGATTTCGAAGGAAACTAGCCGTCTAGGCAGAGATATAATTAGACAGTATTAAAATATAAATATAGCACAGCCGCAGCAGAGGTTCCTTCACATAATACGGCCAGTAGTGGGTACGGCTCTTTAGTCCTCTCATAACTAGTAGGTTACAACTGAGAGGACGAAGTTTTTTTTGAGTAGCCTGAGAAATGACTAGTTATAAGCACTAATAAACCATTGCCTTTCAGGTGTAGGTTTGAAGAGTCAGCAACTTGGATGGGAAAGGGATATATCCTTCTCGTAATTGTTTGTTAGCGTGAAAAATTCCCCGGGGAGGAATTTTTCTTGGATCGTCGGAGGGGAAGAAAATTTAAGAAATTAAATTTTTGTTATATATTGCGTCTAAATGACGTTTTAAAAAGAGAAACCTGAGCCGGTCATGAGCCGAGTGGAGCCGATAATAAGATCGCGTATAGCAGAACCCTGAGAGTTGGGTAGAATGCTTAGCGAGACAACAGATTAAATTAAAGATGTCCATTACGGACCTAGCATAAGCTTTAACATTGCGGTCCTTAAGAATAACGTAGCTTAGTGTGGAAAGGCAAGTTGGACAAGCACTCGCGTGGTGGAGACTCGAGGCATGTGCCCACGGGACAATGAGAGCCACAGAGGGACCATAAAACTTGAGATGCGTTCCACGCTGGAACTCATGTAATATGAGCGGCGACACGCCGGAGATTAGAGAAGGCAGTCTGAGCAGAGAGAAGCGCACAGCGATTCGTGTGCGATGCTAATTACGAGATAGATGGGAGAACAAAATAAATAGAGATGAGCAAAAAGAATATAGATAACAGAGATGGACGGCTCCTGTGCTGAGAAATCAGAGCGTGAACAGCACCAAACCGACGCTAGAGCTGAAATATTTAATGATAAATGTACTAAGGTTATTTTGAAGATTTTCAGGAAGGCGACAGCGAGCGAGGTGCGGGCGTGTGCGCGGTGCTAAACCAGCACCACAGCGGCCTCCAACGGAGACGGACCGGAACTGCGGTCGCGTAAGAAAGACGGAGAGGCATTCGGAAATGGTAAGATCGGGAATACCCCTGCGCGTAGGAAACACGTGCGTGAACTGTGGAGAGCGTTATGAATGCCTGGTCTGCTAATGAGCGTTGGAGTGATACGGCGTGAAGCATGACTGAGAAGGATTGATGGGCCACCCAGAGGCATGTGCGCAATGCTTGAGGCATCGCAGCGGTTACCGATACCATGAGATTTGAAGATTAAAAAGATAAGTCGTGTGCGACTGGTACATAAAATATATAGGCAAACGAGGGACGCCTCCGTATTGCACCCATACGAAATTGATGCTTGCTTCTCACGAGAGATTAGCAAATGCCATTCAGTAACAAAAAAAAAAACAGTCAGCTGACACGGAAAGAATAGGAAGTAGGAACAATTCTCATCATTTAAGCATAAGGACCTGCACCACGAGTCAAAGACAAATGAACAGGAGGTGTGTGTGTTGTCAGAGTATGTGCGGTAACGTGTGCAGGAGTATGTGCTGTATAGTGTGCAGGAGTGTGGGGACTTAGTCATTCAAGTCGGCTAGGACTTGTTAGGTTCATGAATCCCAAAATCATATATCATTCATCATGTAACATACGCGCTCATTATGAGGCGAAGAAAGGAAATTTTTTTTAAAATAGGCTCTATACTGATATCTAACCCATGTAACATAATTAATGCCCGACCGTGTGCCGTAGGAAACGGCGACGTACATGCATCGAGGGCGGAGACGGAGGCCGAGCGAAGTGGTGCGCCAGCTCGGGACATACGTCGCAGCGCGCAACTACGAGACGTCGCTGTGGCTACCAGACGGGAGTCTGGCGACCGTCTCGGCCGAGACGGACTGGGGGCGGGCGGCCGCGACCCTGGAGGGTCGAGCGCTCATTGTCCACTTCGTCCCGAAGCCGGACGAACGCCTGACCGAGGCGACTCTCAGCAACTTGCTGCAACATTTAGCGGTGCCCCGAAACGACGGAGAGATCGAGGCCAGGACCGCGAACAAGCGAATCTCCTCGGTTTCGGTCTTTCCATACTATATATGGAAGGAAACACTAAGAGGGAACGAATTTCTCCTTAAAATAGAAGCCTAAAAAGGGATCCCACTAGAAGCAGACGACGACCATGCCGGAGGTTGAAGAGCTCGCCTCCCCAGTCCCGTGGGAGGCTAATATTATATTAAATTGTGATGCACGGGCGAGCGAGTTGTGGTCGCCGTCCTAGTTTTTTTTGTGATTGTAATTGACGTCATGTTGTATTGTGTTACATTGTAATTGAGGTCAGGTTGTATCAGTATTCGCCAGGCGGGTAAGAAATGCACTGAGGCCAAGACATAGGAAAAGAAATTATTACATAATTTCTTTTTGCGTTAGTGGAGGAAGGGTGTATAAAGTCAGGGTACGAAGTCAGATGCATCCCATCTTTATCGTTGGCATTGCCGAGCGAAAAGAATATATTTAATCATAAGGCTGGATCTCAGATTACACGGGTCATAAAATAACGACCGGCTTTCGTGCTATGGTCTTGGGAAAGATATAAGAGAGACGTTCTCAAACGAGAATGCCTCCCCGTAGTAAATGGGATCATTCGAAGCGCGGGCATATACAGCCACACAGTAATAAAACACGGGACCTTTAGCCGGAGCTGCATATAGCGTGCTGTCACGGTCGACCTTTATTTAATGTGCCGTAGCGGGAGGCGGGCAGGGGCATGAGACCCGACCCTCTCCCCCAGCCGCACCCCGGTTGGGTGGGGGGAGGCGAAGCTCAGAACCCTCTCGCCCCGTTGCTGCCCGGCTCGTGCAGTGACCCCCCTCCCCCTTGGGAGGGGTGAGCACTGTCCGAGCAGGAGTTGTGTCGGACGAGCGGAGATGACTTCGCGGGTAGCCATCGTTGAGAACGGTGTAGAGAGCCGTGGTCGGGAACGGACGTTCTAGAGTGCAGTTGAGGTTTACGACGAACAGCCGGTTTTGATACTTAGGAATTTGAGTTGATAGTAAAAGCCCATATCTTCAATAGTTGAATTTCGAGACTGTGTTCGAGTAGAGCGTGGCACGATCAACGAAAATCCATTGACTTGTTTTGAGGGCGCATGATTTCAAGCGTTTGCTATACGCTTACCTTGGCTCATACTTTCGGTGGTTACCCATTCCTTGGCTCGTGTGTTGGCTGTTTGTACACAATCTGTTGTCGTGAGAAATCGATCGAAGGAAGATCGTGAGGTGATGGTCGTATTGTCCCCCGATATTTATATGTTGTTTTTACCTCGTGTGCTCTTGCCATCCGTACTTGCCTTCCCATCCATAAATAAAAAAAAACCTGGGCCTCATCTATATCCTCTCTCTCATCTCTCTCAAAGGGGCATAAGAAACACGTGCCGGCCATAAGCCATCGCTACCAAATTGACAATCTGAGTTAACGTAACCAATCCTTTAATTTTAGTCGAGGCTATCTACACGCCTCGTGGTGGCAGCTATCAGCGCTACCTTTCTCGTACCTGTAACGTAAAGTCATACCGGAGGAATCTGTCAGAAAGAAACAGAACTAACGAACTCTTGAACATAGAGAGTGCGGAAGAAAAACCCGACTCATACATATTTCATACAGGGTGTACACGAAGAAATGTATCCACGGACCGATATATATATTTATCGGTCCGTGGATCCATTTCTTCGTGTACACCCTGTATGAAATAGCACGACAATATTCCCCTTGTACAAAAACAATCCGTTAAAAAAAGTCTCGAGGTGACTGAAATGTCATTCATTTATATCGGTACGTAAATGAGGAATTTACCCAGTGATAAGTATACATTTGTCCTAATGCGTAGTTAACATCAAGTGTTAAAAAGAAATTAATGGAGGAATTTTTCAGTAAATTTCAGGGCATAGGAAACGCATAATAGCTTAGAAATGCAAGCCGATAGATATTGAAATCCTATGACAACTGCTGATGAACAACGAACAATGGGCAACAAATACCTGAAGTCTAAGTATAAATCAAGTTCAGTAACAGATTGAATGAGTTTTGTATCAATGGAAGATGGAACGCATCAAAGATACCGCGATTACCGTCAACAGTACGTAATAAAATGCCAGGTATTTCCTTAAATTTGTAAGTGGACGGATATATTTGTATGTCATCCACGTCAGAAAGATTTGTCTGACGAAAATATCAAATCCAATCATTTTTGACGGGTCGTGTTCACTAGCATAATTTAAAAATTTAGGTTTTCACGGCTCCTCCTGGAAGGTTCGTAAAGCAACCGGCCCTTTGTGCAGGCAAATCGATGTGAAATAGAAACTTTATATATCGCACTGATTTTTCCCGCTCAGTCGCCATTTCTTCTCAAGAATGGATAAAGGGCAGAAGAGGAAGACAGGGCTTCAATCTCGTTCTTTATTAAAGAACTTTGGTGCTCATCGATTCACTAAGAATAACAAAAGAACAACTCATGGAAGTCAGGGTTGAGGAAGGAGAAACTTGACTTGGAAATCTTCGCTCAGCCCAAAAATTGGAAGTAAAAAAATGAGGTTAGTGGCGGATAAAATAAAATACGAAGACCAAACTACGGTGAAGGAAATAAAACTTTGACTTATGAAGATTTATAATCTTAATGTTTACGAAGTAATTTGAACAAAAAATGGAGGATTTACATTGCAACTCTGTGAGACAAATTTTTATGAGAAGCATGAAATTTTTTTTTCAATCGAAAATAGTGAAAATGACTACGTCCACCACTCATTTGGACGCTCGATTGATTTGTGATGGTTTTCAATCACGGATTTTTAAAAATTAACAGTTTCCCATGTGATACTGGTATGTCTTGCATGTGATACTGATATGTCACTGAATGTGGTGTTGCATGACAAATTATAAAGACACCTGAAAAATATACTGCAGGAAAATAAGTTAACTAAAAGAGATCGCACATTTGGTTTGAAATTATCATTTTTTCAAATTAATGTTGGAAACATGGCATTGGAACACGATTAATTTTAAGATGCTGTAGTACAATTTATCGGATGAACTACAAAATTTGCTACAAGAAATAAGTACATTTGATAGGCAGTGGAAACAGTATTGAGGGTTTTGTTTTTGCAAGACAAATTGTAGAAACAAAAATAGAACAATTAATAAGTATGCTTTGTGTGAACATGTTGAGCAGATGATGTAATTACATTTTCTGGAAAAAACATACGTGCCACGCTGATGATATTAGGGAATCAATAGCCGTTGATCACTCAAAAAAGAATTACCAAAAATTTAAAAGTACTTACCAAAAATTTAACCATGCATGCAGCTCTTTTCTGTGGCGTGTGTTTCATTGAGATGCCGTTCACTTCCCTCACTTCCCTCACATTTGAAAATTAGCCTAAATTTTTCCACACATTCAGCGTCGCACTTCTTAACCTAATATTTAATATTTTAAATGCTTCTGAATTTAAAATTTGAACGGTGAAAAAGCCTAATTGAGCCACAACCTCTCTTATTTGTAGCTATATGTTTCATTGAATTTTTTCCAGTTCACTTGTCTTGCATTCGAAAGACAAACCAAACATTTTTTTTCACATTAAGCTCTAATAACACAACATACTAAACTTTTTGACAACTTAACGAACTCTGCAGGTTCAAATTTAAATGACGAAAAGGTCCATAACCTTACCACAACCAAGGCATCTCAGAGTATGGGATTCATTAGGATAACAGATAGCCAACAGTCCCCTATACAATCCCTAGGGAACACACAACACAGGCTGAAAATGTGTGTGACAAACTCAGACAAACAACAGAAAACCAAGACGAACACAGACAAACACCCAACACTCCCCTATACAATCTCTACGGACCACACAACACAAACTGAAAGTGTGCCCTGCGTGTGACAAACACTAACACCCAACGCTCTCCTACACGATCCCTGCGTACCACACCACACAGACTGGAAGTGTGTGTTACAAATCTAGACAAGCCCAGACAAACAGGCAGCAGTGTGGCGCCTCTCTTTCGAAAAGCACAACAAAGCGAGCGTTCTTTTGGGATTGAGAGACGTCAGTCTCCCCTCTCTTAAGATCTTCGTCTTTTTTGAGGGACATGTGAGGGTAATGAAAAGAAGTGAGAAACAATCTCTGCTCGCTGAGCTGAATTGTAATGAGGGGATGTTTTGGATAAAATATGCGCTTGTTTTACGACAGAAATGAAACTTCGCATGAAGTTTTAATGTCACCAAATTTACGCTCGTGCTCTGAGGAGAGCGAATGGTAAAATGAAAGTGGGAAGGCACCTGAATGTAAGTGTTTCTTTTGATAACGTGGTTTAAAAAGTGAAAGGCATGATATATTATTTTCTGTTTCATGAAATTAGGGAACTTGTTTTTCACAATTAAAGTACCAAAAAACGACTCATCGTTGACCAAAAGTAGGTCAAGCTCGTACAAATATTTTTTAAACCAACACCAATGCGGCGACGATCATCTTGTGAAAGCCCGAGATTATGACCATGAAAAAAATTAGGCAATCTTATGGAAGCCCGGATTATGGACGACAGCAAGTTTTTTAAGCTTCGTGATTATCTTGTTTGGATACTGATGACCATGAGTTGATGGAAAAAACAAAGTGGAATTTGAAAGGCAGCTTAGCCGGAGTTAAAAAAGAAATGCAAATAGAGTCGTGTTTTTCATCATGAGCTAGTTGGAGCGTGGCGAACTTAAACTAGCTTTTGGAATTTATTTAGCTTAAAAATACTAAAAATGGAATTTATTTAGCTAAATTTTGACATTACAAATGTATTTGCTTTTTGTGCTGGTATAATGGGCTTCTCGTCAAATTCAGTTAATAAAGTGTTCATTAATTCCATCCACTCGTTAGACGAGACTAATTTATGTGATTATATGTTGCGCTAAGCAATCCGAGTCTAAATCAGGTCAATCGATGATAGGGCAATGGTTGGATGCCATCGAAGTCGCTGAACTTATTCGGGCCCATAAGTAGCTATACCCAAACGTTGTCATCGTAATAGACTTAACAGGTTGACTGTGATGGGTAAAACTGAAGTTCAGTATTCAACTCAAATTTAAATTCAAAAGTTGGAAGAAATTCTATAAATACCAAATATTAACTGAGTCATTCAAATAGCACTAATTTTAAAAGATGGTTAAGAATTTTAAAAGGACTTATCGATAGGTCGTTTTACAGCAGGAAAAACTTAAGCATGACCCACCGATGGGTCGTATTGCAATCGTGTTCAGAAACAATGTGTTGCTGTTCGCTTGTGGCAAATAAATTGTTTGAACTGATAAAATTGTTTAATGATAAAACGTACGAGGGTGTTTTTATTTGACTAGAAACATTGGCTTTTTGCTCTAGGATTTGATTACTTAATGCTGAGAGTCCTATTAATATTCTCGCTTCCGAAATCACATCTTAACGAAAAAAAACGTAGGAAAAAGTAATTTACAAATATTTTCCAGGAATAATTTGTGCAGACAGTTGTGCAGTTGTGCAGAGGTGGCAACAAAACATCGCACGCAACGATATCATTTGATGCCTGCAAACTCATTTTACTCACTTCGATATGGCCCATCAAACTGTCCTAAAATTACTCATTGAAATGCAACATCAAATATTTTAATTTTTTTTAACCGTTGCAACTCGTGTAACGTTCATTTCTCATACTTAGTTCCCTCATTGGAATACAACATCAAATATTTTTAATTTTACTTATGGCTGCAGCACGTGCAAGATTCATTTCTCAAACTTCGCGGAAATAAGCCATTGAAACAAAACTTTATATTCTCTTTTTCGCTGCAGCGCTTGCAAGATTCATAAAACTTTCGAAAATACGCCATGGAAATGCAGCTTCAAATTTATTTTTTGCTTCAGCGCTTGCAGGATTCGTTTCTCCATTTTATCAACACTTTTAATTACATACAGATGCGTTTTTTGTCGTCACCTCGGCAACATCTCGTTTTAGCTTCGCTGTGATGAAGGGGGGATCGGGGAAGGAAACATTGATGTTTTTATCGTGTTCGTCATTATGATTTTGCAACTGCTAGGCGGATCCGTTTGAAATTTTTAGTACGTAGCATCAGAGTTATGTGCTCGTTATTAATGAGATATTAGAAACACGTTCATGCTGATCTTCAAACAGCATGATATTAGTGATAGTGATATTTAACAGAACATAATAATTAATAACAGAACATTTCTGTTAATATTTTTAACAGAAACAGATAGGGATATGTAAATCTGGCGGAGCTTATTTTCTGACTTGAATTTAGCGAATCTCATGAAAGCTCATTGATGACTTTACTTTGAGAAGCAAATTTTTACCTTGTCCAGAGAACATCCTCTGGTTCATACCCCAGTGTGTGGTGCTTGAATCAATCAATATTCTTTCAAATGAAATATCTTTATTAAATCAACGGTTCAAATGGGAGATGCAAATTACGGGAAATTTTAAATCAGTGCACAAGGTAAAGTTGATATGAAAATACGGAATATGATGTCAGTGCAAAGGACAAAGTTAAAATGAAAATACGGAATATGATGTCAGTGCGAATGATGAAATTGATATGAAAATGCGGAATGTGATTTCAGTGCAAATAATAAAGTGGATATGAAAATACGGTGATATCAAAATACGGAAATTGTGTAGAGTCGCGTTCAGCGTTCTCAAAACTACAACCACCAATTTTCTTATGTATGGATTTTTTTCTTCTCTAACAGAAAGGTGAAAATAAAATCATTAGTTATCGCATTGAAAAAATAAAACTAAAGGTGCTTTTGAGCAATAAAAATTTCAATTGATTTGTGAATATTTAAGGGTTTCTCCAGATTTAGCAATCAATACAATTTCAGCATGAGGAACACAGAGAAATTTTCATGCATGGCTTGCACAATTCAGTTAATTACTCACTAGGAGAAACAGGAGAGGTTTTCATTTCACACACAGTTCCGACTGAAGGCGTACATGGAAATTGGCCTAACAAAATATACACCTTTAAAACAAGTGCACTTTTACCAAAACCTATTTTACTGTCCGTAGGCTTACCGAATAGTTTAAAGATTTACGTTCAAGCACTCAGTTTTTTTTGTAAATGCGCATTTTTAGACAGATGAACTTTTACTACAACCTTATTTTTTCCTGTCAGTGGGCATTCCGAAGAGCTTAATGATTTACAGTCATGATATTAGTTTTTTTTTGTAAATGCACATTTTTATACACAGGTATGCGAGTACTAGATTCATAGCACATTCTCAAAGCTAAACCAATTTTAAACAGAAGTCTCAGTTGTAGGTTTCGTACAAACATGAACAAGGAACCGCATTTCACACCATGTCTCGTTTTTTTTCACATTTTTCATGCCTAGGTTTTTTCACATGTTTCTTACGAAATTTTTATACTTTCATTCGTGTATTTTGCTCTACAGAAAGCCGTGACATTGATGATGGCTCGTGGTCGAATGGCTTGTAATTACAGTGAGGTTTGATCAGAGCGTCAGAAAAATGTGCGCGGAAGCATTTTTTGCTCCTTCGATTTTATTGCTTTACAATTTAATACAACTTTTCAGAACATTCTTCGATTTTATGGCCCTGCAACCTAACGCACTTTTATGCATTTCTTTTCATAATATGAAAGCCGTGGATGAACTCGAATGTTTACTTCAGTTTAAGTTGAGTTACTTAAGTTTACTCGTGCAAGCGTACGGGTCTAACGCTAGTACTTCAGTTATTTGATCAGTTGAACAGCAAGTGTACAGATTCTTTAACTCAGTGGTTCTTAACCCCTGGGTCACGACCCAAAGTTGGGTCGCCAAGCCATTTCATTGGGTCTTTAAGGGTTTGTGTAACCTCCCAGTCAACTTTTTCGCCACCTGCATGCATGTATTTCGCCGCCCAAGTAATTAAATCGCTCGGGCTGCGAAAAACATGCATGCTCCGGAGAAAAAGTTAGACTGGTTTGTTTGTGTTAACCTACTGTATAGAAAATTTTTATCGTTATGTCATTTTGGCAGTTACTTTGGGCAGATTTTGGGTCACTGCCGAAAAAGGTTAAGAACCACTGCATTTTACCACTCAGGATTTAACGCTGTGTGTACCATTGTGCTTTGAACGTACTCTTTTATAGGGATTATTTTATCTGCTAGAACCACACACGAGGGAAAAGCTGACTAAATAAATAATTGCATCATTGTCCAAAACTGCAAGAATCAATTGTCCAAGAATTCGAGTCAAGCGCCACTCACAGGGGCAGAGCGAGACGAAGTTCTCTGGACAGGGTCAAGATTTGATTCTGAGAGTAGAGTCATATATGAGCTTTCATCAGATTCATGTACAGTAAACATATATAGACAGTATACATAATATTCAATTTTCTGGAACTCTCATGCATCGCTGTATAAAAATTGGACATTGAATTGCAACCTCTTTATAAAAAAAGCAGATGCCAATGTCAAATGGAAGAACATTATATTCGACGTAAATTCTTGCGATGAGTATTTTTCGGTTGCAGTATTGAAACTTTGTTGCCATAAATACTGTCAGCATCTAGTGCATTTCAAGTTATAGTAAGGTGAGGACATTTTTTTAATGTTTTCTTTAGGGAGAAAATAGTGGAAATATCATTATCTTCAAATAATTATCCTTGTGCCTTGCTCAATAAAATCTCTTCGTTCATTGAGTGAAATTTGGCTTGTAGTAAATGTTGATAAATTTTTACACCATTTTAGAATAATTTTAAGGTATATAAGCGCACTCATAACGCTGCACATAATTACTTTGCCAATGCCAGACATATAATAAGTATCGAATCATGTAATCAAGTTCACACCATTTGAGTTTCTAATGCACTCAAATTTTCGTTTTTCTATCACATCAGAAAAGTTTCAAACGTCGTCAATTCATTCATAGTCTCACGCCAGTGACGTACGTTTTTGGTTTACGATTCTGATTTTACTTAAACAGCTCATGTTGTTAGCGGGTGCCGAATTCAGGAAAAGGATAATGCTCTCTCAATTACCAGAGGGCTTTAAGAAAAATGCAGGAGAATAACCAAAAGCGTCCAGGTATATTTATAACAAAACAGATTAACAGCGTAAATTACACCGGGGGAAAGACAGAATGAAAACTAGTGGTAAACAGAACATAAGGAAAATCAGGAAACGCAACGATAATAGGAGAGCCCCAGAAATGGAGCGTGGGCGGGAAACACGGGGGTTTTTACACATCAGCTGAAAGCAAAAGACATCACAGGTAAACTAAAAATAATGACAGTCTGCTTCTTAAGGCCGAAATAACGCAAGAAGAACACTAATTAACAGAAATAACAATTGACGGATAAGAATAAGTATACAACGAAATAGAAAATGGAATAATAGAAATAATATTCAAATAGGAAGTAAAATAATTGAAGTAAATAATTTGGTTAAATTTCACATATTGACCGATACACACGGGTTTTGATAACCAAGTAACTAAGCATATTATGAATGGTTCCCCCTCAGCGGTAATACACACAAATCGGTTAATGAAAATAAGAAAAATATAGTTCAACGACTGAATAACTATGGATGAACTTTATTCGCAGAATTTCACCGAAGTTTATTTACTAGCTTACCAAGCCAGTCACGTACAAAAGAACAGAATCCTATATCTACTGTACAAACGGAACTTGGCTGAGCACACATATGTACATAATCCACTTATCTCAGCCACAGTTCCTACCTACCGAGAGTTCTTCAGTTTGGTTTGACAATTCACGTTTACTTTAGACAATTAATAAGTGAAATTACTGGAAAAAATAAAAAATAGGATTAGATTCACGTTCAACAGCAGATGTCCCAGCGTCACATCCTCACAAGTCTGCAAGTAGCCACCAAATGACACGTCACGAGCAAGGTACTTCACAGATAGGTTGAGGTTTAACCTATATTAAAGTGCGCACGGTAACATGCCCCCCCACCAGCTCAAGCTATCGGTGTTCAGAGGAAGTGTAACTAATCTTAAGTATCAGCTCTAACTTCTCTGTCAAACGACTTCCGCATACAGAAATTGTCTACTGTAAAATTTGGAAGAGCAATTCCTCACATTTCCCTAACAGTTTCCACTAGAGACGATTACCGACAACTCATCATTTCACAATTGACTTATGTCTAATACAAAGTTTCCATTAATAGAATTATTTACAGTTTCCGTCTTTCCAGTATCCTCGGTTGAACATTCGGGTACTCAGGGGCTGGTCCCATAGAGCGAGTTTGTCTCACGATTGGGGAGCGATGAACCGCTGTCTGCTGACCAGTATTCCTCCCTGCCAATTGACCCACGCAACCAGACCGAGTCCCAGCCATCTCCAACTGCACACTCTCACAATATGAATCCAAAAATTGTTCCAATTCTTGGACCGATGTGGGTCCCGATTTTACCCTTGCCACCTCATCATCAATTCTAAAATCGGGCACCGAACTACCTGTCGATTCAATGGGTGGGCTGTCCCAGCATGTCCGAATGGGGGAAAACGATTGAGAGTTGTCCACGTTTAATTCAAATTCAGGAACCACCAAGCTTAAGTTGTTCTTACTAGTTACCCAATTACATTCCAAAAAGTGAACCAATTCCGTCCGTGCTTCATATTCGCAACCACGACATCTTTTACAATTTGAGTAATTATGGTCGACTCCGGGGCAAGGCTCTACGTCAAGGGAAGAATTACATGAATCAGACCCAGCGATCGACGTCTTCCCTTCCGAGGTCTCCAAAGGAACACTAGTGGCTAGAGAACTTCCCGAGGTCGACAGTATCATCGTCAGAGCTTGAACTCTCACTCAAAGAAAATAAGGCACCGGAAAAATCCCCACAGGGCGGACTGACCATCACCGGTACTGGAGTAGCCTCGACATAGCCATCCCATTGTCGCAAATAGTTTGGGGGCTGCTTGTAGCTCCTCAACTTCGAATAGTGTGCTCTGACGGCTACACCCGTTGACGGATTAGTAAGCTGGTAAGTGACTCCGTTTTCGTTCACTTTAGCAACAACAAAGGGACCGGAAAAATTATCGGATAATTTGTTTACATTTAAGAACCCTTTACGTTCAATTTTCATAAGTACAATGTCTCCCTCCTGAAATGGCACAAATTTAGGGTGACCGACCCGCCATCTCCGTTCCAGTCCCGATGGCACAGGCAGCTGCCTCAAATTTACATGATGAGCCTTTGTTAACAGGAAGTCTGCGGGAGACATTCTAATTTCAGAATGGAAGGTTTGGTTATAAATTGTTACTGCTTGAGGTAAATTTTCATCCCATTGCCCCCCATCACCTCTCAAGTTCCTCATGAAATTTTTAACGGCCTGATTGACTCTCTCACACGCTCCATTACTTGTGGGACAATAGGGAGTAGTTAATTGATGATTTATACCTCTTTCCTCAAGATAGGCAAAGAATTGATTAGAGGAAAATTCTGGGCCATTGTCGGTTAGCAGAGTACAGGGCAAGCGCAACAAAAATGGAAATACACAATTTTTGAGAGCGACAATGATAGAAGCGCTCTTCTTGTCTTTAATTGGGACCACTGACAACCATTTAGAGAAATGGTCCACAAGCACCAACCCACCAATATAACCTCTTGAGGTACGCGGAAGCGAGATTAGATCCGCTGCAACCAACTGGAAAGGGTGTTCAGTAGTAATTTTCAGCGTAGGAGGCACAACCACAGTCGAATAAGACTTGAGAATTTGACACTGATAACAAGTTGTACACGCGTCTGAAACTACTTGGTACTTCTTGGGATGCCACACAACATTAAAGAGGATGTTAAGTACTTTGTCTCTCCCTATGTGAGCAAACTTTTGATGAATCGTCACCACTAATTCAACCAGTAGGTCAAATGGCAAAACTGGAACGGGGGCAGAAGCCTCATACACCAATACATCATCAATGACAGACATTTTTGCAGCATACCTTACAAATACCTCAGTTCCCACGGGCCAGTGGTTAGCAGGCACCTTCTCCGCAATACAACGTCTTACATCCGACAAAACCGAGTCGCGTTTCTGCACGGTCACAAGGGTTTCATTACCCATGAAAAAGGACACCTCAGTCAGACTTTCACCGTCAGACTCTACCAGCACTCTCGAGTCACCCTCACTCAACAATGAAATAGCGTGAGACGCAACCTTCAGAGGCTGCTCAGCCTGCAAAATTAACACCGAAGGATCGTACTTCCAAAGTGGTAGAGCATACATGACTGAAGCTATTTCTTTATCATTGATCGTGCACCTATTCGAGCTCAAGTCAACGTCAATTTGAATAGTTAATAGGAAGTCAAGTCCTAATAGAATACAATGCGGCATAAGACTATCTGGCACAACAGCAAATTTAAAAGCAAACGGTGTAGTGAATGACCCGACCTGTAAACTCAACTCAGCGACCTCGGTAACGGTAGTTCTACCTGTTAGTCCAACAATGTCACACACCTGCTCCTGTACAAACTTAACGTTTTGCCCATCGTCCAGCATTCTTTCCAAGGCAGACCGAGATATCAAACTTACTTCTGCTCCAGTATCAACAACCGCACACAAATGTAGCTCGCCTGTGACGACCCAAACCTGCGGCTGCATACCGAACTGATGATTGCACGACAGGATTTTATCCGTTCGTAAAAGACTTTCTAATTCATACTCATCACTATCTCTTTCCTTATCCTCGTCAGAAAGCTGATTTGTCGAAGGCACCACGCCATCGACTGGAACAGTGTACACACACTTGCAATTTATTTCAAGTTCTTTATAATTCCGCACTTCAAGAAGTGGGTTGAAATGAATGCCCCCTAAGCATTCCAAATGCACAATTGATTCATAATTATCGTACTGGTAAATTACGGGTTCCGTCGACCAGAAATAAACAAAAATTCTAATTTGAAACAGTCGACTGGCTGGGAGAAGCACATCAAGGGAGGGCAATCTACCCGGAAACTGCATCGCCTTGTACTCCCTCCGAGCGCTACGAGAAACTTTTAACTTGTACTTATCTGAATTGTTCAAAATTTCTCCCACCAGCAATTGTCTAAGTTCATGAGGGCACTTGGATTTTTGAACAGACGAATTTACTCTAGAGAGGACTCTACAGAGACTCACAAAAAGCGAATCGCCTCCCCCGGAGACGGTGGCCCATCATGCACCAGTCCCTCAGGGAGACTAGGAACAGGCTGCTCACCAAAACTGCGAAAGGGAGAACCTATTCTAGATAAAGCATCTGCTGCCGAATTTAAGTGCCCAGGTACGTAACGAATTTCGAAAGCAAAATCTGAGAGTTCGTTCAACGTCCGGGCTAAGCGAGAACACACAATTTTCATATTATGAAGATGGATTAACGGTTGGTGATCCGTATACAAAAGAAATTCAATTCCATACAAAAAAGGCTTAAAAGTTTTTACTCCCCAGCGTAGAGCTGTCAACTCCCTCTCTAGGGTTGAATATGCAGCCTGAGCGGGGGTGAAAGTCATTGAGGCAAACCCAATTACTCTATGGCTGCCATCCTGCTCTTGAGCGAGATACGCTCCAGCACCGTGACCGGACGCATCTACCCAAAGCTCTAATTTACTGGCCTCCGGCCCATAGTCAGGGTATGCCAACTCCATCTCCTTTTGCATGTCACACTTCAGTTGCTCAAAGGCAGACACCATTTCGCCCGACCACACCAGCGGTTTTGTACGCCTACCACCAGTAAGACATGACAAGGGCTTCTGGATGCTAGAACAGTCCGGGATGAACTTCATTTGAAAATTAACAAGCCCCAGAAATTCCCGCAATTCCCCAACCGTGATAGGCTGAGGATAGCTTGCAATTCTCTGTGTGTACTCCGGGGTCTTTTTGATTCCTGTTTTGATAATTATATGACCTAGAAACTCAACCTGGCCACAAAACCACGTACACTTGCAAGGCTTTATTTTAATGCAATGGTCAGCAAGGGTCTGAAGGACCTTAGCAACAAGTGATAAGTGCTCATGGAATGAACTACTCATTATCAGTATGTCATCAATGTATACTATTACTTTGTTCGAAGGAAAACTACTTAAAACAGCCGGAATCTCTCTCTGAAACACCGATGGTGCATTTCGGAGACCAAACGATAATCTTTTAAACTGCCAATGATTTCTAGGAGTCGTGAATGTCGTGAATTCTCTACTAGATTCGTCAATGGGTAACTGATAATAACCTCGCACCAAATCAAGTCGAGAAAAATACTGCGTGCCATGCAACCCAAAAATGGAGTCAGACAGGTTGGGCACAGGAAACTTGTCGGGTACGGTGACTTTGTTCAGTTTACGGTAATCAATGCACATCCGAATAGATCCGTCTTTCTTCCGAACGGGCACAATAGGAGACGACCAAGGCGAAATGCTTGGTTCAATGATGTCAAGAGAATTTAACTCTTGGCATTGCCGCTCTATTTCGTCTGCAATAGGTTTAGGGAAGCGACGCGGTTTTTGATAAATCGGGGTCGAGTCTGACAACTTGATTTGATGCTTGGTAACACTAGCATTTCCTAGGTCGGTTTCACCTGTGCTGAACACATGCTTGACTTTGCTGAACATTTCATAAACATGCCCCTCCAAATCATCAGATAATTCTTCTAATTTAATGCTTTCTTTTAACTCTTCATCTGACCATTGTGACTGACTTTCAGCCTCCTCAGGTATCTGTATCATGGATGAAATGGAACCGAGCACTTGCCCTTCGCGAACATGCACATTAGACACATTGGAGACTATAAGAACCTTTTTTTCACGACAGTCGAATACACCCGCAATACCGCGTAAATTATCTCTCAATGAGTTACTCATTTTGTTGTCTGAAAAGAGCAACAAGTCATTTTCACTGTGCTTCGGCGGCACCACATTTACAGACAACAATTTAGACTTCCCCACTTCCAAATGAACGTCCTCAGCTGCGTAACACAGTAAATCGGAATACTGAACACCCAATATACTCCCCGATGCATCAAGAGATATTTCGGCACAGCCTCCAGAAGTAAAGTGTTTCCTAAGCAACCTATCTCGTAAAGAAATTTCCAGCTCATTCTTTCGTAAAAAATCAATACCTAGAATTACACAGTAGTCACATTTTACCGATTCAGGAATAATACAAAATTCGAAATCACACATTTCGAGGTCACCAATTTCAACGTGACAGACTACTTTACTAAATGTAGTTAGGTTGTCATTGCCAATTACTCCCAATGAGAGGGCTGACTCGGTAGGCTGCACATCAAGACTAGATGAAAATCTTTGAGAAATGAGCGATACTGCAGAACCAGTATCTACTAAAGCACTTACTGCTTTCCCATTGACAATTATCCCAACCTGAAGGAGGTTGCTGTTGGGTCTCATGAGGTATACCCGGCGGCCAGGAGCGAGAGGTACTGGAGGGACTTCTTCCAGCCCTTCCTCCCCAGCGTCAGACTGAGCCACGGAACCGCCAGCCACCACCTCTTCAGATGACTCCATCAGTGTGTTGTGGGACTTCAATTCCGCACCAGGATCCACCCTCGGCGCCTCCTCGGATGTGCCCTCCTCGGTCACGCGAGGAAGAGACGGCGCGAGTGACTGGTACAACTTCTCAGGTGAGCTACCCACCGCAGCACATGACGCAATTTCAGAAGGAGTTTGTGGAACAGGCCTCATTGGTACCCCATCTACAACGGGGCATCCTCGTTTAAAGCCGGTGGCTTAGTACAACCTTTCCGAGTTTTATAATTAGGATCATAACGAGGGCATGCTTCTAGGTGGTGATCTTTCCCGCAAATTAGGCAGGCTTTAGATGCACGCCAGCATTCGGCCCGCGTATGGTTTGGCTTTTTGCAATACGTGCAGCCAGCATAAGCAGAAGAGAAGGTGCGGGGCTGCGATGACCAAGGGCACGTGCGGTCACTCCCACGAGGACCTGGTCGAGCTCTAGTCACTACTTCCCTTAATGGAGACTTCTGGGCAAGGGCATTCCTGCCATGGAAAGAGTCTCCGGAAGCCAGCATGACAGTTCTTGTGGATGCGATTTCCTTTTGCAACTTACATGCCATTTGGATCATTCTATCAAAGGGCATGTGTTTGGCTTTTGGCGATTGTGCCCACAGAGCACGTTCGGCATCTAGGAGTTTGGAGGCAATATTTGGCTGGATGGTGTCAAGAAATTTTTTCCTTAGGTTACGGGCAGATTCTTTCGCATCACTAGGGTATGCCAATTCAACGATAGAGATGAGCCTCATACCGTAAATATCGAGGCCTTCACCAGCAGTAGGACTAACCTGCTTCAACTTCTCCCTCCAGTAGCTTCTACTCCCAATTTTATGTTTTTTATAAAATTCCAGAAGGTGTTGTTTCATCGTAGGGTATTTGAGTCTCCGTCCACCTCGAACATTGTAGACGTCAAGGAGCTCATCCACTAGAAACTTGGAAAGTTCTTGAGTCTGGTCATAGCTGTCACCATTGAATTTTTTTATGAAGTACGTCTCGAAGGACTTGAAGAAATCTTTAAGATGAACAGTTCCATCCATGGTGAAAACAGGTGAGTAACCACTTCACGACGATCACTCCTCTTCGCGTAGTGTTTCGGTTTCACTGCTAAAACCTCATCTGAACTTTCTGATCCCTCAGTCGAAGAACTGGTACCCGGCTCTGAGAATACCGATGTATCACTCGAGAAGATGGTGATTTCTTCCACTTCTAGGGGCTTTTTCCCTTTCTTCTTCAGTTTCTTTTTTGCAGATGCAGATGCCAGTCCATGCTCATTGCTCCCGACTTCAGCGTTCACTTTAGCGACTGGAGGGCTTTCATCACAATCTTGTTGACTGTCATCACTCAGGATGTGGATACATCGCTCAGCTGCAGGCACTCTAATCCAGTATTTATCTGCGGCGATGGACGACAGCGTGTGATACCATTCCTTGTAGGTTAAGGACCCACCGGCCAACTCAGTTGAAGTAACGAACAAGGTTTCACTCTGCTGAAGAAGCAAGTCCAAATGCGTTGCAGCCGGTGCATTCCTTATGAATGCGACATCCAGGTCACTTCCCAGCCAGCGAGGAAGAATATTCCAGCGTAGTTCGTCGAGTCTGGGCAACATGCTAGGGTTGATATGCCACCCGAATTTTCCGGCAATAAAGTCGGCACGTACTTGAGGATGAGAAAATTGATTCAGGAGCGACTGAAGAGTAATGGTCGCTGAAAGAACTGCTTGAGGGGAACTGGAACTGGCGTCAGTATTCTTCCGTTCATTTGCCGTGGACCTTTGGTGCTCATCTTGAGTATCACCGCTTGCCGGCATGCCTCTTGGGTATGCGGCGCCCGCTGCGTCACCCAACCCACGCTCCACATCAAGATCTAACTCCCTTTCTGAGGTAGACATTGCTTCTACCACGGTAGAATATCAGGGAAAATGATAAATAAAGAATTAGTTATAGGATAGAAACCAGGAAGTAATAGAGAGCAATCCCGTCGGAGATGCCAATGTTAGCGGGTGCCGAATTCAGGAAAAGGATAATGCTCTCTCAATTACCAGAGGGCTTTAAGAAAAATGCAGGAGAATAACCAAAAGCGTTCAGGTATATTTATAACAAAACAGATTAACAGCGTAAATTACACCGGGGGAAAGACAGAATGAAAACTAGTGGTAAACAGAACATAAGGAAAATCAGGAAACGCAAAGATAATAGGAGAGCCCCAGAAATGAAGCGTGGGCGGGAAACACGGGGGTTTTTACACATCAGCTGAAAGCAAAAGACATCACAGGTAAACTAAAAATAATGACAGTCTGCTTCTTAAGGCCGAAATAACGCAAGAAGAACACTAATTAACAGAAATCACAATTGACGGATAAGACTAAGTATACAACGAAATAGAAAATTATATAATAGAAATAATATTCAAATAGGAAGTAAAATAATTGAAGTAAATAATTTGGTTAAATTTCACATATTGACCGATACACACGGGTTTTGATAACCAAGTAACTAAGCATATTATGAATGGTTCCCCCTCAGCGGTAATACACACAAATCGGTTAATGAAAATAAGAAAAATATAGTTCAACGACTGAATAACTATGGATGAACTTTATTCGCAGAATTTCACCGAAGTTTATTTACTAGCTTACCAAGCCAGTCACGTACAAAAGAACAGAATCCTATATCTACTGTACAAACGGAACTTGGCTGAGCACACATATGTACATAATCCACTTATCTCAGCCACAGTTCCTACCTACCGAGAGTTCTTCAGTTTGGTTTGACAATTCACGTTTACTTTAGACAATTAATAAGTGAAATTACTGGAAAAAATAATAAGTAGGATTAGATACACGTTCAACAGCAGATGTCCCAGCGTCACATCCTCACAAGTCTGCAAGGAGCCACCAAATGACACGTCACGAGCAAGGTACTTCACAGATAGGTTGAGGTTTAACCTATATTAAAGTGCGCACGGTAACAATGTCATTCACATCGTACCTAAAAAAGATAAAATAAAATAAATGCTCACACTCCTCACAGAAGGAATTCCGCCTATTTTGTTCCGTTTCCACTTATTTCTTTACAAAAAACCTTTGGTGTTCCAGCAATATTCAGCCCCTAAAACCGTCCTCTCCGCCCTCATTGTTTCTCTTGGTAGCATTTTTACCTAGGGCTGAGACCAGTGCTACTCTGTTATTCCCGCATTTATTTTTGATGTTCATGCCCGATGTCGTCTATAATACATTTTCCGATCCATTTGCCATCGCTGAAAGCCATTGTGGATGGCGGTCTCAGACATTCCGTTCCGAATTTACGCCGCTCAATAAAACAATCCGAGATCCACAGTTCCTTCTGAAATCGTACATCAGAACTGGCGACAGCGCGCGAGATTTGTTTTTACGTCTCTCGCACCGTTTGCAAGATCGGAGTGTGAAAAGTGCATGAGTGTCTAGCATTATTCACTTGTAAATCGCTGCTGTTCAATTGGTCAAATTTTGTGTCTCTCTAGTTGGCTACTCTGTTTTCCATTTGGTGAATTCAAAATAGATTGAATTTAAGGGGTAAAGAAAGCTAATAGTTAGAAAATATAGTGACACATTGTTTTTCAAAAAACTGTAGAATAAATGTGCAAAAATTTCAACGTCCATTTTTTTCTCACGGAGTAAAATACAATGCAAGGAAGCCATAAATGATTTTTTTCCCCATTCACTGTTCTTCTCTTCAAAATGGTACTGTTCCTATCGTCATAAAAATACGAGTGCAAGGTACACCAGCGAAAAAAATTATCAGCCCCATCACGAGTCATAAAAAAAGACTGGCTCTATGCCGCAAAACTCCACTTGAATAAAAAGCAGTGCAGAATTCATCGCAAAGTAAAAGTAAAAAGTTGTGATGGAAGTGACGCAGAAACTTGTGATGGCGAGACATATGTTTTTTTTTGCAACAGCAACTACTTCAATTTTTTCTCCTAAAAAATAAGGAAAAAGGAAATAATAAAAACAAAGGAAAGTTTATCACTGAATAAAATGAGGAGCTGCAAAAGCAAAGGTTCATTTCGTTAAATAGGAATTTCAGCTTAGCGCAACGACATAGCTTTAATTAAAGAACGCATTCGCTCGGATGGCAAACCAAGAAAATTTTTAGTGCAAGAAAAAATATAGCGTTGGATTTGAAATTTTCTTGACCAAAGAATGCTCACACGTCCCTTAAATGAATAAACGAATACATACTGTTTGTTTTAAACGAGGCAGCATTGCCAACAAAGGCATTTTTTACGAGCAATGTCACCACGCTGATTTCTAACACTAAAATAAGTCAAACGAGAAACCGCAGATGATATTCGTTGCAAGCTGAACAGAGGAGCCTATGTATCGGAATGGAAAAACTGTCGTCGGGAACCTGTACCCATTGCTGCGGGTCGGTCGAACAAGAAACCTAGCTTTCAGGCCTGATCTTTATTTGAGGGGCCAAGGCACGTGCGCTGGCTTTGAACTCGGACTTTTATGAGGGATGGAGAATCTTGAATGAGGGTCCAGCTTTATTTAGGAGGATCGGCAACGGCTATCGCGATCATATTTTCAGAGCCTAGAATAACCACTGGAAATTTGGGAAATAGAAAAGAGCTGCGTTTCGAGATAAGAACGAAGGAAGTTTTTTGGTAATTGACCAATGGATTCTCCGATGCACATTTTTGACGGATGGGCAAAGTTCATTCGCCTCAAATTCTGCATTCTAGCGTGCGATCTCTTTATCACTTCATCACTCTACATCCAAAAAAAAGAAAAATATAACACCAAATTCAATTTTATCCTTTTCTTAGATCTAATGAAATTCTCAACGAATTGTACTCCTAAATTGTATGTATCAATTTACGCATTAAATTATTTCTAACCTTTTTGCTACCACTCCATAATTCCAGATGACATTTAACGAAAAATTACTATATGTACGTTTGGAGTTTAACTTTGGAGTCGCTATTTAAAGTACTGTATCACTGATACAATACCAACATTGCTTGTAACATTCATGAGCCAATGCAAGTTTAAATAGATGCAAGTTTATGACTGAAACAATATTTACATTGATCGAAACGTTTACAAGTAGCTGTAAGTTTAAAAAACGGGCCATATAACATACGCCACCAACATTGCCCGAAACACTCACGAATAGATGCAAATTTAAAAACGAGCTTTACGAGAGTGTTTTTCTTTAGGTGCGGTATAATGTTTGGTTCTTCAGCGCTGACCCAACAAAAAGAAGGCCAAAAATTGTCTCGTGTAACGATGACCTTCTAATTTAGTGCCCGACTTGCCCACAGAGTAGAGGAAACCAGTCTTTTTTAGAGTAGGTTCAAACCAGTCTTTTTTCGTTGACGGTGGGGTTTTGCCGATGTCACGGCAACGAACCAATAGCAGCGCTCATATTGCATCTGGTAGCATTGCTACCCCAAACTTGCCTCCACTATTGGCTTTAACGACATGGCATTTTGGTGACGTCATAAAGTGTGTTTGAAATGAAGCCTTTCTATTGGCTAGCCGAACAAGAGGTGTATTTTCTCCCATAGAAATGACTCTAACTGGTTTCTTCTACCATGCTCGCCCTCAGAGGCTACCCTCTCGCACGTTGTTGCTTCTTTTTACCCTCGGAGAAGTTTGCACCATTTTTAGGGCTTGTAATTAAAACTTTCGGATTTTTGGCGCTAAACTGACAGGATCTCTCCGCTCGGGCTCAAGGAGGCAAAGTTTAATTTCCGTTTATGAAGAATGAATTTATCCCAGAGAATGTACGGTGAGAGGTAAAATTATTGCTTCTCATTTGACTAACGAGCGAAGTATGTTGAAAACTATTATTTTTAAGCCATCTATGCAAAGCCAGATAATTTTTAATTTTATCGTTGTAATAACTTGGAAGCAAATAGTGTGAGTTTACTAAATTTTCAGAACGATGTTTTTAATATAATACGAGTAGATTAGATACAACGTAAATCCAGTAATACCACTAAACTATTTTACACAGAACATATAAAGCTTGTACAGAAGCAAGTGATTTTTTGCAAGTCATTTCATTTTATCGTTAATGAATCAGTTTTCATTTCAAGCCCTATAATAAATAAGCCGCTCGTGTATCTTTCCGCAAATTTTATCAAACAAAACTTAACGTCACTTTCAAAACTTTTTCAATTCCTCGGAGAGAGTTATAAGCAGCGGGGCGATGTCAAACCAAGACGTTTTTTCCCTTATTGGTACACTTATTGGTACACTCATTTATTCACATTGGCTTCCTTATTTTGATTCCTCTATTGGTACACTTACTTATTTACATGGGTTTCCTTATTTTGGTGCACTTATTTGTATACCTACTTATTTACATTTGCTTCCTTATTTTGGTTCCTATATTAGTTTCTTCAATTATTTACATTGGCTTCCTTATTTTGATACCCTTAATGGTACATTTATTTATATACATTGGTTTCTTTATTTTGGTTCCCTTATTGGTTCAAGCATTTATAAAAATCTGGTTACCTTATTTTTTCTTCCTATTATGCACATTTTTTATTTTGATGATTGGTTCTAAGACCTGCTCTGTCAAATCAAATTTGGGATTTCTATCGACAAAGGATAGTTTATCATAAAAACCTGCGAAATTTTCAACAGTTGTATAAGGCATCCCACGCATACTAGCATGAATTGTTCAATCAAGCATCCGGCTCTTACAAATAGGATATATAGGGCACTTCTCAATTTCGAGCATCTATTTTCTTATATATCAGATTATCTCACGATCCTTTAACATCAATTCAATAACTAAGTTTCCAGCAAAAAAAAAAAACAGCACAAAAATGATATTTTTAAACCTCTGAAAGTTCCTCGCTATTTAGACTATTTAGTTCCTAATGTACTGCAGTTGAGAGAGTATTCTTCCTGCAAGAACCCGTTATCTTGAACAAATAAACTTAACTGACACCCGCATCTCCTTGCAAAACTACAAATACATCATTTCCAAACCCATCTTGTTTTTTAAACGAAGTAGACATTTTTTCAAAGTTCTTAAACAAACAAACTAAACAAACACTCGCATCATCTTGTAAAATCGCAAGTGCTTCATTCGCAAACCCATGTTGTAAAATGAAGTAGGCATTTCTTAAAAATTCTTAAACAAACTACCTAAATACTCGCATTTTCTTCCAAAACCGCAGATATATCGTTTACAAACCGATCTTGTGCTGCAAAATAGATTGCATTTTTCCGGACTTCCTTGCACGACGAATTGATTACGAGTCTTTCACACGCGAACGCCAAGCCTCACATCGCACGTGGTGTTGCTGCGCCAGTGATCCAATCCTCTGTCGCTTAGCCTGGAATCCTCGTTCCAGGGAGTGTGACAGTGGGAATCCCATTCCTAATGGCCTCCCTGCTGCAGACGTGGGAGCTTAGCGTTCTGATGAGCAGGGCTAATGTGGTGACATGCATCACACTTTGTTTGGTTGGTGTGGTGACATGCGTCACACTTTGTTTGGTTGGTGTGGTGACATGCGTCACACTTTGTTTGGTTGGTGTGGTGACATGCGTCACACTTTGTTTTGTTGGTGTGGTGACATGCGTCACACTTTGTTTAGTTGGCGTGGTGACATGCGTCACACTTTGTTTGGTTGGTGTGGTAACCTCTTATGGTTGACATGGTGACATGCCTCACACTTCCGTTGGTTGGTGTGGTGTGATTGATATGGTGACATGCATCACAACTCCTTTGTATTTTGAACTTCGCATCGTTTCTGGCATGATTTTTTTTTACCTTGTATTTACATACATCATCAAACCTAGATTACGCAACAAAGAGAAAGCATTTTTCAATGCTTTTCTCTTTATCATTTGTTTCGAATATCAACATGCGGATTACGCCCCCCACGTTGATTATATTTAGACTAACGATCTGCATGTTAAAACATTTCAAAAACGAACGATGTTTTTTAATCATCTCTGTTGGAAATAAATTTATTTTTTTCTTGCTTTTTATAATGATATGCATCAAATTTTTTTTCGTGTCTGCGATGTCTGTCCGGTAATCGTATCAGGATGCGCGGAGTGGAAGTAAATAATCTCCGTCGAAAAAAATTGGAAGTAAATAATCTTCGTCGAAAAAAAATGGAAGTCAATAATCTTCGTCGAAAAAAAATGGAAGTCAATAATCTTCGTCGAAAAAAAATGGAAGTAAATAATCTTCGTCGAAAAAAAATGGAAGTAAATAATCTTCGTCGAAAAAAATGGAAGCAAATAATCATCGTCGAAAAAAAAATGGAAGTAGATAATTTTCATCGAGAAAAAACAAGATGATAAGAATTCTCAATTAGGGTTGAAGCCTTATTATAGACCGGAGTTTACTCTAAAAACGCATTCCGATGAAATCGTTTGCAGAAAATAAACCATGAATAATGGTTTGGCTTCATTACTTTTGCGCTGGTATATGAGGAGTTCGTTTACTCACTAGCCTGTCTTGCGTTAGAATGACTAGCGGATACAATTGTGAGTTCTAAGACTAACTGCATTGAGGGTGTAATTAGAAAAGAATGCTGAACAAAATATCAATTTCAATATAATTAGGTTTTAAAAATAACTGCATTGAGGATGTAATTAGAGAAGATTGCTGCACAAAATATCAAAGTTATATAAGTAAGTTTTAAAATTAACTGCATTGAGGATGTAATTAGAGAAGAATGCTGCACCAAACACCGAAAGGAATATAATTAAGTTTAAAAAAATAAGTCTTGCAAAGTTTCTAACAACAGAGCTTCATGCATGTGCCCGAATATTTTTTGGGCGCGAGTCATAAGCCGATTCAATGTAATGCTATTTAGGAGGTCTAAAATATAAATTTGTACTGATGAAAATCCATTTATGGTTCTTTGTACACCTTACCTAATAGTTCCAGTTCAACACGTGTTAAAGTACGAAGATAATCACTTATCATTTTTACTAAAAGAACACTCAATTGTTAAAACGTTAAATCTGTTAATCTTACTAATAGTAGAATTCAGACACTTTAAAACGAAGAAAACGATTAACATTGAAATCATGTTTATAAGAACTTCACAAGGTTTTATAATAAAATAAATAGAAAGACTCTGATCTTTCTGTTAAACGTTTCGCAGACCAGCTCCATCCTCAGTAAGTCAAGTCACTAACTACGAACTTAACCCTTTAACGTCCGAATTTTTGTACTCATATTACCGTTAACACAACCACCGTCACTAAACTGGCGCTGGCATCTGGCAGTCACCGATATCAGGATGGGATAAGAACTGCCACTCGGCAGAGAACTTCAAAGAACACATTAGGGAACTAATTGAATAAGAAATAAAATATATTGAAGGGGAATTTTGAAAGAGGACACTGGTGTCCTCTGGGGCGTTAAAGGGTTAATTTAATTACTAAATTAAGTTAGCAGTTCTTGAGAATTCAATTCCACACCAGAAGTGAAGGAAGTCTACATAAATTGACGCATAGTCATGGCTTCTCAGCCGGGGGTACATGTACCTCTAAGGGTACATTTAACATACTTCATTTGTTAAAATGTACAAGATATATTTGCACACAACCATATAAGTATATATAATTATTAATCAATCATTGAGTGTATTTTTAAAGTTTCTTTAACCTTTAACTGTGCTGGGGGTACATGAAGTTACACAATAAGCTAAGGAGGTACACGACAATAGAAAGGTTGAGAAGCCCTGCACAAGGACATTTTTTGGAGAATGAAGGCACTTCCCAATCGTTATGAGGTAAAAATAAAATCTAACCTTGCCGACTTTTGTTTAGCGAGCATGAAACTGAAACAAAGAATCCAAAAAGAAAGAACGGAAAACCATTTGAGTCCTACGGTCACAAAACAATTCTGTGTGTTTTTTTTAAATTCTGCTCGATAAATATAAGATGTTATCAAGTACTGAAGGACAAAGCTCGCTCGTGCAACAGAGAGCCTCGGCAAAAGTCATTCATATTTTACTTAGAGTTTTAGGAAAATTACATACGTAACGTGTAATTACGAGACTGAAATAAATAAATGAAAGGAGCAGTATGTATTATAAGGGAGAGAATTATCAACAAGGCAGCAAGCTCTGACTGGAGAAAATAATTATGTAACACAACTCAAGCAGAGAGTTACATTGGTTAACCTCAACATAAAAGGTAAAAGAAAAGAACTTGTTAATATCTACACTGCATTAAAATCTCATGAGGCATCAAATATACTAGGCTTGTATTTATGTCCAATATTTTGAGTTAGACCTAACGTAAATTTGAAGATCATGGTTAAATTCTGGTTTGAATAAACATCTTGCATAATGTTAAATTCTCGTCAGAGACAAATTTCAAGTTTGTTCTCGGTACAAAACAATGAGGTGAACGTTTGATTTGGTACAAAATAATTACATGCATGCTAATGATTTTGAAATTAACGACGTAAATGAAAAACACTCTTGATTTTAGCTAAAATTTAATGCAAGTTGAGTGGCTTCATGCAACATTTAACTAAAAATGCTGAGTTTTAAACATGACTAATTACAAAGCCCGCGCAAAACACGAAACATTGAACAGCTCTTGAAATTTTCAGCTCAGTAAAATGAGCTTCTAATTTCCCATTCATAAGAGCGCCGCATTGTTCATCAAGAGATTATTCAAAAAGAGTGCAGTATTGTTATTTCAGAAGTATGTTTGATTCAGCGAGCATGCGACCTAACGAAATTTTTTTCTGGGTGCGCACTGGAGTCGACTGTCGCTGTGTATTTGATCATGCACTGAACATTCGTTGAAAGTTAAGATATTAAAAATCAACATCGACCTCGTGGGTAATTCTGAATTTCTGACCGATTTGAGGTCGCTGTCACCATTATTGGCAAGGACACTATTATATAGCGATGGCACCATTGTTAGGAATGGCGTCATTATTAGCAAGGTCACTATTATAGAAGTAGCTATGACACAATTATCAGAATTACCTAATTCGCGATGGCACCAATATTAGCGATAGCATAATCATATATCGAGAACAATAACGCAATTTAGTCACACTTGTTTAATTTATCCCCGACCATCAGCATATTTGTAAAAATCTACGGATAATACTCCCAATATTTAACTATCTTTTTATCCTCAATCGCACACAATGTAATTTATTTGGGCACACGCAAACTCAATCCGTGTATACCACTGTATATAGTGACAATTTAAGTGCAGGGCAGAGCGTATATATTTTACACTACACCCTAAAAAGCAACGTTCCTTTTTTTTATCGTTTCATTTTTATTACACTCTGAGAAATGAAACGCGATGGAATCAGGCAATAGTTGTTATGTTTTTGTACCTACTGTTTATATTTTATAATAAATTAAAATATTATATTAAGGTTAATAAAAAACTAGTATTAAGGATAACTAAAAAATGTAGATTAAGTTCAAAAAACCGGGATTAAGATACCATAATTAAGAGTTAAATATTTATCTGGCATATAGCGTCCGATGCAGAACTACACATTTCTCACATGATTCTCCACATTTCTGGATTTCCAATTTTACGTGACTTTGCTCGTTCAAGAATTTCCGTGTTTGAAGGAAATATGTTCCTCGACTTGCTTTGCGCGCAATATTGGTAAACAAAATGTCATTTTATGGTTGATTCTATACTTAAATATTAGATGTATTTTCTGAATATTCTTTAAAAATGTAGAAAATGTGAACATGTGCGATAAAGCTTTGATTTATTGTCAATAATAGGCAAAATGTAGATGCTTAAATTATTGTTCACCAATTTTCATTATTTTCAGTAGGAGCAATTGACACACTCTGATGAAGTTTTGGAGAGCACATATAAATTTTGGTATGAGACAGGAACATAAAAAGTAAGTTAAATATTGGTAGTATTATTCGTAGATTTTTTTTCTCCATTACAGTCCCATATAACAAGGTACTTCACCAAATCGCCCCCTTCTAAGCCATTTTCCGTAGCAAAACGTGCTTCAATTCATTGAGATAAGAGTCTAATGCCAACAAAAGATACAAAGAGTGTTCATTTGCTAATAATAGATACATGTAGAGTTCATTTGCTAATAACAAATGCATGGAGTGTTCATTTGCTAATAACAGATACACGGAGTGCTCATTTGCTAATAACAGAAACATGGAGTGTTCGTTTTCAGATTCTAATTAAATTTCACAAAATTCCTTTCTTTGGAGAGCAGTGACAAGTCTCAGGTCACAAATTCTGCTCAGGCTGCCCACTGATGACTAATTACCCGTCCCACCGCAGCTAATCCTTCTGAATATTCATAGCAGTGCGAAATGAGTCCAGAACCATTAGGGACCATTATCTCATTTGCAAATAAAATTACTACACGTTACAAATTGTCCCGGGAAGTAATTGGGGTCCCACGAGATACTACTTATTTTGCGTGTTGTTAATGTGGAGTGATAAATTTAAAGGTATTTGTTCAATAGGGATTTTAGGAATTTGTTCAACATGTGTAGTTTGAGGCAGGTAAACATTTTATTTGCGGCTGGTTCTTTTTGCATCAAATTCATTTTTGCATCGATAAACTCATTTGAGGCAAAAACTTTTGCATACAATTTGTCGATGAGGATGTTATGTAGCACAAAACACAGCGAACTGTAGTTTGTCTGCGATTTAAACGCAATCAGAACAGATATACAATTGAAGAAACTCTGCTGTCGATATTGCTGATTATGCGAGAGAAAACTTGAATGATTTGATTTATCGTTTGACTATTTCCGAAACAAATCGGCTATCGCGCATCACTTTGACCTTTGCTCTTCCATGACTGTCTTGTGTGTTAAAAAAACCATCATGAGTGGCTGTACCAAAACGTCATGTGGTGAATTAATGACTCTGCAAGCAGCTGTGGAGAAACTCACGGTTCATATCAATGACAAATACTTAAGATTCTCATTTTTTCTCAAGCATTCTTTGTTAAGCCCCACGCAACTACCCAGTCTATCTTTTTCGCCAGGGCATGTATGTTTTTCGCCGCCTAAGCGATTTAATTACTTGGGAGGTGGAAAACATGCATGCAGGCAGCGAAAAAGTTAGACTGGGTACCTCTATTGACACTTCAAGTCTGCTTCGAATTTTAGTGTTTTGAGCTCTATTTTTGGACGTTCTTTCATTGTTAACATATGGTATTTGTATCATTCTCCAATACAAGTCAGATACAAGCAATGGAAATATTGAAGAGCAGTTACAATTTGAACGCAAAGAAAAAGATGCATGTTAAAGATGCATGTTAAAGATGCATGTTAAATATTCAATATTCAAAAAGATGCATGTTAAATATTCAATACATTGATAATTTTTGCAATGTGTAATTGAGAAAATAATATTTCATGAAGCAGCGATCCCTTGCTTGGAGCTACTTCGTTGATGATTATGTCATGGTAATCGTTGAGATCAAAAATGACTTCTATTCTTTTCATAAATGAGGTCCTGAATACATTTTCAATATGACGATCACAAATATGCTGCGTTAAAATATGAGGAAATCTCTTCAGTGTTATGATACATTTTCATTATGACGGTCACAAAAATGCTGCGTTAAAATAAGAGGAAATCTCTTCAGGGTTATGAAATTCCTCGGTAAACTCGGAATTCGTGCATTTTGCCAGTCATGGACTGCGAATCTGTGCTTGCTTTTTTCATGCGTCGGGTTAGAATTCTAAAAAAATTTTGTGCTACGCTACAAAATGCGCTCGCGACGCGTGGCTTAATAGTGAGTCTTCTTTCTTATTGATGCAGGTAATGTTTGAGTGCGAGATTCTCGGTGAGGATGCCTGAATAGAGTATATTATCTTAAAATTGAAGAACGTTCGTTTATTGTGGACGTGGGATTTTAGATTGATATCTTAAAATCAGAAAACGTTGATCTTATTTTAAACGCGGGATTTTAGATAAATATCTTAAAATCAGAAAACGTTCATCATATTTTAGATACGGGATTTTGAGTAGATTACTTTAAGCCAGAGCTGAAATTGATATTTTAAATTAGAGCTAGTTCATCGTATTTTAGACACAGGATTTTAAAATTCTGTCAGAATGATACACAAACCCATTCCATGATTACGGCCAAGTATGTAGGCACTGTAAAACCTGTACATCTCATTTTAACGTAACGCTCCTTAGAAGCCTGCAGTATACGTAGAAGCCCACCAGTACCTGTAGATTGGGGTGCCCTAGCCGCCCCTGTATAAACCTGCAGTATCCGTAGCAGCCCGCCAGAACCTGTTTATTGGGATACATGCAGTGCACGTGTAAGCTGCCAGTACCTGTATATAGGAGTGCCTCTGCCGCCCCTGTACAAACCTGCAGTATACATACAAACCTGTCATACCTATATACTGGGGTGCATGTATAAGCCTGCCAGTACCTGTATACTGGGGTGCATGTGGGGTACCAGTACCTGTATATCGGGGTGCCGCTGCCGCCCCTGTAGAAAAGCACCATGATAGTGGCGTCGTCGTCAGAGTCCGGTGCGATGGGGCACGGGAGCGCAGCCTGACCTCCCGCCACCGCCACCACCTCCGTCAGCGGGCCTGGGGGGGGGGATGCTGCTTAGGGTGGTGGTACTGAGGGACTTGGCTTAGTGTGCTTAGGGCAACGGTACTGAGGGACTCTCCTGCTTAGGGCGGCGTTACTGAGGGACTCTCATGAGGCTTGGTGTGCTTACGGCGCCTCCGTGAGCAGTTTTGGGCTTGGTGGCCACCGGTGGTCACTATAGGGTATTTCGTGCTGCTTGAAAGCCCATTGTTTATCACTGAGGGAATTTTCATGAGGATTGGTGGCCCACTGGTGGTCACTGGGGAATTTTTATGTGGCTTCGTGGCCTATTTGTGATACACTCGTATACTTGTGAATCATAATAAGTTTTTTTTGAAAGGTGAACTCAGCATCTAAGCAGAACTTGTTTCAGTTAGAAAAATAACAAACAAATATTAATTTTTGAATGATAAAAGTATTTACGGAAAAATGAATTATTTGCATTTGTTCATACTGGGAAAAAATTTTTACTCTATCACTACAGCCAGAAAAATAGCTTTAAATAACATGTGAAAAAATATTAGTTTCTTTCACTTTTAACGAGTTTTTTGACAATCAAAAGTCTTTGACTGAGATAATTTTTATATTGCTTGGTGGTCTACCAGAGGTTATTGAGAGCATTTTTAGCAAAAAGTTGGCCCACCGGTAGTCACTAGCTTCATTTTCATTCATAGTAAGCCCGAAAAAGAGGGTAGCAATTTCCAAAGGGATGAGCTTACATTTTCATTCATAGTAAATCCAAAATGGAGGGTAACAACTTTAAGAGGGAGGAGTTTACATTTTCGAGGGTAGCAATTTTCAGAAAGACGAGTGTACATTTTCATTCATAGTAATCTCAAAATAGAGGGTAGCCATTTCCAGAGGGACGAGTTTACTTTTTCAACCACATTAAACTCAAAATAGAGGGTAGCAATTTTAAGAAGGACGAGTTTATGTAAGTCTGTACAACAAACGCTGTCACGCAATCCATAGCTCTGCACATCAGTACACCTATCACCCAAATCCTAACTTTGCAGGCAGATTTTCCAACTTTTTTAAAATTCCGTTGCATTGAGACTACCATTTTGTGCTAAGAAAATCCACAGGAGAATCAAACAGATTCTATTCAATTTTCGAAACCTGAAAGTTTTGAACGAAAGTTAAAAATCACAAATTTTGCTTTCACGCGACTTTACTTAGCATTTTGGTCCACGTGACGGAAGCATACGAACACTTTCGGGCGATTGCTTATTCCTAACATGATCCCTGGCTGCTAACTTCTTCCATCGCTTCTTGGCGATGCCCTGCGATCAGAAATTCTATCAATCAATTCCATAAAACTTTTTATTCTCAGCTTGAAAATTCGCGACCAAAAGTTCCATTTCAACAGCGAGGCCGAGAGCAATAGTTGGAATGCTGCCAGGGCATCCATTATGCCCAAAGCCTGGGCAGACCCGAGGCTTTATTCTGCGTGTCGTGTTAAAATGCTCGAAGATGCTCTCTCATCGCCTGATATTTCATTTATTTAAAAAAAGCTCTCTTGATTTTAGCTCGCTATTGAAAATCGGCGTAGTGCTACAGCAGTTCGGTGCTGTAGTAGTGCTTCGATTTAAACGTCATGTCTGCCCTTATAGCAGTTTTCTTGCACCGTGTCTTAGTTTCACTGCAGTAATTCTGTCAGGTAACTCTACTGATTGGAAACAAAACAAAGTGGTGTCCACTATTGCCCTGTTGCAGCAAACACACTGCTGCGTTCGCTATTGCACAACAGTTACTGTTGTTGTGTTTTTATTATAGTTTTCATGGCCCTAATTATCTAGTGACTTTTGCTGCAACCAGAAATATTGACGCTACATCTTACTCGAAATAAATTTTAAAGTGACTAACTTTGCCAAAACAATTTGAACAATTAGTTTTTCTAACCCCTTTCAGTAAATCGATCATTGTAAAGTGATTATTCAATCAATTTTCAAAAACTCAATTATTCGAAAAGGAAATAAAATTTATTACATTGTGAAAAAAGACAATTCAAATATGTTCATTTAAAGCGGAGAAAAAATCCGTTAAAAATTCGGGGACACTTTTGTGGGACGCCCGGTATATACATATACATATATACTCGCACCTTATATTAATGCGAATAAACCGCTCAACATTGACAGTTTCGCTACAAACGAAAATATGGCAACACTCAGCATAGCTTTGCCTTCATTATGTGAAAGATTCAGTTACGTTCGATGATCGATGAGATTCTGGTTGAAAAATCCTAAATCGACACTTAATTCATTTTTTCCCTGGACGCACACGTGCTTCATTGATCAGAGAAAAGCGTCAAATTTTATTCCAATCAGAAAAAATATGGAAGTGGTTCCTAAAATGTGCAATTATTGAGGTACTGAACAAATCTCCGTACCAATAGCCCATCAAGAAATAGTCCTCCAATAGGCTTTAAAGAGATCGTCGTTGGAATCACGTAAACACTCGAAAACTGTTTTTTCACAGTGGAATCGGGCGATGTCTCAAATTTTATAACAGAGCTCGACATGGACCGAAACTAATGAATGGGAATGATTGATTTCGTTGTATTGCGATGCCAAATTTTTTTAGCAGAAAATCGTAAAATTCTCTCGTCCCTGGGAAATATGAAATCGGTTTCATTAATTCGGGAGCGTTCTCCTAAATAATTCGATAAAATTTGAACGCCTGTTTCATGGAAAATTGAATATTCACTTAAGGGGATAGAGGAAAAAAACAAGAATTGAGCTGTCTGACTTGGAGTAGAAAAATACGAAATGGACTTCAATAACCCGAGGGCCTTTTCCATCCCCCAACCCCCATCCCCCTTCCCCCCCCACCACACACACAAGCATCCCTCACTAGTCACACACCCCGCAGTCGCTCCCTGTTACTAAAATGGAACGTGCGGCACTGGCCAGAGTCTGTAATAATAAAAAGCTCAGTGGAAGTAATTCCATCCAGTAGAATTAGAGTATCCCTTAGAAGTAATCCAGTAGAAGTAATTGTGAATAAATCAGGTGATCATTGCCAGTTAGCCTCTACGCTGAAGAAGCAATAATAAAATAATGAAAAGTTCGAGAAGAAGTAATTTTCAAGTTATTAATTTATTAATTACATAATTTAAATTGAGTACATTTTTATTAATTAAATTTTAAAAAAGTCATTGTGATCAGCTCTACCAGTTAGCCTCGACGCTGAAGCTGCAACAATTAAATGCTAGAAATTCCAGTGGAAGTGGTTGCCAAGTTATTAATCCACTGATTACTTAATTTACATTGATTACTATCATATAAATTAAATGAAAAAGTCATTGTGATGAGCGCCAGTTAGCCTCCACGCTGAAGCTCCACATCCAATTACCCCTTGAGTCGGTCGCTAAATTACAGGTCATTGATTTCATTTAAAAGTTGCTCTTCAATCGGAGGCCATCTCTTGATTAGACAAACTTTTTGATGGACTCACATTCAGATTTATCGTCAACGCACCTACGTGTTGAAGCTCTCTGTCATTTAGTTTTATCACGTATAATTTCGTTGGTCACGGTTAGTGTTGGAATGTATTGCTTTTGGTATTGAGTCGGAATATTTTGAGCTAAGCTGAATGATTTATGCATTGCATTGAATTGAAGTTTAATTGATGCTCGATTTGTTTTTCAATCGCTCGATTTGTGCCGCCTATAGTATTAGAATTTGTTTGTTCATAGTAATATGATGTTCACAACGCTTGTCCATAGCTAAGGCCCACTATTAAAATGATGTATGAAATTCATACTCTAATATTTGGGCTTCGCTTTCGTTAAAATGTCAATAAATACTAGTCTCTAACTTGAATAGAGTTGGAATGACTTAATGTCGCCTTTTTTAGTTGAGCTGTAGCTCCAAAAATCAATTTCCTTTAATATAAAGTCAATGTATTGCACTGCCCACTAATATAGAAAAAGAACTCGACACGCTGGGCAATAAAAAACTAATTTTTTATAATTTGATTCTGCAGTCAGCCATTTCTTACGGGCAACAATGCATTTTTTTCTAATCGTTTCGAAATAAACGGTACAATTTCTAAAAATTCACTTATTTTGCCTATCAAACACGTGTCCAATATAACAGGATAGAGTGAGAATGATGAAAAAGAATTTGTTCGAAAACATTAAAAAGACTGAATATAAACCTCCCGTTACGATGAGGAATAAAATCAGCTATTGTCATGAAACTGACAGCCCTTCAATATTAGAGCATTATTATTCTCCACCTTCTGGTATGAAATTTGTTGTACTGGACAGAGAGAGAAGTACTGTTGAAATGTTGCTCGTATCGACCATGTTATGTGGAACCCAAACGAAAAAACGAACGCTGATAGTAACAATCGGGTTATGTGGTGCCAAAATGAAAAAAAAAATCAGTTATGTGACTGGTTGGTGAATTCAACATAAATTGCAGAGAAGAGCGCTGATAAAAAACAACAAATTTTACCATCTGTAGAAACTTTCTCGGGAGCAGGCCATTGATAAGGCATAGTATTTTTCCTGGAAAAAATTATGTTTCTGTGGTTTGTAGGCGAATTCAAGTTTAAAAAAGCCCGTGAATTTTGCCATTCCTAGAAACTGATTTCTGGAGCCGGTAACTGATAAGCCATATGATTTCTTTTGAAATCACAAATCAAATTTCACGGAGTTCGGATAGGAATAACTGGCGAAGCGAATTCTAAAGTTTAGGAGAAACCGTCGCGCTTCACCAGACGATAATAGATTTGGAAGGCACTCGCAAGTCGGAGAAAGTCTCGCGGTTCTCCGTGCTTGTTCACTTATGTTGAAAGCTATGATTCCTTAGCAAAACAAACAAAAATGGCGTAAATTAAAGTTCAAAGAGTTTCGAAAATTTTTGAAATTTGAATTTCAATCAATTTCATTTGAGAACATGAGCAATTTTATATCGACATTTGTATTGAAAAATTGTTAATAATTTCAAAATGTCTGTTCAAAATTGCAAACAATACAAACGCATGTTTGCAGAGAGCGCTCGCAGTCGGAAATTCTCTAGCACAGAGCTCTGAAATTTGGCTTCCGTCTTCGCCTGCCTGTCTGTAGAGTTCAGAAAAGTCAGACGATACACAAAGGATGTACAACAGTTCCATTGGAGCATAAAAAAACAGTAAATTAAATTGTGGGTTCAAGAGGGCTTCCTCCAATTGAAACATTTTAAAGGAACCTGCACTTCCCAAAAAGCGAGTTACGTACCAACCAAGCTGAGAACTTCTCTGATCCAGCTTCCGGAATAAAAGATTCTTTCGAGCTGCGCGTAAGAGTTTAAATTGTTTTGGAAACACCTGCCGAAGTTGAAAATAGCCCATCAGAGGGCAAAATTTTTACAGAGGCTTGTGAGAGAAAAAATTGCCGTGGAGAGGTCTTCTGGCGTATTAAAATATTTGAAGGTGGCATCAATATGCAGTAACTCCTTATAAATCAATGGTTATCTTATGGTTATATCTGCGGTTCTATAATGTTCTGGAATTTCAATAACGATAAAACGATGAACAATGCACGCAAATCAGAAGTAGTAACCGGGAGCTCAACTGTGCTAGATGCAGTAAGCCAGTAAGGACGAGACCTTAACTACATTCGCTGGAAGTAGTAAGTCAGTAAGGAGACCTCGGCTACATACGCTGGAAGTAGTAAGTCAGTAAGGACAGAACCTCAACAACAGTGGAAGCAGTAAGTCAGTAAAGATGGAATTTCACCCACAGTGGAAGCATTAAGTCAGTAAAGACGGAATTTCACCCACAGTGGAAGCATTAAGTCAGTAAAGACGGAATTTCACCCACAGTGGAAGCAGTAAGTCAGTAAAGACGGAATTTCACCCACAGTGGAAGCATTAAGTCAGTAAAGACGGAATTTCACCCACAGTGGAAGCATTAAGTCAGTAAAGATGGAATTTCACCCACAGTGGAAGCAGTAAGTCAGTAAAGACGGAATTTCACCCACAGTGGAAGCATTAAGTCATTAAAGACGGAATTTCACCCACAGTGGAAGCAGTAAGTCAGTAAAGACGGAATTTCACCCACAGTGGAAGCATTAAGTCAGTAAAGACGGAATTTCACCCACAGTGGAAGCAGTAAGTCAGTAAAGACGGAATTTCACCCACAGTGGAAGCATTAAGTCAGTAAAGACGGAATTTCACCCACAGTGGAAGCAGTAAGTCAGTAAAGACGGAATTTCCCCCACAGTGGAAGCAGTAAGTCAGTAAAGACGGAATTTCACCCACAGTGCAAGCATTAAGTCAGTAAAGACGGAATTTCACCCACAGTGGAAGCATTAAGTCAGTAAAGACGGAATTTCACCCACAGTGGAAGCATTAAGTCAGTAAAGACGGAATTTCACCCACAGTGGAAGCAGTAAGTCAGTAAAGACGGAATTTCACCCACAGTGGAAGCATTAAGTCAGTAAAGACGGAATTTCACCCACAGTGGAAGCATTAAGTCAGTAAAGACGGAATTTCACCCACAGTGGAAGCAGTAAGTCAGTAAAGACGGAATTTCACCCACAGTGGAAGCATTAAGTCATTAAAGACGGAATTTCACTCACAGTGGAAGCAGTAAGTCAGTAAAGACGGAATTTCACCCACAGTGGAAGCATTAAGTCAGTAAAGACGGAATTTCACCCACAGTGGAAGCAGTAAGTCAGTAAAGACGGAATTTCACCCACAGTGGAAGCATTAAGTCAGTAAAGACGGAATTTCACCCACAGTGGAAGCAGTAAGTCAGTAAAGACGGAATTTCCCCCACAGTGGAAGCAGTAAGTCAGTAAAGACGGAATTTCACCCACAGTGCAAGCATTAAGTCAGTAAAGACGGAATTTCACCCACAGTGGAAGCATTAAGTCAGTAAAGACGGAATTTCACCCACAGTGGAAGCATTAAGTCAGTAAAGACGGAATTTCACCCACAGTGGAAGCAGTAAGTCAGTAAAGACGGAATTTCACCCACAGTGGAAGCATTAAGTCAGTAAAGACGGAATTTCACCCACAGTGGAAGCATTAAGTCAGTAAAGACGGAATTTCACCCACAGTGGAAGCATTAAGTCAGTAAAGACGGAATTTCACCCACAGTGGAAGCAGTAAGTCAGTAAAGACGGAATTTCACCCACAGTGGAAGCATTAAGTCAGTAAAGACGGAATTTGACCCACAGTGGAAGCAGTAAGTCATTAAAGACGGAATTTCACCCACAGTGGAAGCAGTAAGTCAGTAAAGACGGAATTTCACCCACAGTGGAAGCAGTAAGTCATTAAAGACGGAATTTCACCCACAGTGGAAGCAGTAAGTCAGTAAAGACGGAACCTCAACCTCAGTGGAAGCAGTAAGTTAGTAAAGACGGAACCTCAACCACAGTGGAAGCAGTAAGTCAGTAAAGACGGAACCTCAACCACAGTGAAAACAGTAAGTTAGTAAAGACGGAACCTCAACCACAGTGGAAGCAGTAAGTTAGTAAAGACGGAACCTCAACCACAGTGGAAGCAGTAAGTCAGTAAAGACGGAACCTCAACCACAGTGAAAACAGTAAGTTAGTAAAGACGGAACCTCAACCACAGTGGAAGCAGTAAGTTAGTAAAGACGGAACCTCAACCACAGTGGAAGCAGTAAGTTAGTAAAGACGGAACCTCATCCACAGTGAAAACAGTAAGTTAGTAAAGACGGAACCTCAACCACAGTGAAAACAGTAAGTTAGTAAAGACGGAACCTAAACCACAGTGGAAGCAGTAAGTTAGGAAAGACGGAACCTCAACCACAGTGGAAGCAGTAAGTTAGTAAAGACGGAACCTAAACCACAGTGGAAGCAGTAAGTTAGTAAAGACGGAACCTCAACCACAATGGAAGCAGTAAGTCAGTAAGGACGGAACCTCAACCACAGTGGAAGCAGTAAGTTAGTAAAGACGGAACCTCAACCACAGTGGAAGCAGTAAGTCAGTAAAGACGGAACCTCAACCACAGTGGAAGCAGTAAGTTAGTAAAGACGGAACCTCAACCACAGTGGAAGCAGTAAGTTAGTAAAGACGGAACCTCAACCACAGTGGAAGCAGTAAGTTAGGAAAGACGGAACCTCAACCACAGTGGAAGCAGTAAGTTAGTAAAGACGGAACCTCAACCACAGTGGAAGCAGTAAGTCAGTAAAGACGGAACCTCAACCACAGTGGAAGCAGTAAGTTAGTAAAGACGGAACCTCAACCACAGTGGAAGCAGTAAGTTAGTAAAGACGGAACCTAAACCACAGTGGAAGCAGTAAGTTAGTAAAGACGGAACCTCAACCACAGTGGAAGCAGTAAGTTAGTAAAGACGGAACCTCAACCACAGTGGAAGCAGTAAGTTAGTAAAGACGGAACCTAAACCACAGTGGAAGCAGTAAGTTAGTAAAGACGGAACCTCAACCACAGTGGAAGCAGTAAGTTAGTAAAGACGGAACCTCAACCACAGTGGAAGCAGTAAGTTAGTAAAGACGGAACCTCAACCACAGTGGAAGCAGTAAGTTAGTAAAGACGGAACCTCAACCACAGTGGAAGCAGTAAGTTAGTAAAGACGGAACCTCAACCACAGTGGAAGCAGTAAGTTAGTAAAGAGTGAAGTTCCGATATTCTGAGTTGAGAGAATGGCTGGTGACAAATTCAAGAAGTTTTCGCGCACCCTTGACAGAAAAAATGAGCTTTCAAAACGCAGTCACTTGAGCCAAAGTCAAAGTCAAAACGCAATTACTTGAGTCAAAGAAGCTCAAGACAAAAGAGTGGGCGTTCACAAGTCTTAAAGGGAAACATGGGAGGTTTAAAAAACCTGAAGTTAACTAACACGAGCTAAAGAGTTTGGACGCACTTGCTCCGCAAAAAAATTCTAAGCTGGACTACAAAAAAGTAAGAAAAAATTCGTAGCTGCAACAACTTTTTTTGAGTTTTGATATGTACGAAGCAAGCGAAATGATTTGTATCTTTTTAATGCACATATCAATATCAAATTGCTTGTGTTCTTGAATAAATTTGATTACGATAACAATTTAAGTGTTTTTCTAAGCTGTTTGAACTTCAATTTACGCCATTTCGTCTGTTTTACGAGGCTTTTCGAAGAAATTAAACCAAAGCGCATAAGTAAAAATCTTCCCTGCATGAATTTGCCTACCAAAAGATTTCAATCTTTTTTAATTACCTTAACATTTAGAGTATCATATAAACGAATATAGATCCCAGAATGATTTATCAGAAATATAATTTTTAAATCCATGTTTGTGCATCAAGATGTGCTTCTTTTGTCCTGCGAGTGGCATATGTTTGGGTTTCTCCTCTGTGAAATCAAACCACATGATGAAAGTGATAAAGAATTTCACTAAATTTTCCTGAGTAATGAATTTCACAAAGTTTTTATATAAAGAACTTCACCATGGTTTCCCTCCCAAATAAAGAATTTCATTAAGTTTTTTAAAAAAGAATTTAACTTTGTTTTTCAAGATAAAAAATTTCACTAAGTTTTCCTAAATAAAGAAAAATAAATAATTTTTCTGAGTTTTTCTAAAGAAAAATTCACACGGTTTTGCTGAATGCAAAATTTTGCTCAGTTTCCCTAAACGAAGAATATCTGCACGTTTCCGCAATATTTCAATGTTTCCTAAATTTCCAAAAACATCCACTCTCAGAGAAATACATTCTAAACCAATTCACAGTGTTCGTTTCTTTCATCTCTTTCATTCGAAATGTTCAGCACGGGAGCTTCGTCCAAAGAATATTTTTGTTCGGCCTTCAATGACTGGCTCCACAAAGCCGCCTTACGGAGGCCAGCCTTCGGGCACAGCACACACTTCACAAATTGAAAAATTCATGCATGAATTAATATTCGTATCCATGAAAAAAGGCTCCCAGAATCGGAATGCTCAATATGCGCTAGAAATTTTTCGAACTAAAAGCTTTTATTATTGAATAAGAATTGAATGACAACCGTGTGTATTTGCAATGGTTATAATAAAGTTTATTAGCGAAGTTTTTACAACGTCTATAAAACATAATCATTCTACAGAATTTTATTCTAATTTATCGACTCGAAAAACGTTCGTGTTGTTTGTACAAGAATCATATCAGAGAGCAAAGGAATAAAGGTCAGGTATGGTCAGGTATGGTCAGGTATGGTCTGGTATAGTCAGGTATGGTCAGGTATGGTCATGTATGGTCAGGTATGGTCAGGTATGGCCAGGTATGGTCAGGTATGGTCAGGTATGGTCTGGTATAGTCAGGTATGGTCAGGTATGGTCATGTATGGTCAGGTATGGTCAGGTATGGCCAGGTATGGTCAGGTATGGTCAGGTATGGTTAGGTATGGTCAGGTATGGTCAGGTATGGTCAGGTATGGTCAGGTATAGTCAGGTATGGTCAGGTATAGTCAGGTGTGGTCAGGTATGGTCAGGTATGGTCAGGTATGGTCAGGTATGGTCAGGTATGGTCAGGTATGGTCAGGTATGGTCAGGTATGGTCAGGTATAGTCAGGTATGGTCAGGTATAGTCAGGTGTGGTCAGGTATGGTCAGGTATGGTCAGGTATGGTCAGGTATGGTCAGGTATGGTCAGGTATAGTCAGGTATGGTCAGGTATAGTCAGGTGTGGTCAGGTATAGTCAGGTGTGGTCAGGTATGGTCAGGTATGGTCAGGTATGGTCAGGTATGGTCAGGTATGGTCAGGTATGGTCAGGTATGGTCAGGTATGGTCAGGCATGGTCAGGTATAGTCAGGTATGGTCAGGTATAGTCAGGTGTGGTCAGGTATGGTCAGGGATGGTCAGGTATGGTCAGGTATGGTCAGGTATAGTCAGGTATGGTCAGGTATAGTCAGGTGTGGTCAGGTATAGTCAGGTGTGGTCAGGTATGGTCAGGTATGGTCAGGTATGGTCAGGTATGGTCAGGTATGGTCAGGTATGGTCAGGTATGGTCAGGTATGGTCAGGCATGGTCAGGTATGGTCAGGTATGGTCAGATATGGTCAGGTATGGTCAGGTATGGTCAGGTATGGTCAGGTATGGTCAGGTACGGTCAGGTATGGTCAGGCATGGTCAGGTGTGGTCAGGCATGGTCAGGCATGGTCAGGTATGGTCAGGTATGGTCAGGTACGGGGAGATATGGTCAGGTATGGTCAGGTATGGTCAGGTATGGTCAGGTATGGTCAGGTATGGTCAGGTATGGTCAGGCATGGTCAGGTATGGTCAGATTTGTCTCATGAGTGGAGCAAGTTGAACTAAAGGAGAACCTGCAACCACTGATGGGAATACCAGTTAACTTTGTGAAAAGTATATGGCACCACTGTCAAAAGTACCACTCAACCGTGTCAAAATGACCAGTCATCCGTATCAAAAGTACCAATCAACTGTGTCAATGTGCCAGTCAACCCTATCATCGGGATTTTTTCATTAAAATGATCGTATCTGTATCTCTTCCAACCATAAAGTTCAACTTCCAAACGAAATGCTCTCAACGGTAATTTGTCACAACACTTGCTCACGTTACGCGTCTAAATACTTAGGCTCGTTTACGAGAGCATTTCATGTTCGCATTGCAGAGCATACCGGTGAGAGCTTTTGCTATCTTCATACCCTTGCAAGTCCTTCTCGGTAAGCTATTTACTCCTATCCCGAAAAATTTAATCTTCTTAATGAATTAGAACATTTCGATGTTTTGTTCTCCGTTTCCAGTTTGCAAAATATTTGGACATTGTAGTTCCTCTTTTCCCCTTAAGTGACATTTGGTCTACTTGTTCGTTACCTGTAATTTAAAGTTTTTATTGAACCTTTTGAACGAAATGATTTTGCTTCTAGCATCCTCTTTACAGCTGTTTTAGATCTATGTTGATAATGTTTCGATTCTACTGACCAGCATCCTTATAAGTGAAATGCTTCAATTCAATGATTCGCTACTTTTTATGTATTCTGCCCGTACAGACGTACAGATGCTCTTAGATGTTCGTGGATGATTTTGCAGCTCGTCAGTCGTGAATGTGAATAATTAGGTGTACTTTTGAAGTTTATCAGGAAAGGCTGTGCTTATAAGGCGCATCATTACAGCTCATTGCAAGCAGATGTTTTGATACGATGTAATTATAAAGCAGATCAGCAGTGGATGTACCTTTAAAATAAATTTTCCCTTATCATCGTGAGTTAATTCGAAGTCTATTTAAACGTGGTTTCAAATAGTAGATGCCTGTGAAGTGTCATAAGAGCATTCCTTAGTAATTGTGAAGCATTTTATACGTCCAACCAAAGTGAAAAAGGAGCGTGAACCTATTAGATTAGCATGTTAAGTGCGGCGGGTTAAACCGAAGTTCATTATTCAACTTAAATTAAAGTTAATTTTAGAGATCAATTTTGAGAAAAAATCTGCAAATAAATAAATCGCGCCTTTATTCAGCTTTCTTTCAGCATTTATCGGAATTGAGTTGACGACTGCAGCATTGTGAAAACCCCCTCAGTGACCACCGGTGGGTCACGTCGCACCTAAAGTGTTAAAATCAAAATAAACGCCATCACTGCAACTCATCTAACTCGTCAAGCCTACTAGACGCACCCGTCAAGACCATTAAATCCCCTAAAAAACCTGCCGAAAGGAACTCGAATTCAAGTTGCCTGACACCAGCAGTTCGAAGTTTGTTGTACGAGTGCACCATCTAATTCTAAGTTTGCGTCTGCGTCTATCTTTTCGCTCTAAAGTTCCGTGTTGCAGCCAAAACTCGCACTAGAAGTTGCTTGCATCTCACAGACCAACTAGCGGACCTCAGGCACAGGCTGCGATGTTTAACAGATGAGCTGGAAATACAAACACGCACATAAAGAAAGGCAAATATGCTTCTGCGGAGGTAATAGGCTCAGCTCTGGCTCGTTTTAGTGGGAATTCCAGGTAAGAGGTTAGGGGATAAGTCTGATATGTGGTTTGTGGTGAATTTCCAGGTAAGGAGTTAAGGGAGATATGTCTGATAGTTTACGTTTTGTGGTGAATTCCCAGGTAAGAGGTTTGGGGAGATATGTCTGATAGTGTAAGTTTTGTGGTGAATTTCCAGGTAAGAAGTTACGGGAGATAAGTCTGATAGTGTGCGGTTTGAGCTCTCTTTGCCTACGTATATTGTTAAAAAATGTGGAAGCGGAAATGAAGATTAAACAATTATGATATTAAAATTTGCACTTATATTAAAAGGTGGATGGCTTAATATTAAAGCAAAACACAAGAGAAAAAATATTGTAACTCCCAAACAACACACCCAACACACCCAAGAACACACCCAACACACCCAACACATCCAAAAACACACCCAATACACCCAACAACACACCCAACACACCCAACACACCTAACAACACACCCAACACACCCAACACACCCAACAAAACACCCAACACACCCAACAACACACCCAACACACCCAATAATACACCCTGCACCACACCAACAACACACCCAACACCACACCAACAAAAAAGCAACAACACACCCAACAACACACCCAGCACACCCAACAACACACCAACAACACATCAACAACACATCCAACAACACACCCAACACCACACCAACAACACCAACAACACACCAACAACACATCAACAACACATCCAACAACACACCCAACAACACACCCAACAACACACCCAAATACACACCAACAACACACCCAACACCACACCAACAACAAGCCAGCAACACACCCAACAACACACCCAACAACACACTAACAACACACCAACAACACACCCAACAACACTCCCGACAACACACCCAACAACACACCCAACAACACACCCAACAACACACCCAATAACACACCCAACAACACACCCAACAACCCACCAACAACCCACCAACAACACACCCAACAACACACCCAATAACACACCCAACAACCCACCAACAACCCACCAACAACACACCCAACAACACTCCCGACAACACACCCAACAACACACCCAACAACACACCCAACAACACACCCAACAACACACCCAACAACACACCCAACAACACACCCAATAACACACCCAACAACACACCCAACAACACACCCAACAACCCACCAACAACACACCCAATAACACACCCAACAACACACCCAATAACACACCCAACAACACACCCAACAACACACCCAACAACCCACCAACAACACACCCAACAACACACCCAATAACACACCCAACAACACACCCAACAACACACCCAACAACCCACTAAAAACACACCCAACAACACACCCAACAACTCACTGTTCTCCAGGCCCCAGAGCTGCTCAGCTGCTGCCGTCAGCACGACGCAGCAGAACGTCAGCAGGCGCAGAAATGCTGGTCCCGACCGCGCTGAATATTTCATTTCCATTTGCCTTGAGCTGCTGCGCCTCTTCCGTCGATTGCGAGTAGAGCTCAGCTTTTGAGGCCGACGATTTCCACGATTTCGCGTTTTTGCCCCGTTCCTCAGAACTGTGTTTATTTTGAGTTCTATTTCTTTTTTTCCGTCGTTTCGCAGAACTGTGTTTTATTTTGAGTTCTATTTCTTCTTTTTTTGTCGTTTCACAGAACTATGTTTATGTAGAACACTATTTTTTTTCGTTCCACAGAACTATGTTTAGTTAGAGTGCTTTTTATCCTTTTTCCTTCGTTTCACAGAAGTGTTTTGAGTTAGAGTACGATTTCTCCTCTTTCTTTATCTCTCAAAAGTGTATTTAGAGTACTGTTTATCCTTTTTCTCTATCGCACGGAACTGTGTTTGAGTTCTATTTCATCTTTATCCATATCTCATAGAAGTGTATTTATTTTGAGCACTATATCTCTTTCTCCTCGTTTTACAGAAGTGTAGTTCGTTTGAGTATTATTTCTCGTTTTTTCTTTTCTCACAAGTGTATATAGTTAGAGTTCTATTACTCATTTTTCTTTCTCCCACAGCACTGTATTTGAGTGCTATTTCTTCTTTTTCCCTATCTCACAGAACTGTATTTATTTTGAGCATTTTTACAATTGTGTTGTGCACGCACAGTCACTTCGATTCATAGCAGGATTTTTATAACGCAAGATAATCACGTCTCAAGTACATTTTTCGTTGTCAATAATAAAGCATGAAGTGAAATTGTCGGTTCTCAAGGCTAAATCTATATTCTTTAATTTCGATTGAAATAAAGAATAGTCACCTGTGAGAAAGTTTCAAGAAATGAACATTTTTGCTTTAAACATTGACTTATGTACGTACACCGCGTAATACCTAATGTATTTAGAAAATAATTCACTTTTATATTGCAGAGAGCATAGTTATCTGGAATCAGAAAAAGAGAAGCACATTTTAAAAATATTCTAGTTTCATTGCTGCTGATTTCAAATAGAAGCTACTCCAGCTTATAAACATAAATTACGCGATGGAACACACATCCACACAAGCTTACTGACAATAAATTAAAAATACATTTTTTAGTATAAAAATCGCTCGAATGAATTTTTTCGGGAGCAACGTAGGGATTTTCCATTTGATAATTTTTATCTTTTAAAATCCCTCGAAGAATTTTTTTCCGGCATAAGCAAGAGTTAATTTAAATTGACGAAAAAGTTTACGTCAATTTAAATTCAAATTTTCATTTTTTCAGTTTCTGAAATCAATTTCACGAGCATGCGTGTGCAGTAGGGATAGGATGTCTAAAAAAATAATACACATTATAATATCTCAAACACGTTCCAAAGTTCATACATAGATATCTACCAAGCTTTTTCCCCCATACGGGAGGGTCGCCGACGGCAAGCCAAAGGAAACAAAAAAACGGTAAGCAAACATTCAACTTTAGTCATCCTTAGTCACTAGGAGGCGAGAGAGGCTGCACTGGCCGCACCAGAACTGCCCGGATAAGCAGCAGCCCAGCACACCCTCTTCTACAGCCAGGCCCGACAGCCAAGGTTGGTTTACCCCGACCGCTTCGTTGCGTGCAGCCGCTTCTCATTTACGTTCCAAACGAAATGAGAACATTTCACAAATTATTTTCTTATCAACAATTACGTAAACATCTCTGGGTCAGCGAACAAAACAAGAAATACTAACTGACACGCATGATTTAGTGAAGCGTTTTCTAAAATTTAATTATGAGACTGACGACTTACGGAAAACTTGGATCAACAGATTTTTCAAACGTTGTACATATTATCCAGGTAATAAAAGAAGACATGCTAAATTTACAAATTAATGGAAATTAAAAAAAACGAATCTATCGTAGATCCCCTCTGAATTAGCAAGCATAAAGCCCTGCGCTCAAGGATTATTAATTTGAACCCAAAACACTAACCTACACTTTAGGTTCCCAGAACGATTTTGTTGTTAGCGTATCCAGTGAATCCCAACAATTGTGTTTAAAATCCTAATTTCACTGTGGAGGTAGCTAACATTTGAGACACTGCAGCAATCTCCACGCTGTTGAGATCACGAATTGTGTTTAGAGTTCTTTACTTGCTCAAAGAGAAACTGATTTGAAATTATTCAATAATTTCAAAAAATTATTAATTTAAATTAAAAATACTAGCGTACGCAGGAAGAGTTTCTAGGACGATTGTGTTGCTGGCCAGCAAATTCCAGCAAATGTGCTTAAAATTCTAAAATGTACCTTGAAGATCTCTAACATTTGTGATATTACAGCAACCTTCACGCTGTTGAGATCAATAATAGTGTTTAAAATGTTAATTAGCGCCTTAGAGGTCTGTAGCATTTCAGGCACTACAGAAAATTTGATAAACCAATAATAGTACAGCGATCTAATAAGTTCACTAATAGTACCAAAAACTATAATTTGCGCCCTGAAGATAGTTGAAATATGTTTAGGAAGACATTTATTCGTGATGATTACTAGTTAAATTCGAGGATTTAATTTGGGCACAAAATGATGTTAATATGTGTTTAAAGAGCAAACTCCTGCCGAAAGATCCACTAGTAACGTCCATAGACGAAATTTGTGCCTCAAAAATCACGTTCAGGCTGTGATGTGTGCTTTAAAAACCCCTAAGCTATATAATTTTAATTTTCGCCGTGAAAGTCCCTTAGCTGCATTCAAGAGCTTAATTTCTGCGTAAAAGCCCCTTAGCTGCGTTCAAGGGTTCAATTTGTGCCGTAAAAGCCCCTTAGCTGCGTTCAAGGGTTCAATTTGTGCCGTAATAGCCCCTTAGCTGCGCTCAAGATTTTTGTTTGTGCCCTAAAAGCCCCTTAGTTGCTTTTAAGGGTTTTGTTTGTGTCATAAGAGCTCCTTACCTGAATTCAAAATTTTAATTTGGGACTGTAAAAACCAATTTGCTGAATACAAAGAGGCAATTTGTCATACAAAAAAGCACTTTGTTGAATTCAAGGTCGTAATTTGTGCGGTAATAGCCCCTTAGCTGTGCTTAAGATTTTAATTTGTGCCGTGGAGTCGCCAAGTTGCGTTCAAGTCCGTAATTTGTGTCCTTAACTTCTCGACACTCGAGAGCTGTGAAAGAACGCCAGTTTTTTCGCCAGCGTTTGGATTTTATTTTTTATTTTACAAACGGCTGAAGTAAAATTATCGTCAATGTACACTCTATCGACAGGAGGAAATAAAGATCCGTTTATTTTATTTTTTACATGAGTACATCAGTTTCAATTGCTGCTTCCTTGGAAAAATTTTGTGCTGAAACACTTGGAATAACATGGAAATCATTGAATAAGAAATGCATTAAAGTTTAAAACGTACGGCCTTTAAACATAAAGTGTAATGGTGAGAGGAATAATTGCATAAAATAGGTCCTAGACATTCATAGCAGAAAAAATACTATGCCGGGTTTGAAGTCCTGAATTCTACGTATAAAGAATTGAAACTTCGACTCAAATCCTGTAATAAATCAACGTATGCAGTGAACGGGCTTATGAAATATACTTTCACATCTCATCGTGAATATATATATGAAGTCTATTCAAATGTGTTTTCAAATCCCACAAGGAGTAGCAGTGATGCCTATGAAGTGTGTCAAAAAAGCATACCTTTGTAATTTTGAAGCATTTTATTTAGCTAGACCAACTAGAGGAGAAAAACTTGTGTGAAACCTATCATGTATATTGAAATAAAAAATACGCTATCAATGCCATCTTATCTAATTCGCTTTAATTACATTTTCAGTGTGCGTGATTAGATACAAAGGTGAGCGGAATGGTTGTGTAGAAAAGATTCAAGGAATTCACAGTAAAAGAAATTGCTATGCGGAGTTTGAAATTCTGAATTCTACGTTCAAAGAATCGAGACTCCAACTCAAGTCTTGTATTTGATCCCCGTAAGAGAAGAATTCGCTTGTTGAATAATTTTGTAGAACAGAGTCTTGGAATTCCTAGTATAAAAAAGTTATTACACCAGTTGTGCAAAGCTGAATTCTACGTACAGAGAATCGAGACTCCAACTAAAGTCTTGTATTTAATCCTGTAAGGAAAAACTTCGATGTGAGTTAGATGTTTTCTAGAACCCAAATGTCTTGCATCTGCCCCAGGTCTAGAATGAAATTCAGTCTCCTCCTCCAAGACTCAAAGTTCACTCACTGGAACTCACGACTTCTGAATTATTTAGCGGATCCAAATGAAATGTTCCCCTTGAGGTGAATCAACGACTTTCATGAACGTCTTGCATGTCAAATGCCTGTCATGTTAGCTTCAACTGGAGCAAAGAGTCTTCAGACGTTTATATCTTCAGTTCTCATTCTACATTTGCTCAAGTTAAAAATAATATACAATATGACGATCTGTATGGAGAAAGATGTGAGTACAATTGTTATTTTTGACGACATGTTATTAAGAACACGCTGGCTATGCATCGATAACAGCTATCATTGTTGGATTGCTTGGCTTGCAAACAACCATTCCAAAAATAAATAATGATAACTATCACCTCACTACACCGCATGATTTGAATTTCGTTTTCACAAACAAAACGTTTCGGGCCTCGATCAATCTTTGGGTCAACTTCTGAAAATTAGTATAAATAAAATTATGTCCAGAAATAAATAGATTCTGTTTCCTCACTACCATCAAATGTTATAAAAAAGCTTCAGAATCCAGAAATAAATAGATCCTGTTGCCTCACTACCTTCAGATGTTATATAAATGCTTCAGAATCCACACATTTCGTTCAGCGATAGAGAACGAACCGAGAAATGTACTAAAGTTTTCAATTAATGTTCGCTTAGCTATTTGATGAGTTTTCGACTTCGTTTGAGAATTTTAAATAGATTTTGATGATAGGATGCCCTAGAAGTCGCTGAACTTATTCGGGCCCACAAGTAGCTATACTCAAATGTGTCCATTGTACTAGACTTAATATACCATCTATTGCTGAATCACTTGTGTTAAATAAATTGTTTAAATTGTTTAAATTGTTTAAATTGTTTAAATTGTTTATATTGTTTAAATTGTTTAAATTGTTTAAATTGTTTATATTGTTCAAATTGTTTAATTTTTTAAATTGCTTAAATTTTTAACATTTTTTTAAATTGTTTGAATTTTTTAAATTGTTTAAATTGTTTAAATTCCCGAGTACAATTCTGCTCGCCTGTGGGTGAGTGAGAACAGCGTGGAGGAGCATCAAAGAGCGTACGCTGCTAATCCGACTTGGGAAAATTCCAGAAAAACTCAAGCTTTTCTGCGTTACAGTGAAGAACACTCTATTTGTTTATGCTAAGTTTGCGCCTTTAATATCAGTACTGAGTATGATGCAACGCTCACAAGTCAATAAGCCTTTCTGCGTCACAGAGGAGAACACTCCCTTTTTTTATGCCAAGTTGCGCGTTTAAATTCACAACTGAGTATGACGCCATGCTTTTTATGGCACGGAGCATTTAAATTATTCGCTCTGAGTGAGCACAAAGACTGCAGTACACTTGAATATAGCATGTCTTCAAATATGCACTCTGTCCATTGAGAGTCACTACTGTACGTTCTTTTTAATTTTTCTGTTGGAGAAAATCCCTGTATACTGAATTTGTTTTATGAATAGTCTGTACGTGTTGACATGCACGTAGTCTGCACGTGTTGACATGCACGTAGTCTGCACGTGTTGACATGCACGTAGTCTGCACGTGTTGACATGCACGTAGTCTGCACGTGTTGACATACACGTGGTCAGCACGTGTTGACATGCACGTTGTCTGCACGTATTGACATGCACGTAGTCTGCACGTGTTGATATGCACGTAGTCTGCACGTGTTGACATGCACGTGGTCTGCACGTGTTGACATGCACGTAGTCTGCACGTGTTGACATGCACGTAGTCTGCACGTGTTGACATACACGTGGTCAGCACGTGTTGACATGCACGTTGTCTGCACGTATTGACATGCACGTAGTCTGCACGTGTTGACATGCACGTTGTCTGCACGTATTGACATGCACGTAGTCTGCACGTGTTGACATACACGTGGTCAGCACGTGTTGACATGCACGTTGTCTGCACGTATTGACATGCACGTAGTCTGCACGTGTTGATATGCACGTAGTCTGCACGTGTTGACATGCACGTGGTCTGCACGTGTTGACATGCACGTAGTCTGCACGTGTTGACATGCACGTAGTCTGCACGTGTTGACATGCACGTGGTCTGCACGTGTTGACATGCACGTAGTCTGCACGTGTTGACATGCACGTGGTCTGCACGTGTTGACATGCACGTAGTCTGCACGTGTTGACATGCACGTAGTCTGCACGTGTTGACATACACGTGGTCAGCACGTGTTGACATGCACGTAGTCTGCAAGTGTTGACATGCACGTAGTCTGCACGTGTTAACATGCACGTAGTCTGCACGTGTTGACATACACGTAGTCTGCACGTGTTAACATGCACGTAGTCTGCACGTGTTGACATGCACGTAGTCTGCACGTGTTGACATGCACGTAGTCTGCACGTGTTAACATGCACGTAGTCTGCAAGTGTTGACATGCACGTAGTCTGCACGTGTTGACATGCACGTAGTCTGCACGTGTTAACATGCACGTAGTCTGCACGTGTTGACATACACGTAGTTTGCACGTGTTGACATGCACGTAGTCTACACGTGTTGACATGCACGTAGTCAGCACGTGTTGACATGCACGTAGTCTGCACGTGTTGAAATGCACGTAGTCAGCACGTGTTGACATGCACGTAGTCAGCACGTGTTGACATGCACGTAGTCTGCACGTGTTGACATAGACGTAGTCTGCACGTGTTGACATGCACGTAGTCTGCACGTGTTGACATACACGTAGTCAGCACGTGTTGACATGCACGTAGTCAGCACGTGTTGACATGCACGTAGTCAGCACGTGTTGACATGGACGTAGTCTGCACGTGTTGACATACACGTAGTCAGCCAGCACGTGTTGACATGCACGTAGTCTGCACGTGTTGACATACACGTAGTCAGCACGTGTCGACATGCACGTAGTCTGCACGTGTTGACATACACGTAGTCAGCACGTGTTGACATGCACGTAGTCTGCACGTGTTGACATGCACGTAGTCAGCACGTGTTGACATGCACGTAGTCTGCACGTGTTGACATACACGTAGTCAGCACGTGTTGACATACACGTAGTCAGCAAGTGTCGACATGCAGGTAGTCTGCACGTGTTGACATACACGTAGTCTGCACGTGTCGACATGCACGTAGTCAGCACGTATTGACATACACGTAGTCAGCACGTGTCGACATGCACGTAGTCAGCACGTGTTGACATACACGTAGTCTGCACGTGTCGGCATGCACGTAGTCTGCACGTGTTGACATGCACGTAGTCTGCACGTGTCGACATGCACGTAGTCTGCACGTGTTGACATACACGTAGTCTGCACGTGTGGACATGCACGTAGTCTGCACGTGTTGACGTGCACGTAGTCTGCACGTGTCGACATGCACGTAGTCTGCACGTGTTGACATGCACGTAGTCTGCACGTGTTGACATGCACGTAGTCTGCACGTGTCGACATGCACGTAGTCAGCACGTGTTGACATGCACGTAGTCTGCACGTGTTGACATGCACGTAGTCTGCACGTGTTGACATGCACGTAGTCTGCACGTGTTGACATGCACGTGGTCTGCACGTGTTGACATACACGTAGTCTGCACGTGTTGACATGCACGTAGTCTGCACGTGTCGACATGCACGTAGTCTGCATGTGTCGACATGCACGTAGTCAGCACGTGTTGACATACACGTAGTCTGCACGTGTCGACATGCACGTAGTCAGCACGTGTTGACATACACGTAGTCTGCACGTGTCGACATGCACGTAGTCTGCACGTGTCGACATGCACGTAGTCAGCACGTGTTGACATACACGTAGTCTGCACGTGTCGACATGCACGTAGTCTGCACGTGTCGACATGCACGTAGTCAGCACGTGTTGACATACACGTAGTCTGCACGTGTCGACATGCACGTAGTCTGCACGTGTTGACGTGCTTGAAATCAAATGGCAAAAAATCATTGCTGATGAAAAAATTTAAGTTGCATTCAAAAATTTTCTCCATTGCAAATACAGGTAATCTTGTAAATGCAAAAATAATAGCTTTTTAGGAAAGTCTGATATGCACTTCACTAACGACAGAGTTTATTATCAACACTTGAGTTTATAACTTTCAATATTTGAGTTTATAATTATCATCACTAGAGCTTATAATTATCATCACTTGAGTTTATAATTATCATCACTAGAGGTTATAATTATCATCACTTGAGTTTATAATTATCATCACTAGAGGTTATAATTATCATCACTTGAGTTTATAATTATCATCACTAGAGGTTATAATTATCATCACTTGAGTTCATAATTATCATCACTAGAGGTTATAATTATCATCACTTGAGTTCATTATTATCAACGCGTGAGTTGATAATTATCATCACTTGAGGTTATAATTATCATCACTTGAGTTTATAATTATCAACGCGTGAGTTGATAATTATCATCACTTGAGTTGATAATTATCATCACTTGAGTTTTTAATTATCAACACTTGAGTTAATAATTATCATCACTTGAGTTGATAATTATCATCACTTGAGGTTATAATTATCATCACTTGAGTTTATAATTATCAACGCGTGAGTTGATAATTATCATCACTTGAGTTGATAATTATCATCACTTGAGTTTTCAATTATCAACACGTGAGTTTATAACTATCATTACTTGAGTTCATCATTATCAACACTTGATTTTATAATTATCAACTCTGATTACCATTAAGCAATTTCTTATAGTGACCCGAAGATAAATAGCCCGTATTTCCTTGGTATAAAATATTAATAAACAATTTTTATATTCGCTCTATGAGCCACAACAAAAAACGCATCAGAGCCTCTACGAAGCTCAATTTAAAGCGCAAAATGAATTTATATTGCATGGCGCACAGGCTTCGAAATTAAGAGGAGAAAGCTAATTAAATTTTAAAATAATTGACGATGCGAGACAATTTTTTTATCTTCAAGAACAACAGACAGGCTTCACAATTTCAAAGAAAAACAGCTAAATATGAAGTAATTGTAATATTTCTAGGGTTTATTCTTCATCGGTTCAATCGCTGAACTCGGAGGTGTATGTTGATCGAAAGTTATTGGCTGCGCAGAGAAAGGCTTCAATATCATAAAGAAAAATTCATGCATTCAACAATTCGTCTACAGAAGCCTTGAAATTGTGGAGGAAGAATTTTACGAGAAATTGTCGCCGTTCTGAAATATTCTAGAAATTTCTGATTTTTGCAATGATTTTAAGTTTAATTCGTCATCATTCGTATATGTATTAAATAAATCAAGAAGTTTGTAAAACAGCAAAATGCTTCAAATGTCAGAGGAATTATGCTTTTCAATAAGGTTTCTTGAATTTTATTTAAACTGATTAAACTGTGAACGAATAAATTCAAGTAATTTTCCTGAGTTATATAAAAAATACAGCACGATTACTGCAAATTAAAATGAACGTGCCTTGAGTGGCTAAAAATCTAAAAAATACGCTTTTCCAAATACTTCTAATTACTCCAAGTGCTGCTAAATTTTTTTCACTTACAGCCAGCTCATATCAAAATTACATTTTTACCAAAGGAAATGCGCAACTCATCATGAGGCAGAGAAAATTGCTGGGCGAAAACTGCAATTAAAATGAGCGCGGTTTGATGGTGGAAAAATCTAAAAAATACACTTTTTAAAATGCCTCTAATTACTCTAAGCATTGCTAATTTTTTCCCCCTTACAGCCATCTCACATCAAAATTCCATTTTTGCCCAGAAAGGATGCACAAACAAACTGATTTTCTTGCGTAAAATACAATTTTAACCTAGGGGGATGCACAGTCCAACTGATATCAAAATTCCATTTTCATCCGAAGGTTACGCGCAACCCAACTTGAGGCACAGGAAGTTGCGACACGAATACTGCAAATTAAAATGAGTGCGGTGTGAATGTTTGAAAATATAAAAAGCACTCTTTTTAAAGTGGTTCTGATTACTCCAAGCGTAGCTAAATTTTCAAATTTTTTTCGCGCACGTCCAACTCACATAAAAAGTACATTTTCCCCCAAAGGGAAAGCAGAAGGTGAAGTATAAGAGTTACCATCATTAAAATTCCTCTAATTACTGCAAGCTTTACTAAATATTTTCCTTTGCAGCCAGCCAACTCGAACCAAAATTACATTTTTACCATAAGAGGAAACATAACTTCAGGCAAAGAAGATACCATCAGTAAGCTGAAGCCACGGGTGGGTTGGTAAGGTAGGGTCAAACCACTCTCATTTTCGTCGGTCGTGTGGCAATGCTGACGTCATGGCAACGAACCAATAGCAGCGCTCATATTGCATCTGGCAACACTGCTAGCCCGAAATCTGGCATCACTATTGGCCTAACGACATGCCGCAATGGTGACGTCATAAAGTTTGTTTGAAATAAAGCCGTTCTATTGGCTAGCTGAACAATAAGGTGTATTTTCCTCCATAGAAATGACTCTACCTTGTTTCTTCTACAGTGGCAGAGGCTCAAAGTGCCGTCTCCAAGCACCTGCCGGGGAAGCACAAGTCAGGACCAGAAAAGGCTCCGAAATGCCGAGTGAGAGACAACATGAGCTAGTGCGCGGCATTTAGATAGCCCAGGCGGCCGCCGTAAAAACGTGTCTCTGCGATTCTAACATGACAACCAACAGGCATTGCGCTGGGAACGCTAAATTGCAGGGAAAAAAATATTCCGCTAGGAACGCAAATTGCACGGAAAACATTATTGCGCTAGGAGCCCAAATTGCAGGGAAAACATGGGCGCATTCCTACAGATCCCCAAAGTTGCAGTGAGATGCTTTAAGGCTAACGGATTACATAGCCGACGTTATTCTAGGGTGCTCATCTTTGTTGTGTTGGCTGCATGCTGGTATTCCTTTTCCATACATAAGAGATATTTTAAAAAGTTCTTACTCATAAGAAATATAGTTACAGCTCAATCATCTTGCAGCAAAACAACTGAGAACTGTCAATTACACAGCTCAGAATAGTAACGTTTATTTGCTTATTTTGGTAAAGTTTTTTTCATCAACTAGAACGTCATAGCAAGCATGCGTGAGCCCCCAAAATATACAGAAACTTCAAAATTAACGATGAACATTATCTTCTTTTACTCAACTTCTGGAACTGAAATTCCCCGTGTAAATGTCAGTTCACATTAGTATGGATTCGTAAATTCTTACTAATCCAAGCCGATGAACAGATATTAATAGCAAACCGGTCGATAGTATAAGGCAGAACTGACCATGAAGATCAAAGTATTACGAATATTGATTGAACTTGACAGACATTGCACCACACGTATTAGAGTTGACTGTACTTGACAGCCAGTGCCATAAAATTAATAGAGTTGACTGTACTTGACAGCCAGTGCCATAAAAGTAATAGAGTTGACTGAACTTGACGGCCAGTACAGTCAACTCTAACATCCTACTTGCGCTGCACTGGCTTCATTTTCAGCGAATTCTGAGTGAACGCAAGACAAGCAAAATAGAAGCACACAATGATCTGTGTTCTGTCTTCAAACTGGGCGAGAAGTGTCCTTGTCTCGAACACCCGCCGTTTGTTATGAAACTTTGGTAGCAATTACAGAAGTTAAATTGACGGTGAGGAGCAGAGAGCGGGGCGTCCTTTAATCATCCATGTTTGACGCAACGAAGTAATATGAGCTAATTAATGTAGTAATATGAGCTAATTAATTTACTGCAACTACCCGTACCTAATTTGGCTCCTCGAATAATTCACTAGCTTTAGTTCCATGCGAACCAGAGGTTTCCTCGGTGATTTATTTGGCAGTCTATATCTAAATCCGCAATAGCTCAAAATATTTTTTGATTTCCCATTATTATGCACTTTGTTCTCATTGTAGGCCTGACTTTCATCGTTCTAACAATGTAAACAATTTATATACCACAAGCGATACAGCAGTAGATTGCTTCATAAGTGTAGTACAATGGATATATTTGAAAGTTCAGCCATTTCTAGGACATCTTATCATCAACTCTTTTTGAAGGTGTACAGTTATGTTTAATCTAATTCACTTAACCTAGTGCGCGCTAGACTGATCAGTGATTAGTTCACTCGAGATTCGATGCCTAATTATACAATAGTAGTTTACATGGGCTAGATGCTAGATATAATTCAAGCAGTGTTCAACTCGAAGGGGGCAAGAACTGGCGCCTGTGCTGACGCAAGCTGATTTTAACGACTTAGAGAGCAAAAAACTCTAAACAAAGATCGCTGCTGTAGCACAGAGTTGTTTTCGGCAGGCAGAGTATGTATTTTTTGAGAACTGGAGCCCTGTGTAGACCCGACATAAGACAACAAGGGACCCAGTGTGAGATTAAGGGTGGGTCCAGCATAAACCCGACATAAGACAACATGGGACTCAGTGTGAGACGTGGATGAGACCCAGCATAAATCCAGCATCGAACACGGTATACCATGGCATAAAGCAATGTGGATCCAAGTGTGAGACCCTGGGTTGGGCCCATCATAAACTCAACCTAAGACATCGCGGGTCCAGAGTGAAAAACTGAGTCAGTGTTACCCAGCATAAGACAACATGCGCCAACATGTGCGACAGGAAATAGAACTCAGCATGGTGCAGCATACCAAAAATGTGAGTCTGAATATGAGACACAGAATGGGGCCCAGCTCTAACCTAATTTAAGACCAGCATAGACCCAGCAGAACAACAGCATAGACCCAGCAGAACAACAGCATAGTTCCAGAAAAACAGCAGCATAGACCCAGCAGAACAACAGCATAGACCCAGAAAAACAACAGCATAGACCCAGCAGAACAAAAGCATAGACCCAGAAAAACAACAGCATAGACCCAGCAGAACAACAGTATTGACCCAGAAAAGCAACAACATAGACCCAGCAAAACAACAGCATAGACCCAGAAAAAAACAGCATAGACCCAGCAGAACAACAGCATAGACCCAGCAGAACAACAGCATAGATCCAGAAAACAACAGCATAGACCCAGCAGAACAACAGCATAGACCCAGAAAAACAACAACATAGACCCAGCAGAACAACAGCATAGACCCAGAAAAACAACAATATAGACCCAGCAAAACCACAGCATAGATCCAGCAAAACAACAGCATAGATCCAGCAAAACAACAGCACGAGGACCAAATAAAAGCTCAGAGGAAGACCCCACCATAAGCCCTGTAATACAACGGCATAGACCCAGCCAAACATCAGCATAGTCCCAGCAAAACCACAACATAGATCCAGCAAAACAACAACATAGACCCAGCAAAACAACAGCATGGCCCAGCATAGACCCAGCAAAACAACAGCATGGCCCAGCATAGACCCAGTAAAATAACAGCATGGCCCAGCATAGACCCAGCAAAACAAGAGCAAGAGGGCCAGATAAAAGCTGAGAGGAGGGCCCAGTGCCCACTGGGGCAGAACGTCAGCGCACATTGCCCCTCACTTAATGAGGGCTGACAAATCAGCGTCGAGGGCTGACTAGGGACCTGCAGCAACGAAGACAACTGTTCCATCAAGACGAAGAGGCTCCTTGCTGCAAGTTGATGCTCCAAATTGCACGCGTACCTCACCCTGACAACCTGAAGCTTGTTACATTTGCAGCGACGCGCAGAAAATGTAACAAGCTTCAAGTTGTTACATTTGCAGAGACTCTACATAAAAGCAGGTGTACACTAAATCAAAAGCAGAGCTTCAAGCAGACGAATGTGATGACTAAGGTACATGTTATCTCCAAGCAGAGTTTATTTTTGGGTCAGTTTTGCGCACGATGCTTTAATTCTTTAACAAACTTTGGCTGTGTGTGACGCATTGTTCATGGCACTTTTATTGTTGTGAAAAGAAATGATGGTGTAGAGGGTTCAGAGAAATTCGTGTTTGTTATTTTTTTATGTGAAGGAAGGTTCTTCATTCATGCTTTGCTTCTTTATTTTGTATTACGAGCTGCATCCAAGTCTAACTTTTTCACCGCCTGCATGTATGTTTTTCGCCGCCCAAGTAATTTAATCACTTAGGCGGCGGAAAACATGAATGTACCGGCTGAAAAGTTAGACTGGGATTGACAGGTCCCTTTTATTTATTTCTCTCTGGTGTGTTGTTTTTTTTATACAAGAGAAATTTTTCATTCGCGGACAGTACTTTTCCTAGAGTATCAGCTGCAGTGACTTCGTGACGTTGCTTTTTTATTCCTCCCTTTACATTGCTTCTTTTAAATAAGATTAAGTTTTCATTCACGCCTTGTTCTTTTTTTTGTAGTACTTAGTTACATTGGCACGCTATCGCTTTTTTATTTATTGCTCTCTAGAATATCCCCTTTGCCATTCAAGAGAAAGTTTTCATTCATGAACAGTCCATTTCTTTGCTGCATTCACTCGCTCATGCTTCATTTTCTTTCTAGTGCTTCTTTTTTTTTAGGTTAGCATGAGTTTTAGGTAAGCGAAAGGTATTTTTTTAGGTAAGCACAAGTTTTAGGTAAGCATTAGTTTTAGGTAAGCGTGTTTTAGGTAAGCGAAAGGTATTTTTTTTGGGTAAGCAAAAGCTTTAGGTAAGCATTAGTTTTAGGTAAGCGTGAGTTTTAGGTAAGCTAAAGGTAAGTTTTTAGGTAAGCATACATTTCAGGTAAGCTAAAGGTAAGTTTTTAGTTAAGCTAGAGGTAAGTGCAAGATTTCATACACGAACAGTTCTTTTTTTAGCCCGACTGTGCTGACTCGCTGCTACTCTTTATATTTCACTTTTCTCTTATTTCAAGAAAGATATTCTTTTCATTCAAAGATAGTCTTTGTATCCAAAATTATTGGAATTCAATCGATGTGAAGGATCATTTTTCCACTCATCAGATATTTTTTAGAGCAAGGAACACCTGCCCACTCTAAGCGGATTGTTTTTAGCTTTCGCTACTATTATTTACCTTTAAATCATCTATCGTTAAAGATGTTTTGTTCCACTCAATAGTGAGCATCAGCAATGCTATGAACGCTAGCAATATTAGCAATACTATCAAAATTAGCAGTACTATCAAAATTAGCAATAAACTACAGCAACACTTAAGTTTTATGCCATTAGCAATACTGTCAATATTAGCAATACTGTAAATATTAGCAATACCGTCAATATTAGCAATACTGTCAATATTAGCAATACTGTAAATATTAGCAATACCGTCAATATTAGCAAAACTGTCAATATTAGCAATACTATCAAAATTAGCGATACAGTACAGCAACACTATCAATTCTACCAATACCGTCAAGATTAGCAATACTAGCAATAACACTAATATTAGCAACGTTATCAATCTTAGCAATGCTATCAATGTTAGCAATGCTATGAGTACTAGCAATGATATCAATTCTAAAAATGCAATCAATGTTATTACTATTGTCTATCTTAGTAATAATCATATTAGGAACACTCTCAATATTAGCAATAGTTTCAATACTAAATATACAATCAAAATTAGCAAAGCTAGCTACGTCTAACTTGCTTATTATACTCGTACTGCACATATCAGCCCGCAGTAGACAGCAGTAGACTGCAGTAAACAACAGGAGATGCCAGTAGACAGCAGTAGACTGCAGTAGACAACAGGAGATGCCAGTAGACAGCAGTAGACTGCAGTAAACAACAGGAGATGCCAGTAGACAGCAGTAGACTGCAGTAGACAACAGGAGATGCCAGTAGACAGCAGTAGACTGCAGTAAACAACAGGAGATGCCAGTAGACAGCAGTAGACTGCAGTAAACAACAGGAGATGCCAGTAGACAGCAGTAGACTGCAGTAAACAACAGGAGATGCCAGTTGACAGCAGTAGACTGCAGTAGACAACAGGAGATACCAGTAGACAGCAGTAGACTGCAGTAAACAACAGGAGATGCCAGTAGACAGCAGTAGACTGCAGTAAACAACAGGAGATGCCAGTTGACAGCAGTAGACTGCAGTAGACAACAGGAGATACCAGTAGACAGCAGTAGACTGCAGTAAACAACAGGAGATGCCAGTAGACAGCAGTAGACTGCAGTAAACAACAGGAGATGCCAGTAGACAGCAGTAGACTGCAGTAAACAACAGGAGATGCCAGTTGACAGCAGTAGACTGCAGTAGACAACAGGAGATACCAGTAGACAGCAGTAGACTGCAGTAGACAACAGGAGATGCCAGTAGACAGCAGTGGACTGCAGTAGACAAACACACGTACACTCGTTTCGATGTAGTTGGATGAGAAATATCACATTAGCTCAACAATCTAGAAATATAACACCTCGTGTTTTATCTTTCATAGAATTAATTTTTAAGCAATCCGTTCTAAAAAGAATTCTTAATTTCCTGAGAACTGAACTTGCTCTGAAACTTCACCTTAAAAGAAAATCCTAGCTTTACTTATTCACGTATTATCAAATTAATTTTTTAAGAAGGTTGAAACTGGTTCGCTTAAATTTTAAATATTTTTTCAATTTAGGCTCAAGACCGCTAATGTGTTATTGTTATAAAGTTGAGCAAAGCTGTCTCAGTTCTTTTATGAAGACGCCGGGTAAACTCGGTAAAGAAATTAGAAAGAATATTAATATTCTTCAGACTGGAGCCTGGCAGCCGTGTTGTTTCACCTCACCTCATTACGGAACCGGAGCGGCTCTCAGCCTTTTATATCTCTAAGATAATAAATGAAAATTTACAAAAAACATCGAACAGCTAACACTGAGTTCTATTTGCGTGAGGTTACTTACAATTTTTAAATTGATTTATAAGTTTTAATCTTATAGTAGTGTACACGGCCTGTCAAAAATGACGGGATTCAATATTCTCCTGGAATAAATCCTGCGAATGTGGATGGCAAGCAAATTTATCCATCACGGTAGAAGAAACAAGGTAGGTTCAAACCATTCATTTTTTCGTCGACGGTGTTGTTTTGCTGACGTCACGGCAACGAACCAATAGCAGCGCTCATAAGGCATCTGGTAGCTCTGCTACCCCCAAATATGGCTCCACTATTGGCCTAACGACATGGAATTTTGGTGACGTCATGAGGTTTATTTGAAATAAAGCCTTTCTATTGGCTAGCAAAACAAGAGGAGGTGTATTTTCTCCCATAGAAATGACCCTACCTTGTTTCCTCTACCGTGATATCCATCCCAACAGTACCCGCCATTAAAATATTCTTGTACTTGTGAAACTCGTATCACAGATACGGTCATTGAGCGCCTGGTGAGCGGCACAGAGAGACGGAACAACCGGACGCCAAACATATGTATAAAAATAAATAATCACACCAATAGTATTATATATTAGGTTAGCTATGTGTACATTGTATGAATATATATATTCTATGTTTAAGTTCATCTCGCTGTATAAAACTTGTTTGCAAACATTGCTCATATTCAATTATCTTTTTAGCTTGATTTAGAAAACTGTGGGTGACAACTCAGAGATATATACGTACATATCTATATCAAGCACAACTAATTCAGTCTGTTACATTTAAAATTTGAATGGACGTTCTTATTTCAGTAAACTTTTTATTATCTACCGTTTTATTACCCACCGTAGCGTTTACGTAGGTCATACGTACTATTACTTCCCGTTTCCTCTTTAACACTTTGACCGCATCGTGGGCCACCGGTGAAGGAATTTTCATAATGCTGCTGACCGACCAGCAGTCACAAGCTCAATCTATATATTCATTTAAGATATGCTAGGTTAGAATAAATTTGGTTTGCATAGGTTAAGACAAGATGGATTAGAATATGTTAGGTTAATATAGGTTAAGTTAAGTTAATATAAGTTAAGTTAGGTTAATATGTTACGTTAAAATTTGTTAACTAATGTTGAACGAACTTTTTCATGGGTCCACCTAGCTTATAGATGACATTGGAATTTCCACGGGTCCTGCTAGTATTAATTAATACTTAATCAAAGCTGAATGAGAGCATGATCCAGTTAATGACTGCTAGTTTCAAAATTGCTCATTACAATAAGCCTTAAATATGAGTTGAAAATAGAACTTCTTCATTTTAACCAATTTGGTCAAAGTGTTAAAACGTACAAGCGTTCAACTTGAGAGATTCGAGTTCTATGTAGAAGGAAAACCCACGTGTTCGCCTAGCAAGGGAAGACTGGGCCCGTTAATTACAAGGAAAATTAAATGAAAACCAGCGAGACAGTTTCAGGGTAACTTGGGCATTGATAAATGCCTCAAAACTCGCCGCAGACGAAAACTTTCTTGGTATTTGGGATACGGGATCCTATAAATCAAGCGGACTCGCAGAAGCTTGAGTGGTCCTTTGTCAGAGAGGCGGATGCGCCGCAATGGATTGCGCTTCTCACAAAATATGATATTGCATCATGAGGGAACTCCAGATCTCGCAATCTGGTGATTTGAAAATTTCATATGCATGTATTCTTTCAGCATGGCCCCGCTTTGCTTCTATTGCGACAGGGAAATGTATGATCCAGGCGATAGGGTGTGAGAATTTTGCAAAGTTTATCCATGTTCATTTACATTTTTCTTCGAGCAACTGGCATTGTTCTGAACTTTCGGAATAGGTACGAGTTTTATGTATCATCAAATTTTTCGTTCAGTAGATTAAAAATAATAATTGGGCTTGTAACATAATTTTAAATTTGGTCTCCAAAAGAATATTATGTTAGAGGTATTCTGTAAATTACTGCATGAAATTATTCCGATATCTTATTTTTCTTTTTGAAAATGATGAGAAGTGTAACTATTTTGTCATAGCTTTATTTTAAATGAAGTTCTTTTTTGAGCATTATTGTGCGACCAAGTTTCTTAATTTGGTAAATTTTAGAATATCAGCATAACTTGTACAATTTTATCTAGCAAGATGAGCGAAAACAACATTCCTTGGCCTCTTTCTGGCATATAGCATAACCATTGGCGTAGAGAGTGTAGCTATGAAGCCATTTTCTGGCATATAGCATAATCATTGGCGTAGAGAGTGTAGCTATGAAGCCATTTTCTGGCATATGGCATAATCATTGGCGTAGAGAGTGTAGCTATGAAGCCATTTTCTGGCATATGGCATAATCATTGGCGTAGAGAGTGTAGCTATGAAGCCATTTTCTGGCATATGGCATAATCATTGGCGTAGAGAGTGTAGCTATCGAGCCATTTTCTGGCATATGGCATAATCATTGGCGTAGAGAGTGTAGCTATCAAGCCATTTTCTGGCATATGGCATAATCATTGGCGTAGAGAGTGTAGCTATCAAGCCATTTTCTGGCATATGGCATATTCATTGGCGTAGAGAGTGTAGCTATCAAGCCATTTTCTGGCCTATAGCATGATCATTGGCGTAGAGAGTGAAGCTATCAAGCCATTTTCTGGCATAGTGCATAATCATTGGCGTAGAGAGTGTAGCTATCAAGCTATTTTCTGGCATATGGCATAATCATTGGCGTAGAGAGTGTAGCTATGAAGCCATTTTCTGGCATATGGCATAATCATTGGCGTAGAGAGTGTAGCTATCAAGCCATTTTCTGGCATATGGCATAATCATTGGCGTAGAGAGTGTAGCTATCGAGCCATTTTCTGGCATATGGCATAATCATTGGCGTAGAGAGTGTAGCTATCAAGCCATTTTCTGGCATATGGCATAATCATTGGCGTAGAGAGTGTAGCTATCAAGCCATTTTCTGGCATATGGCATATTCATTGGCGTAGAGAGTGTAGCTATCAAGCCATTTTCTGTCATATGGCATAATCATTGGCGTAGAGAGTGTAGCTATCAAGCCATTTTCTGGCATATGGCATAATCATTGGCGTAGAGAGTGTAGCTATCAAGCCATTTTCTGGCATATGGCATAATCATTGGCGTAGAGAGTGTAGCTATCAAGCCATTTTCTGGCATATGGCATAATCATTGGCGTAGAGAGTGTAGCTATCAAGACATTTTCTGGCATATGGCATATTCATTGGCGTAGAGAGTGTAGCTATGAAGCCATTTTCTGGCATATGGCATAATCATTGGCGTAGAGAGTGTAGCTATCAAGCTATTTTCTGGCATATGGCATAATCATTGGCGTAGAGAGTGTAGCTATCAAGCCATTTTCTGGCATATGGCATAATCATTGGCGTAGAGAGTGTAGCTATGAAGCCATTTTCTGGCATATGGCATAATCATTGGCGTAGAGAGTGTAGCTATCAAGACAGTTTCTGGCATATGGCATAATCATTGGCGTAGAGAGTGTAGCTATCAAGCTATTTTCTGGCATATGGCATAATCATTGGCGTAGAGAGTGTAGCTATCAAGACAGTTTCTGGCATATGGCATAATCATTGGCGTAGAGAGTGTAGCTATGAAGCCATTTTCTGGCATATGGCATAATCATTGGCGTAGAGAGTGTAGCTATCAAGCTATTTTCTGGCATATGGCATAATCATTGGCGTAGAGAGTGTAGCTATCAAGCCATTTTCTGGCATATGGCATAATCATTGGCGTAGAGAGTGTAGCTATCAAGCTATTTTCTGGCATATGGCATAATCATTGGCGTAGAGAGTGTAGCTATCAAGCCATTTTCTGGCATATGGCATAATCATTGGCGTAGAGAGTGTAGCTATGAAGCCATTTTCTGGCATATGGCATAATCATTGGCGTAGAGAGTGTAGCTATCAAGCTATTTTCTGGCATATGGCATAACCATTGGCGTAGAGAGTGTAGCTATCAAGACAGTTTCTGGCATATGGCATAATCATTGGCGTAGAGAGTGTAGCTATCAAGCCATTTTCTGGCATATGGCATAATCATTGGCGTAGAGAGTGTAGCTATCAAGCCATTTTCTGGCATATGGCATAATCATTGGCGTAGAGAGTGTAGCTATCAAGCCATTTTCTGGCATATGGCATAATCATTGGCGTAGAGAGTGTAGCTATCAAGCCATTTTCTGGCATATGGCATAATCATTGGCGTAGAGAGTGTAGCTATCAAGCCATTTTCTGGCATATGGCATAATCATTGGCGTAGAGAGTGTAGCTATCAAGCCATTTTCTGGCATATGGCATAATCATTGGCGTAGAGAGTGTAGCTATCAAGCCATTTTCTGGCATATGGCATAATCATTGGCGTAGAGAGTGTAGCTATCAAGCCATTTTCTGGCATATGGCATAATCATTGGCGTAGAGAGTGTAGCTATCAAGCCATTTTCTGGCATATGGCATATTCATTGGCGTAGAGAGTGTAGCTATCAAGCCATTTTCTGGCATATGGCATAATCATTGGCGTAGAGAGTGTAGCTATCAAGACATTTTCTGGCATATGGCATATTCATTGGCGTAGAGAGTGTAGCTATCAAGCCATTTTCTGGCATATGGCATAATCATTGGCGTAGAGAGTGTAGCTATCAAGCCATTTTCTGGCATATGGCATAATCATTGGCGTAGAGAGTGTAGCTATCAAGCCATTTTCTGGCATATGGCATAATCATTGGTGTAGAGAGTGTAGCTATCAAGCCATTTTCTGGCATATGGCATAATCATTGGCGTAGAGAGTGTAGCTATCAAGCCATTTTCTGGCATATGGCATAATCATTGGCGTAGAGAGTGTAGCTATCAAGCTATTTTCTGGCATATGGCATAATCATTGGCGTAGAGAGTGTAGCTATCGAGCCATTTTCTGGCATATGGCATAATCATTGGCGTAGAGAGTGTAGCTATCAAGACAGTTTCTGGCATATGGCATAATCATTGGCGTAGAGAGTGTAGCTATCAAGCCATTTTCTGGCATATGGCATAATCATTGGCGTAGAGAGTGTAGCTATCAAGCCATTTTCTGGCATATGGCATAATCATTGGCGTAGAGAGTGTAGCTATCAAGCCATTTTCTGGCATATAGCACAATCATTGGCGTAGAGAGTGTAGCTATCAAGCCATTTTCTGGCATATGGCATTGCCATTGGCGTAGAGAGTACAGCCATCAAGCCATTTTCTGGCATATGGCATTGCCATTGGCATAGAGAGTACAGCCATCAAGCCATTTTCTGACATATGTCATTGCCATTGGCGTAGAGAGTACAGCCATCAAGCCATTTTCTGGCATATGGCATTGCCATTGGCGTAGAGAGTACAGCCATCAAGCTATTTTCTGGCATATGGCATTGCCATTGGCGTAGAGAGTACAGCCATCAAGCCATTTTCGGGCATATGGCATTTCCATTGGCGTAGAGAGTACTGCCATCAAGCCATTTTCTGGCATATGGCATTGCCATTGGCGTAGAGAGTACAGCCATCAAGCTATTTTCTGGCATATGGCATTGCCATTGGCGTAGAGAGTACAGCCATCAAGCCATTTTCTGGCATATGGCATTGTCATCGGCGTAGAGAGTACAGCCATCAAGCCATTTTCTGGCATATGGCATTGCCATTGGCGTAGAGAGTACAGCCATCAAGCCATTTTCGGGCACATGGCATTGCCATTGGCGTAGAGAGTACAGCCATCAAGCCATTATCTGGCATATGGCATTGTCATCGGCGTAGAGAGTACAGCCATCAAGCCATTTTCTGGCATATGGCATTGCCATTGGCGTAGAGAGTACAGCCATCAAGCCATTTTCTGGCATATGGCATTGTCATCGGCGTAGAGAGTACAGCCATCAAGCCATTTTCTGGCATATGGCATTGCCATTGGCGTAGAGAGTACAGCCATCAAGGCATTTTCTGGCATATGGCATTGTCATCGGCGTAGAGAGTTTAGCCATCAAGCCATTTTCTGGCATTTGGCATTGCCATTGGCGTAGAGAGTACAGCCATCAAGCCATTTTCGGGCATATGGCATTGCCATTGGCGTAGAGAGTACAGCCATCAAGCCATTTTCTGGCATATGGCATTGTCATCGGCGTAGAGAGTACAGCCATCAAGCCATTTTCTGGCATATGGCATTGCCATTGGCGTAGAGAGTACAGCCATCAAGCCATTTCCGGGCATATGGCATTGCCATTGGCGTAGAGAGTACAGCCATCAAGCCATTTTATGGCATATGGCATTGCCATTGGCGTAGAGAGTACAGCCATCAAGCCATTTTCTGGCATATGGCATTGCCATTGGCGTAGAGAGTACAGCCATCAAGCCATTTTCTGGCATATGGCATTGTCATCGGCGTAGAGAGTACAGCCATCAAGCCATTTTCTGGCATATGGCATTGCCATTGGCGTAGAGAGTACAGCCATCAAGCCATTTTCTGGCATATGGCATTGCCATTGGCGTAGAGAGTACAGCCATCAAGCCATTTTCTGGCGTATGGCATTGTCATCGGCGTAGAGAGTACAGCCATCAAGCCATTTTCTGGCATATGGCATTGTCATCGGCGTAGAGAGTACAGCCATCAAGCCATTTTCTGGCATATGGCATTGTCATCGGCGTAGAGAGTACAGCCATCAAGCCATTTTCTGGCATATGGCATTGTCATCGGCGTAGAGAGTACAGCCATCAAGCCATTTTCTGGTATATGGCATTGTCATCGGCGTAGAGAGTACAGCCATCAAGCCATTTTCTGGCATATGGCATTGTCATCGGCGTAGAGAGTACAGCCATCAAGCTATTTTCTGGCATATGGCATTGTCATCGGCGTAGAGAGTACAGCCATCAAGCCATTTTCTGGCATATGGCATTGTCATCGGCGTAGACAGTACAGCCATCAAGCCATTTTCTGGCATATGGCCTTGTCATCGGCGTAGAGAGTACAGCCATCAAGCCATTTTCTGGCATATGGCATTGTCATTGGCGTAGAGAGTACAGCCATCAAGCCATTTTCTGGCATATGGCATTGTCATCGGCGTAGAGAGTACAGCCATCAAGCCATTTTCTGGCATATGGCATTGTCATCGGCGTAGAGAGTACAGCCATCAAGCCATTTTCTGGCATATGGCATTGTCATCGGCGTAGAGAGTACAGCCATCAAGCCATTTTCTGGCATATGGCATTGTCATCGGCGTAGAGAGTACAGCCATCAAGCTATTTTCTGGCATATGGCATTGTCATCGGCGTAGAGAGTACAGCCATCAAGCCATTTTCTGGCATATGGCATTGTCATCGGCGTAGAGAGTACAGCCATCAAGCCATTTTCTGGCATATGGCATTGTCATCGGCGTAGAGAGTACAGCCATCAAGCCATTTTCTGGCATATGGCATTGTCATTGGCGTAGAGAGTACAGCCATCAAGCCATTTTCTGGCATATGGCATTGTCATCGGCGTAGAGAGTACAGCCATCAAGCCATTTTCTGGCATATGGCATTGCCATTGGCGTAGAGAGTACAGCCATCAAGCCATTTTCTGGCATATGGCATTGTCATCGGCGTAGAGAGTACAGCCATCAAGCCATTTTCTGGCATATGGCATTGTCATCGGCGTAGAGAGTACAGCCATCAAGCCATTTTCTGGCATATGGCATTGTCATTGGCGTAGAGAGTACAGCCATCAAGCCATTTTCTGGCATATGGCATTGTCATCGGCGTAGAGAGTACAGCCATCAAGCCATTTTCTGGCATATGGCATTGCCATTGGCGTAGAGAGTACAGCCATCAAGCCATTTTCTGGCATATGGCATTGCCATTGGCGTAGAGAGTACAGCCATCAAGCCATTTTCTGGCATATGGCATTGTCATCGGCGTAGAGAGTACAGCCATCAAGCCATTTTCTGGCATATGGCATTGTCATTGGCGTAGAGAGTACAGCCATCAAGCCATTTTCTGGCATATGGCATTGCCATTGGCGTAGAGAGTACAGCCATCAAGCCATTTTCTGGCATATGGCATTGTCATCGGCGTAGAGAGTACAGCCATCAAGCCATTTTCTGGCATATGGCATTGTCATTGGCGTAGAGAGTACAGCCATCAAGCCATTTTCTGGCATATGGCATTGTCATCGGCGTAGAGAGTACAGCCATCAAGCCATTTTCTGGCATATGGCATTGCCATTGGCGTAGAGAGTACAGCCATCAAGCCATTTTCTGGCATATGGCATTGCCATTGGCGTAGAGAGTACAGCCATCAAGCCATTTTCTGGCATATGGCATTGTCATCGGCGTAGAGAGTACAGCCATCAAGCCATTTTCTGGCATATGGCATTGTCATTGGCGTAGAGAGCCATCAAGCAATTTTCTGTTATAAAACATGGCTCTCAAAGCAGTTAAATTATGTATTTAATTCCTTCCCCGTTTATTTCCTTCCTTCCGTTTATTTCCTTTTTATTTCCTTCCTTCCTCCACTGAGTTTGAGTTAAACAACTCAACTCGAACCTGTTTTTGTTTTCATTATAATTTTTTTACCAGAATGATTTTATTTTCTCCTGCATAAAATGCGCTTCGGTTGACCATCATGCGAAACCGGTTTTATGAAAATGTTAAAAAAAAAGAAAAAAAAATTTTCTCCGGCTGACGAGCGGAGGTGAAGTTAACTTGTCAAAGAATCTGTCGACTTTGATTGCTCTCTATTAATGCTTAAATCAGGTAAATAATAAGATGATGAATGATAAAATGATATAAACGACAGAGTGATGAAATTAGGTAGTTTACGTTCAGGTCCAATACTGAGAGCGAATATCGTATTGCAGGAGGCAGTTTCTACGTGTTTTTAAAATGTAATTTAAATATAATCAAGGTCTTATAATCGAATTCATTCTTCGTAAACTTTTAAAATTTAAACAATCGTTTCGCAAAAAAAATTCACCATGAAAAAACACAACATATTTTCATTTGACGCAACGACTATTGAGGTTTGTTACGAAGCTATTTTTTTCTTCGTCTTTTCCTTTCCAATCTTGTGTGTTTTGGGTTTGTGGGTTTTTTTATTCGTGTTTTCCTATACAATGTTGTGTGCTTTGGGATTTTTGGGATTTTTTTTCGTGTTTTCCTTAAAATGTTGCATTTCTTGGGATTTAAGTTTTATTGAATAACCTTAACAAGAAAAATCCTTCCCTATTTCTCCAAATTCGTGCCGTAAATAATCAACTTGATGTAGAACCATTCTACTTTCCACGAGCCGAGGCTGTTGACCCGGAAGGAATATCATCAAAAGAAGCAAACGTTGCCCGAGAACTTCATTGATTTCTGTCTTTGCAGTCCCTGAAAAAATAACCGCAGTTCTAGGTAAAGACCGTAATGCTAACAAATTAAAGGAGTCATCAACAAAAAAAAAGAATAAGAAACAAAGTCTCAGTGTTCTGTCTTTACACTTGGATGGATCGACAGTTCAAACAAGCCAAAAAATGAACTGTGAAGTGGGGACCCCCTAATTTGCAGAATATTCTTGTCCATCATCAGCGCTGACTTTGAAGTTTCTCCTCGGAAATAACCGGTGCTGAATTTCACAACGAATAAACTAATGGTGAATTAAAAGGTTACACTCAACCACAGCAGCTGCTGGAACTGAAGGGAAAAACTGGCATCGATTTCCAACATTCCTGCAACAGCGGGAAATTCTTAGATGTTCAAATAGAAAGGAACCCAAAAATGGGAAATGTTCTGGGCAGAAAACGCAGCTCGAAGCCCTCAGTCCACCTTGTATCTCGTTAATTGGTTCTTGATTTTTGCATCTTTCCTTTGCGCCGTGTTATCAATATTATTCCCATCTATGCAGTCTGTCCGGTCGGGGAGTTTTTTGATGGTGACCAGTCCCGATCGTTGTTGTGGTTCTTAAAGCTCGTTGTTTTCTGGAGTCCGCATTGCTTTCTTTCGGTCGACGGTGATACAACGAAGATAATGAACTCTCCACGCTCGTTACAAGTCCGTTTTCTGCCGGAGAACTCGTGTGGTGTTATTCTAAATAACGGTGCCATATAGCGGTGGCAATACAAAGGGCCATATAACGGTGCCAAATAACGGTGCCAATGCATGGTGCAAAATGACGGTGCAAAATAGCGGTGCGATTCAACGGTGCAAAAAAATGGTAATGTCAAATAACGGTGCGAAATAAAAGTGCTAAATAACGGCACAAAAGTGGTGCCAAATAACGGCACAAAAGTGGTGCGAAATAACGGCACCAAATAACTGTGCAAAAAGGGGTGCCAAATAACGGCACGAAATAACTTTCAATACGGTTCACCTTTCAATGACATAAAATAAATCCACCTTTTGACGGCGGGCGGCAACAACAACATAAAGAAAATTATTTTCTGCCGCGAAATGTTATTTACGTTGCGTTCAATTTGGTGTGTGTTTCAGTTAAGGTACAACGCGCCAACGTCCATACTTGTGATGAGGTGTATAGGTACGTACGTAGGTGTGTCATTATGGAATGAATACATTAGAAATAAACTTACATAAACTCTTCAAATCTCAACTTCGTTGAAATATGAAAGTCGTTGACATATGAATGTCGTTGACATATGAATGTCGTTGATACATGACTATCGTTGACATATGAATGTCGTTGACATATGAATGTCGTTGACATATGAATGTCGTTGATACATGACTATCGTTGACATATGAATGTCGTTGACATATGAATATCGTTGACATATGAATGTCATTGACAAATGAATGTCGTTGACATATGAGTGTCGTTGACATATGAATGTCGTTTACATATGAATGTCATTGACCTATGAATGTCGTTGACATATGAATGTCGTTGACACATGAATGTCGTTGACACATGAATGTCGTTGACACATGAATGTCACCTGTTCGTTGACATATAAAAAGAAAGAAAAAAAAGAAAAAATGTTTATTTCCAAATTGTCACATGAGATACATGCCAACATATTGGCTTTTAAAAGTTTCTTAAATATAGGGCATCCTAAAACAAATGTTCCATACGAGGAGTACTAATTGACAAACCATCCGAGGTGTACAAGTATATGAGCCATACGAGGCATAATAATAGACAAACTATACGAGGTGTACTAATAGACAAACTGTCAGAGGTGTACAAGTAGATAGACCATACGAGGCATATTAATTGACAAAATATACGAGGCGTACTAATAGACAGACCCATTCGTGGTGTGCTAGTAGTCTAACAAAAGTTCTATACAAGGAGTACTAATTGACAAACCATCCGAGGTGTACAAATAGATAAGCCATACGAGGCATAATAATAATTGGCAAACTATACGAGGTGTACTAATAGACAAGCTATCAGAGGTGTACAAAATAGATAGACCATACGAGGCATATTAATAGACAAAATATACGAGGCGTACTAATAGACAAACCACACGTGGCTTGCCAATAGTCTATCTCTGTCAAGGGTAGTTGAATGAGAAATGAAAAATATGCCCTAAAAAATATGCAAAGCCCTATCACCACCAAAAACATATTTCGTATCTTCTCGATATTCACCACATCATGCGGACATGGGTACATGGGATAAAATAGAGATACAGTGTAAGCCGGTTACCACTCATGATTGACAAATATCTACAAAATATTGGTAGAAATGGGTAAACAAACATATATTCAATATCAAAATTCATAGCTTGTACAAAACACGGACAGAAAGATAATTTTACTACGATTCATATGCTCAAATTGCACTTTATTTCATTAATTATATATGACATTAATCCGATTCACAGAAACGCCCTCTGGGGAAGTGCTAGATCTATTTTTGAATCATTTCGCAATTGCAATAAAATTTATTAACCGAATGGTTTTTGCGTAAAGAAATGAAATAGAAACATGTATATCTATTTATGTAGATACATATATATACCTACACACGTACACACACATATTAATTTATATACTTATTGAAAATAAAATATTAGAAAAAAAAAAAAAAAAAAAAAATACATATATAACATAAAAGATAGAAGCAACCTACCATCTACTACACAGAAAATGACAGCTGAGCTCACTGTAATCCTAAGAAATTTTTCGCAAAAAAAAAACCTAAAAGGAAGAGAAGACTTCGAAAAACATAAAAATGAGCTGTTTTTTAATTTCCTCACAGAAATTTTTAAGAAAAATCAGATTATAGTCAAGAAGCAACACAACTCTTCAGCATTATAGGGACATGTGTACGTGGGATAAAATGGAGTAACATTGTGGCCGGATATCACATCTGAGTGGAGAATATTCACAAAATTGGCACATATAGGAAGATTAGGCCTTGATCCAAAATGATAATTTTGATTACAGAAATTTAGAGTTTTTTCCGATTTGAAAGTTCAGTGCTAGTGTGCGCTGAACGCACGAAAAGAAAAAAAAAATAAAAAGACTAAATGCAATGCTTAAATTACCCCTTTCCCTCCAGCTCAGCCGAAAATCGATTGAAAACATCTTCGAGAATGATTTTGAAATAGCGAGACAACGTTAGCCAAAAATTTAATTCATTATAAACTTTGCACAACCCTCACGTCTATAAACCTGTTTATTGGTGTACACACAAAATGTATTTCATGGTATATTTGTCATACGGACGTTAAATATTAATACAGAGAAGAGAAAGAAATAACAAAATAAAGATGAGGAAATACTCCTAATTATGGAAAGAACGTTCGTTCTGCTGCACTGAACTGACGGCTGTGGTGCTCATTGTTGTCGACAGAAATAAGTAAGATGAATATACGAATCGCTTAGCAAACGTAAAATGAAATAGGTTCTAAATTTCTAACAGAAATTTCAGGAAAAATTAAAATTTCTGATAGATGGGAAGTTCACACCGAGATGCTGCAGGCCCTATGACAGAGATGTAAAATGACGTGACACATTTACTCTAAATTCTTTTCCAGTTTTAGAGTTTTTGATATGCTGGGGAAGCTTGTTCCACAAAAAAGCTCCAGAAACTGAGAGAGCTTTTTGTCCCACGTTAGATGAACGGTAACTGACTAAAACATCGTTCCTCCGGTTTGGTCTTTCGTTTGGGATATTAGATGGAGAAAATTTTACCACCTCTGCATTACTTTGGGGGAGGTACAGAGAGGAGAATACTCGTCGAGCTTTCTGGATCATGAATCTGTTCGGTATTGGGATCCAGTCGAGTTTTCTTAAAAGAGGGGTGACATGATCGTATTTATTAAAATTTCCTTTGCATACCACCTTGGCGGCGAAGTTTACACATTTTTGCAACTCTTCCTGACGACATTTAGGTAAGTCTCCCCACACAAGACTGCAGTAGTCCAGACGCGATAAAACTAAAGACTGAATCACTAATAATCTAGATTTTTCGTCAAGTGTGTTCTTTATACGATGAAAGAACATTAAGGTTCCGTTAATTTTGTTGCACATTGTTTCGACGTGTGAATTGAAAGTCATATTTTTGTCAAACCAAACACCCAGATTTTTAACCTTATCGACTGGTTTAATTGTATCGTCTCCAAATGTTAGCTGGAATGGTGGTAAATTTTCAGTCGCATTCTGTGATCCAAAAATAATGCATTGCGTTTTACTTGCGTTAAGTTTGAGGCCATTATGGTCATACCACAATTTCAGATTTCTCAGAAGGTTTTCAGCGTTGGCTTGTGTTTCTGTTAAATCCGCTGTTGAGCTTGTCATGGCAATTTGTACGTCATCAGCATACATTGAGATTTTTGTGTTTGCCGGCATGGTGGGGAAATCGTTGATGAAAATTGAAAATAGGAGTGGGCCGATGATTGAACCTTGAGGAACGCCAAAGTTATTTGGTATGAATGATGACATTTTGTTATTCAAGCACACTGCATGAGAGCGGTTTCGTAGGTAGCTTTCAAACCACTGAGTGTCTATTCTGAGGTTTGAAATTTTTTTTAGAAGTTTCTTATGCTCAACACTGTCGAAAGCTTTGGAGAGATCAAGCAATAGTAAGAGAGTTAATTTTTTTTGGTCAATATCTTTGTAAATTTTTTCTGTTATGTTTAACAGGGCGTCCTGAGTACTGGTATTCCTCCTGTAAGCATATTGATTGCGATGCAGTAGATGTGACTCGTCTATGTGAGACGAGAGCTGGTTTGTTATTACTTTATAGTTACATCTCCTGGAGCATTCTACGATGGATTTACTATTATCAAATTTACAGAGTCTGATGTCTTGTTCACTCTGGTCATATCATTGTCTCCCATTGTGACATTTAGCATCACTTTTCATATCATCATCTCCCATTATGACATTTAGCATCACTTTTCATATCATTATCTCCCATTATGACATTTAGCATCACTTTTCATATCATCATCTCCCATTATGACATTTAGCATCACTTTTCATATCATCATCTCCCATTCTGACATTTAGCATCACTTTTCATATCATTATCTCCCATTATAACATTTAGCATCCTTTTCATATCATTATCTCCCATTATGACATTTAGCATCACTTTTCATATCATCATCTCCCATTATGACATTTAGCATCACTTTTCATATCATCATCTCCCATTATGACATTTAGCATCACTTTTCATATCATTATCTCCCATTATGACATTTAGCATCCTTTTCATATCATTATCTCCCATTATGACATTTAGCATCACTTTTCATATCATCATCTCCCATTATGACATTTAGCATCACTTTTCATATCATTATCTCCCATTATGACATTTAGCATCCTTTTCATATCATTATCTCCCATTATGACATTTAGCATCACTTTTCATATCATTATCTCCCATTATGACATTTAGCATCACTTTTCATATCATCATCTCCCATTATGACATTTAGCATCCTTTTCATATCATTATTTCCCATTATGACATTTAGCATCACTTTTCATATCATTATCTCCCATTATGACATTTAGCATCCTTTTCATATCATTATCTCCCATTATGACATTTAGCATCACTTTTCATATCATTATCTCCCATTATGACATTTAGCATCACTTTTCATATCATCATCTCCCATTATGACATTTAGCATCCTTTTCATATCATTATCTCCCATTATGACATTTAGCATCACTTTTCATATCATTATCTCCCATTATGACATTTAGCATCACTTTTCATATCATTATCTCCCATTATGACATTTAGCATCACTTTTCATATCATTATCTCCCATTATGACATTTAGCATCCTTTTCATATCATTATCTCCCATTATGACATTTAGCATCACTTTTCATATCATTATCTCCCATTATGACATTTAGCATCACTTTTCATATCATTATCTCCCATTATGACATTTAGCATCCTTTTCATATCATTATCTCCCATTATGACATTTAGCATCACTTTTCATATCATTATCTCCCATTATGACATTTAGCATCACTTTTCATATCATCATCTCCCATTATGACATTTAGCACCACTTTTCATATCATTATCTCCCATTATGACATTTAGCATCACTTTTCATATTATTATCTCCCATTATGACATTTAGCATCCTTTTCATATCATTATCTCCCATTGTGACTTTTAGCATCACTTTTCATATCATCATCTCCCATTATGACATTTAGCATCACTTTTCATATCATTATCTCCCATTATGACATTTAGCATCCTTTTCATATCATTATCTCCCATTGTGACATTTAGCATCACTTTTCATATCATCATATCCCATTATGACATTTAGCATCACTTTTCATATCATCATCTCCCATTATGACATTTAGCATCACTTTTCATATCATCATCTCCCATTGTGACATTTAGCATCACTTTTCATATCATCATCTCCCATTGTGACATTTAGCATCACTTTTCATATCATCATCTCCCATTCTGACATTTAGCATCACTTTTCATATCATCATCTCCCATTCTGACATTTAGCATCACTTTTCATATCATCATCTCCCATTCTGACATTTAGCATCACTTTTCATATCATCATCTCCCATTGTGACATTTAGCATCACTTTTCATATCATCATCTCCCATTGTGACATTTAGCATCACTTTTCATATCATCATCTTCCATTGTGACATTTAGCATCACTTTTCATATCATCATCTCCCATTATGACATTTAGCATCACTTTTCATATCATTATCTCCCATTATGACATTTAGCATCACTTTTCATATTATTATCTCCCATTATGACATTTAGCATCCTTTTCATATCATTATCTCCCATTGTGACATTTAGCATCACTTTTCATATCATCATCTCCCATTATGACATTTAGCATCACTTTTCATATCATTATCTCCCATTATGACATTTAGCATCCTTTTCATATCATTATCTCCCATTGTGACATTTAGCATCACTTTTCATATCATCATATCCCATTATGACATTTAGCATCACTTTTCATATCATCATCTCCCATTATGACATTTAGCATCACTTTTCATATCATCATCTCCCATTGTGACATTTAGCATCACTTTTCATATCATCATCTCCCATTGTGACATTTAGCATCACTTTTCATATCATCATCTCCCATTCTGACATTTAGCATCACTTTTCATATCATCATCTCCCATTCTGACATTTAGCATCACTTTTCATATCATCATCTCCCATTCTGACATTTAGCATCACTTTTCATATCATCATCTCCCATTGTGACATTTAGCATCACTTTTCATATCATCATCTCCCATTGTGACATTTAGCATCACTTTTCATATCATCATCTCCCATTGTGACATTTAGCATCACTTTTCATATCATCATCTCCCATTCTGACATTTAGCATCACTTTTCATATCATCATCTCCCATTCTGACATTTAGCATCACTTTTCATATCATCATCTCCCATTCTGACATTTAGCATCACTTTTCATATCATCATCTCCCATTGTGACATTTAGCATCACTTTTCATATCATCATCTCCCATTGTGACATTTAGCATCACTTTTCATATCATCATCTCCCATTGTGACATTTAGCATCACTTTTCATATCATCATCTCCCATTCTGACATTTAGCATCACTTTTCATATCATCATCTCCCATTGTGACATTTAGCATCACTTTTCATATCATCATCTCCCATTGTGACATTTAGCATCACTTTTCATATCATCATCTCCCATTCTGACATTTAGCATCACTTTTCATATCATCATCTCCCATTGTGACATTTAGCATCACTTTTCATATCATCATCTCCCATTGTGACATTTAGCATCACTTTTCATATCATCATCTCCCATTCTGACATTTAACATCACTTTTCATATCATCATCTCCCATTGTGACATTTAGCATCACTTTTCATATCATCATCTCCCATTGTGACATTTAGCATCACTTTTCATATCATCATCTCCCATTCTGACATTTAGCATCACTTTTCATATCATCATCTCCCATTGTGACATTTAGCATCACTTTTCATATCATCATCTCCCATTCTGACATTTAGCATCACTTTTCATATCATCATCTCCCATTGTGACATTTAGCATCACTTTTCATATCATCATCTCCCATTGTGACATTTAGCATCACTTTTCATATCATCATCTCCCATTCTGACATTTAGCATCACTTTTCATATCATCATCTCCCATTCTGACATTTAGCATCACTTTTCATATCATCATCTCCCATTGTGACATTTAGCATCACTTTTCATATCATCATCTCCCATTATGACATTTAGCATCACTTTTCATATCATTATCTCCCATTATGACATTTAGCATCCTTTTCATATCATTATCTCCCATTATGACATTTAGCATCACTTTTCATATCATTATCTCCCATTCTGACATTTAGCATCACTTTTCATATCATCATCTCCCATTCTGACATTTAGCATCACTTTTCATATCATCATCTCCCATTCTGACATTTAGCATCACTTTTCATATCATCATCTCCCATTCTGACATTGAACACATCTTTTCATTTCATTGTCTCCCATAATGACATTTAACATCTCCCATTATGACATCTAGCATCTCTCATCACATCATTATCTCCCATTATGGCATTTATCATCTCCAAAAGAACCATTCAGTATCTCCCATTACGTTACTTAGTATTTGCCACAATACCATTTAGTCTCTCCTATTGGGCCATTAATTATCTCCTATCACGACATTTAACATCTCCCATTGATGTATTCAACACCATCCGTTATCTCCTCACATTTAGAGGAAGCGCTCGTCAGAAATAAATGCAAAGCCTGCCTTTGGAAGTCTCGCGAAGAGCCGGCGTAGCAAACCCTTGTCTTGCTCAGCTCGAAAGAAACCAATTACAACTGTAATCCAATCGAGAGATCTTATCTGTTTCTCGAAATTTTGATTTCTCAGCAGAGCTTGCTTTCCTCGGCCAACATTATTTGCATTCATGCCCTAGACTTAATTATACCCGTAGGCAGGGCCCAAGCAGAGGGTCGTTTCAATCAAGCTCAAGCTAAAGCTCACGCTGAAATGCAGATGGAATTTCTGCTTGCCTCGCTAATAGAAACTTCCGTCCGTTTTGTTCAGGCCGAGGAATTATGTAAAGGATATTGGGAGAGCGTCGTAAAGGCGCTCGTGTAAAATGCGAGTGAGTAATTGAATAATGGATGAGTCTTCTCTGATTCAAGGCGAGCTTCTTTGGTTGTTAACGTTAATCCGGCAGCTTTACTACTAGCGACACAAAATAAAAATATTATTGTTATTATTATTATTATTGTGATTGTTTAACCACCCTTAACACAAAATAGAGCGACGTAGTTTTATTGTCCTCACGTTAGTGAGGTAGTCACTTTATAAAAGGGCTGCACGCAGACTCTGAAGCATGACAAGACACTTTTCACCAAGTCATACTTTTTCGCCACCTGCATGCATGTTTTTCGCCTTCCAAGTAATTAAATCACTTAGGCGGCGAAAACGTGCATGCCCCTGTGAAAAAGTTTGACTGGGTAATGGCGCAGGAAAACCGAACATCATGTGAAGCCAAAACCACCACGAACATGACCAGTGAAGCTTCAGCGTCGGCAGGAGGATACGATCAATATTTGTGAATAAAATTCGGTGGAAATTGTGATAGAGAAGGAAGAAGAAATTTTCATGACCTAAATTTGTGACAGACGAATATATTGAAATTCACACAGCCCTATCACTGCACGCACAGCACTACCACTGCACGCACAGCACTACCACTGCACGCACAGCACTACCACTGCACGCACAACACTACCACTGCACGCACAGCACTACCACTGCACGCACAGCACCACTGCACGCTCAGCACTACCACTGCACGCACAGCACTACCACTGCACGCACAGCTCTACCACTACACGCACAGCACTACCACTGCACGCACAGCACTACCACTGCATGCACAGCACTACCACTGCACGCACAGCACCATTGCACGCACAGCACTACCACTGCACGCACAGCACTACCACTGCACGCAAAACACAACTGCACGCACAGCACTACCACTACACGCACAGCACTACCACTGCACGCACAGCACTACCACTGCACGCACAACAACACTGCACACACAGCACTACCACTGCACGCACAGCACTACCACTGCCCGCACAGCACCACTGCACGCACAGCACTACCACTGCACGCACAGCACTACCACTGCACGCACAACACCACCACACGCACAGCACTACCACTGCACGCACAGCACTACCACTACACGCACAGCACTACCACTGCACGCACAGATCGATCAGTTCGAAATGCTGCTCTCCTGCTACAAGCACAGCAATTTCACGGCAGCCAGTTCGCTGCCGTCGGACCAAATGAAACTGTCGTGAAAACTCAATTTTTTAACGAGCATTCGCTGGTGCCAGGTCGGCGTTCCTATCAAAGCATTCGAGTTTCGTTTCAATGGCGGTTTCGATGATTAACTCGTTTTTTTTTTATCTTGAAAATCGAAAACAAGCGTCAGCTGTTCTTGCTGCATCACTGGTTGAGAGTTCATCGGGGTCAGCAAAATACCTTCTAGATTAATTATCTATATCATAAGTCCCGCTGTAATCCCCATGCATTCGATAATATCTGCTGGTATCCGTCGTAATTTTTCGAGTAAATAATTCTTTTTCCGGATATAATTCTTTCTCCCGGTATAATTCTACTTTTTACAGGTCTACAACTTTTCCCCCGGTAAGAATTTAGATTTCAATCTGTATCATACTTGAATTGTTAATTACTTTTGCAATATAAAGTATTGTTACTTTAATCTTAGGGGTTTCTATAGCAACTGATACATCTATATTAAATATAACAGCTGATACATCTATATTAAATATAACAACAGATACATCTATATTAAATATAACAACTGATGCATAAATATTAAATATAACAACTGATTTATCAATGTTAAATATAACAACTGATGCATCAATGTTAAATATAAAAACTGATGCATCAGTATTAAATATAACTACTGATGCATCTATATTAAATATAACAACTGATGCATCGATATTAAACATAGAAACTGATGCATCGATATCAAATATAACAACTGATGCATCGATATTAAATACAGCAACTGATGCATCAATATTAAATATAACAGCTGATGCATCAGTATTAAATATAACAACTGATGCATCAATGTTAAATATAAAAACTGATGCATCAGTATTAAATATAACTACTGATGCATCGATATTAAACATAAAAACTGATGCATCTATATTAAATATAACAGCTGATACATCAATATTAAATATAACAACTGATGCATCGATATTAAATACAGCAACTGATGCATCAATATTAAATATAACAGCTGATGCATCAGTATTAAATATAACAACTGATGCATCAATGTAAAATATAACCACTGATGCATCAATATTAAATATAACAACTGATGCATCTATCTTAAATATAACAACTGATGCATCAATGTTAAATATAACAACTGATACATCTATATTGAATATAACAAGTGATGCAACAATATTAAATGAAAAAACTGATACATCAACATTAAATGGTGATGCAATAACACTGGGCGTCATCACAATAACAGCCCCAACAACTGCTGGTGCATAGCAAACAACCCAACAAAACTGATGGAAATCGCTTTGATTATATCAAACACATATATGAACTTGGTAGTAAAATCCTTCGCATTTCAAAAAAAGACCAAACTTAAAGCAGTTGTTTACCCCGACTATACTTATGAACTTGAAGAGGAATTCAAACATTTTTAAAACATTATTCAGAATGAAGGGATTGTTTTCCACAACTAATGTATAAACATTAAGATGAATTTCACTCCTTTCAAAATAATATTAAGTGTAAAGAGATCAACACCCCAGCTGATTTATAAACATTACTATAAATTCCATAAATTTTAAAATAATATTAAATGTAAAGAGATCATCACCCCAGCTGATTTATAAACATTACTATAAATTCCATAAATTTTAAAATAATATTAAATGTAAAGAGATCATCACCCCCGCTGATTTATAAACATTACTATAAATTCCATAAATTTTAAAATAATATTAAGTATTAAGAGATCATCACCCCAGCTAATTTATAAACTTTACTATGAATTCCATAACTTTTAAAATGACATCAAGCGTGAGAGGATCGTCTACCCTAACTAACACACGAACTTATAAAAAACGAGCCATCTCCCTGCCGCAAGTAATTATAAAGCAATCGTTTACCCCAGCCTCCGTGTGCCAAACTGGCCCATAAAATGGCGGCCATTACGGTTGCTGGGAGACAAAATTGCTCTCCCTGTAATTAATGACGGCAATTATCAAAACACGCGCTGGATAATCATTAATTCGAGCTGCTGCCCAGCGCAGGTCTGCGATGTTGGCACAGACCTGCTGTGTTGTGTTGTGTGTTGTGTGCTGTGTGCTGTGTGTTGTGTGTTGTGTGCTGTGTGTTGTGTGTTGTGTGCTGTGTGTTGTGTGTTGTGTCTCGGGATTGTGGGGCGCGATATAGCCTTGTGTTCTTAGTCCTTATGTGTTGTCGTGCGTGTTGTGTTGCGTGTTGTGCCGTGTGTTGTAAGTTGTGTGTGGTGTCGCTGCAAGTTTTTTTTTGCTGCGTTATACAAAGCTATATTAGTCAAATAACTGTCACATCAGTCAAATAACTCACACCAGTCATATCTCATACTGGTGCGGCTCACCAGTCACACCAGACAAATAACTGTCACATCAGTCAAATAACTCACACCAGTCATATCTCATACTGGTGCGGCTCACCAGTCACACCAGACAAATAACTGTCACATCAGTCAAATAACTCACACCAGTCATATCTCATACTGGTGCGGCTCACCAGTCACACCAGACAAATAACTGTCACATCAGTCAAATAACTCACACCAGTCATATCTCATACTGGTGCGGCTCACCAGTCACACCAGACAAATAACTGTCACATCAATCAAATAACTCACACCAGTCAAATAACTATCACACCCATAGTGTGACAGTGGTGACTGTTACCATGGTGACATACCCATAGTAATACTGCTTATGGGATGGTAACACCATCTTTTGGATGGTAACACTACTTTTGGCCTGGTAACACGACTTTTGTCATAGTTTTGACACGGTAACACCTGTTTTTGTATGGTAACACAACTTTTGTCATAGTAATACAACTTTTGTCATAGTTTTGGCACGGTAACACCTGTTTTTGTATGGTAACACAACTTTTGTCATAGTAATACAACTTTTGTCATAGTTTTGGCACGGTAACACCTGTTTTTTGTATGGTAACACAACTTTTGTCATAGTAATACAACTTTTGTCATAGTAATACAACTTTTGTCATAGTTTTGGCACGGTAACACCTGTTTTTGTATGGTAACACAACTTTTGTCATAGTAAACTTTTGTCATAGTTTTGACACGATAACACCTGTTTTTTGTACGGTAACACAACTTTTGTCACAGCAACACTGCTTTCGTCAGAACAACACAGCTTTTGGCACAGTAACCTGATCTCAGCTCCGTGTCTACTACGACCTTGCGCTCTGGCCGGCCGTGTACGCACTCTTTAGCTCTCGTAAAAGTATTTTGTGGCCAGGCCTCATGCAAGTTGCCTTCCCTCGTAACTCTGGGTCTGAATCAGCCCTCTATTGCCCGATAAGGCAGAGACACAATGTACCCTCGTGCCCAGAAATTACCCTCTAAATAAAATCCAGCTGACCAGCGCCCGTCACATAAACCCTCGCCCAACGACTGGTTTTTGACGTAGCCATCGAGCCCGGGCATGCACGTCTCGATTATAAGTTTCCGACGGTTTTAGAATCTTCCGACGGTTTTAAGTTTTCCGACGATTTTAGGTTTTCCCGACGACGAAACAACATCATATGTTTGCTGCATTCATATAAGCTGTAAGTTACGCGACTTGTTGTAAGTTAATGGTGAACTTTAGCGTCATAAGTCGGATACTTCACGATATAGATTTAACAGCATCAATGCATGCGATGTAAAATAAGTTATTGGTGGGCTTTAATGTCGTTAGTCGAACACTTTAAAATGTGAATTGTGCTCTCCACAATGATTAATTTTTGCATCTGAAAAAGCCATGAGGCCTATGAAGAAAGGTACTGTAAGAGATCAACTCCGTCACATTAGCGTACGCAGCACTGCGATCTAGCGAGCGAGCGCGTAGAAGCTAAACCCAGTCTAACTTTTTCGCCGTAGCATGCATGTTTTTCGCCACCCAAGTGATTTAATTACTTGGACGGAGAAAAACATGCATGCAGGCGGTGAAAAAGTTAGTCTGGGTAAGGGAGATCAAATACCCATCATCGAAACAGAAATGAATATAACAGAAAACGTGATTAGTTCTCAATGTCCCAATGAAGTTTTTGCCTCTCTGTAGAAATTTTTTATGCTAACGCAAGGAATTGATGGTAAAATGACAGCATCCCTATACGTTCGCTGAATCTCTGATAAATATATAAATATATATATATGTATAAATATATATATATATATATATACAGTATATATATATATATATATGAAATGAAAACTAGCTGTATAATGCCTCAATAATTGCACAAGAATGTTGTGCATCAGTACATATGTATTTCTGTCACGTTGTTTTCGCATAATTTCTTTTGAGATTTATTAATAATTTTTGTGCTTGGTAATGCGAGTCTCCTTGGGGCACAGATTGGGTACATGGGCATGCTCTTTAATGATACAAACATGCAAGGCGTACAGAAATATAATCCTACCTATTTATTGATACAAATCTGTATAACGTACTGAAATATAATCCTAACTATATAGTGATACAAACACATATGAAGTTCAGCTATATAAGCTATTTTCTACTACATTTACAACACAAACAAGCTAAGCCCAACAAAAAGCTACCTATAAAATGATACAAACACACAAAAAGTCCACCAACATAGGCCTACCACCACAACAACACAAACTAGCTGAGCCAGCAACATAAGCCTACCTATATAATGATACAAACACACAAAAAGTCCACCAACATAGGCCTACCACCACAACAACACAAACTAGCTGAGCCAGCAACATAAGCCTACCTATATAATGATACAAACGCACAATAAGTCCACCAACATAGGCCTACCTCCACAACAACTCAACCTAGCTCAGCCACCAACATAGGCCTACCTATAAAATGATACAAACACGCAAAAAGTCCACCAACATAGGCCTACCTCTACACCAACACAAACTGGCTCGGCCTACACGACACAGGGGCGCAACACGACACCAGCCTGCAGACGACGGCCGCTCAGCAGCAGGCGCAGGAGGCTCAATTCCCTCAGTGTTCCTGAGTTGCAGCGCCCTCGCGATACTGAAGCCCACGCTTAAATCTTCATTAGGGTCCGTCAGTGTTCTGCTTGGCTTAGATACTCTCTCTCAGGCGCTCTCCGCCGAGCATTCTGCAGTATTCTGCATTGGTCATTGAATATTCTAAAGAGAATTCAGTATTCTGTATTGGTCATTCAGTATTCTGCATTGGTCGCTCAGTATTCTAGGGAGTGTTCGGTAATCTGCTTGACTTACATAAACTCTCTAGTGCTCTTCACGGAGTATTCTGCTGTATTCTGCATTGGTCATTGCATATTTTGAAGAGAATTCAGTGTTCCGTATCGAGGAATCAGTATTTTACGGAGTGTTCAGTATTTTGTACTGGTGAATCATTGTTCTACGGAGAGTTCAGTATTCTGCATTGGTCATTGCGTATTCTACGGAGTATTTAGTATTCAAAATTGGTCAATTAATGTTCTACGGAGAATTCAGTATTCTGCTCTGGCCAAGCGGTAGCAGATTACACAAACAACGATGTTATTATCAATCATGCTGACATGAAGCTCACTTTGTTCGTATGAATATCGCGTTACGTCCATTAATGCAATCAATCTCACGTCACGACTGTTTGTTGCTTGCTTGATTGGAGTGTTGATCCTACTCTGTAAACTGGGTACCTGAAACTGCATTTTTACTGCAAATTTCTATTTCATCAGTCAAAATTTCTTCCTATCAGCTGGAATTTATTCCGATATTGTGTTGCCTGTAGTGTCTAGTATCAGAAGAAACTTCTACTGGACATAATAACGTTTTCTTGTAACTATTGCCTTACGTCGAAAAAAAATTAACTTTAGTTGAAAATTGGTCACAGTATTTCATATAATACAATTCATTAACGCATGTTAGAACACCTAAATATCTTTTTCCCGATGCCAGTGTATGAAAATTGTTATTTAAGCGCTCATTTTGATTCATGTTGAGATAATAATTATTCTCCTTAGTAGGCAAAAGACCCTGTAATTATACACAAGTAAAAGCAACGCACCAGTAAGAAACGCTTGATCATTGCCCCGAAGCCTCGTTGCCATGGTTACCACATCGAGCAAAGAAGAACCTGACGACAATCTCTCACAATTCCACTGCGTGTCACAGCGAGAGAAACCAAAGGTTTTACGTCTATATTCAGTATCCAAGATACTCGTGTCATTTGAGATGAAACAACGGTTCACTTTTATTTGTTCATTGTTATCACTCTCATTCTCACCTTTTCATCCACCTAAAATTCAAGTGCGTGTCACAGAAAGAGAAAGAAAAGGTTCTGCGTCTGTATTCAGTATCCAAGATACAGGTTCTTTCGTTTCATTTCATAAAAAAAACGATAGAGGAAACAAGGTAGGTTCAAACTAGAATTTTTTCGTTGACTGCGTGGTTTTGCTGACGTCACGGCAACGAACCAATAGCAGCGCTCATATTGCATCTGGTAGCACTGCTACCTCCAAATCTGGCTCCACTATTGGCCTAACGACTTTGCGGTTGGGTGACGTCATAAAGTTTGTTTGAAATAAAACCTTTCTATTGGCTAGCCGAACAAGTGGAGGTGTATTTTCTCCCATAGAAATAACCCTACCTCGTTTCCTCTGCCGTGATATAAAACGACGGTTTACTTTCATTAGTTCACTATTATCACCTTCATGCTTACTTTTAGGTTAACCTTCATTTAAATGATGCCATTCTTTAGACATCTATTCACTCTCCTTGGGCTATGAAGCTGATAGACTATTCACACAACCTGATTTGTAATGATGAAGCCATCAAAAAAGCTGTTCGAAAAAGATTCGTTTACCTGAATCAGATGAATAGTTATAAGTTAACTGAGAAACCAAGTCATATCTCTTACGATAGTAAGCCTTTTTCAAAAATGTTGTCTTTCTCTTAAAACTGTGAATGGTATAAGCGTTGAATGTGCTTTTTCTTATTTAAGGAAACCGGGCGAATTATTTTGTGGCTTTAATGTTGAGCGACCGATAACAAAAATGAAGAACTTAGCTTAAGAACTTTAAATCTGAATTTGAAAGCAAAATGGCATTTTTTCTAATTTCCCAACCCTACAAAACTTTTCAAGTTCCTGTCATGCACGAACTTTATGAAACTTTCTTATCATTGTGATCAATAATTACTTAAATTTTGGAACGAATCCATCACATTTTCCATGTCTATTTCTTACATTCTCCACATCTTTCATATCAGCTCCTCCTCTATTTTTTTCTGTCCTGTATCCTGGTCCAAGCCTTAAGTTAACTCTCGTAAATTCTAACACATACGCATTTTGTCGGGGAATTTCCCTTCTTTGTATTACAAAATATGAATTGTTTACGCTACTCATGAAAATATAATTAAGCTATTCATAAGCCATTAACGCTAACAAATATAACATATAATCCTAAAATACAGCTTGCATACGATACCTACCAAAAATTTTATTTTCATGAAGCAATGATAAATGAAAGTAACCAAACAACCAGATGACGATAACAATGTATAATCATGAAGCAATCTATACTATAATAAGAGCCGCGTCCGTCCGTCCGTCCGAAGCCAGCCTGCAGTGTGTGATGAGCGTATCTGTGATACAAGCTCCAGCCCTATATATTCTGACGGGCCGTGTTCACGCGGCCTCATCAACTCTCGAGAGAGTGAATTTTTTAATTTCTTACGCCCTTTCTCTCATTTCGCCCTCTTTTTGATTTCAAATAAAGGGGGGTGGGCTTGTAATAATAGAAGTAACCAAACAACCTGATGACGATAGCAAACATTACAGGTACAGATAGATATTACATTTTTCTGAAGCAACTACAAATATATTATCGACGCTACCAAACACTACCGATTTAATTAGACATCCCCTGTTTTAAAGCAACCGAACATAATATGTTGATGCTACCAATAAGCTCAAGAAACAAAAGCAACATTGGCAACCCAGAGAGAATGTATCATGAAATGTTCGTTCCAGTATATAAACTGTCTAACCGCAACATGCGAAAAGTTATAGCCACCAAACATAGTTACGTTACCACTTGAAACAAACTCAACATTTGCAACCGAGAGAGAACGTTGGATGAAATGTTCGATAATTTCATTAACCGCAACATGAAACATGTTGGAACCACTATTCGTTTACGTTACCACTTGAAATAAAAGTAAAATTTGAAACTGAGAGAGAGAGGCCGTACGATGAAACGCTCGCTCCCGCGCAGTTCAGCAAGAGACGGTCACGCTGCTCGTAGAACTAAAGAGCCGCAATTAAGTGTTTGAACGCACGCGAATGACGCCGTGAATGTTTGCATGTCGAGAACATTGCGCAATTCTCCTTCAATGTTCCTACCATCACGAAGTATTGCTTATCGTGGCCCTGAAATTGCAGGAAACGTCAAACGCGACACTGAGAATTTTTTTCGGCTATCGCAAAGCCCAGAAATCAGGGACATTGCACTGCGTGTTTGGCATCCACAAAGTGTGAAATGTTTTCTTTCACATCTGTTTAAAATAAGAAAATACTGTAGAGATATGACCGAATGATAAACAACAGTTATTTTAACTTCTCAATTATATTGAGCAATTGAGGAATCAATGACATCGGTGTCGGAAATGGGCACCGGTTTGACCGGGGGTAACCGTCATAGGGTCCTGGCGTTAGTTATAAGGCATTTGAAAAACCAATGTACAAGATGATATGTATCAGTCTTGAAAGAATCCTGAACTTCTCGTGAGAGAAACAAATAATTCCACTTCCATCGAATAAATCCATTAATGAAGTACGAATTTAGTGCGAATCTTGAATTGGATTAAGGAATTACAAAGGCATCATTAAAATTATATTTGAACTGCGTAGTATTTTATTCTACGAGAATGGAGTGGTGTGAGCGATGCGACTGGTTGAAACTAATCTAAACTTTAGTAAGAGCCGCGTCCGTCTGTCTGTCTGTCCGAAGCCAGCCTGCAGTGTGTGATGAGCGTATCTGTGATACAAGCATCATCAACTCCACAATTTCCAGTGTATTAATCCATCAGATTCGAGTAGGAATGAATATCACGTGAATTGTTAAGAAATCGGAATGTGTGTCATGTGATTTGTCGAACATTGTTGTACATCGTTGACGGGCCGTGTGCACGCGGCCTCATCAACTCTCGAGAGATTGATTTTTTTTATTCCTTACGGCTTTTTTTTCATTTTCCCTTCTTTCTTATTTTAAATAAATGGGGGGTGGATTAATGTTAAGTAAAATGATAATGAAGTAACCTCATAAAAAACCTGCGAGAGACACAAGATTCGCACTAACTTATTGTCAAAATCTAATGTTGCACATGACTTTCCTTTTTTCAAATTTAAAATGGCGGCTTGCGTTATTTTTTCCAGAAGGGAAAATTTTTAATTTTCAAGTTAGTTCCGAATGATTTTTCGTGATGAGATTGACTCCAAATATATTTCCAAAATTTGATAGAAAAAACGATATCTCTTTGTATTATTCAACAGATGTGATTTCGACATCAATGAATATTCTGAAAGCGTTAGTTTGAAATATCAAATGCGATTGAATGAAAGAAAACATAAGCCTTAGCTCAAAAACACACATATGAAGACATCTTAATTTTGATATCCATGTAATTGATAAAATTCTTGGCTATCGCATGAACCAAAACCTAATGGCAGGATGTATTCATTTTGCAAATGAAAAAGGCTCACATAAATTCTTTATCAGCTTAATAGTAATCGAGAATTTCTTTTAAGTGAACATACCTTTCCTATTCAAGGGCCTAAGCCACAAGCTACAGAAATTCATTCGTGAAAGCGTCTTCAAATTTTGAAAACTTCCTTCAGAATCGCTCTCATCGACGTCTTAAAAGGGCACCATTCCTCCCCACACATCAATTCGAAATCCTTCACAACTTCAGCATAAATTGTCACCCAGACTTTCCAATGCAGATGCAAATCCTCGTTTGAGGAATACGTATTCGAATTTGATAACATTATAAGAAAAATGGCAGATTTGAAAGCGCCCACGTCTTACGGAGACGATGATTGATGTTCTTGTTGAATGGATTGAGCGGCGCGTGATGATCTCGTGACAAATGAGGCCTGGAGATATTCTCTTCAGGTCCCAGGTCTTCATGGCCGGAATGTGCGAGTTTCAACAGATCGACGCCTAAAAATTATGGCGGTGCCTAAAAATTGTGGTCCTTGTAAGAAAAATAAGTCTTAAACCTTACGAGTTTCAAGCGATCTTATCTTTGTGGTCTTTGTAAAGAAAATAAGTTTTACAGCCTTACGAATTTCAAGAGATCAATGCCTAAAAATTGTGGTCCTTGTAAAGAAAATAAGTCTTACAACCTTAAAGTTTCATAGATCAGTACATAAAAATTGCGGTCCTTGTAATGAAAATAAGTCTTACAGCCTTAAAGTTTCAAGAGATTAGTACCTAAAAACCGCTGTCCTTGTAATGAAAATAAGTCTTACAGCCATAAAGTTTCAAGAGATCAGTACCTAAATATTGTGGTCCTTTTAATGAAAATAAGTCTTACAACCTTAAAGTTTCAAGAGATCAGTACCTAAAAATTGTGGTCCTGTAATGAAAATAAGTCTTACAGCCTTAAAGTGTCAAGAGATCAGTACCTAAAAATTACGGTCCTATAATGAAAATAAGTCTTACAGCCTTACGAATTTCAAGAGACCAATGCCTAAAAATTGTGGTCCTGTAATGAAAATAAGTTTTACAGCCTTAAAGTTTCAAGAGATCAGTACCTAAAAATTGTGGTCCGGTAATGAAAATAAGTTTTACAACCTTACGAGTACTGAAAAAATCAGTCTTACAGCCTTACGAGTAGTGAAGAAAATAAGTCGTACAGCTACGAGTTTCAACAAGTCAGTGGATGAAAGAAAAGCCGAAAACTGTGATCGAGAGAAAGAAAACAATCCTCATAATATTCTTCTTTATTTATTTTCTGTTCTGCACACTGGTGCTGGCCTTAGGTGACATCTCGTATATATAAACACGTGTTGGTCAGGAAATTTTCCCCCAAATAGTGATAATAATAACATATAATAATAAAAATATAAATAATTAATTAATGCTTTCGCTACAACAAAATAAAAATATTTTACACTACTCATAAAAATATAATTAAACTTCATATAATAAAAATATAATTAAGCCCCAGTGAGTTTCAACAACTCGATGGCAAAAAAGCGTATCAAAATGGCGACTGTGATATAAAATATTGGGTCATGCCATTCCATGGCACAGCTCTGGGCCTCGAGTCTTTATTACCAGAGGAGTTAGAAATAATTACATTTATTAAAGGATCGCGAATCCCGTCATCTGATACCAAAGTGTTTTTTTTTCTCTATCTTCACTTAGCTTGGTATTTTGATAGAATTTTAGCGTTGGTAATTCTACCTGATACTGAAGAAAAGATATACAGCTCCATCGTCCTTTTAGCAAACAATTGGAATCATTGTTCTTGTTTACATGAGTCGCAATGCAATATCATTCAGTTATTCTTGACGTTCTACGTTTCTTTACGATAAATTATCAGTTTTGTTATTGCTTAATGACACATTGGTTACGATGTAATAAATAAGAGTCATTTTCATCGATTGCTAGAACGATTCATATCACGTCGATATTTTGTAGATTAATTTTACGGCTCATAGGACAAGGATATTCAAATAAAACGGAAAATTCAGAAAACGGGAAACTTTGCGGTTTGTTAAAGCGGATATTCGAATAAAACTGATGATTCGGTCAATGGAGATCCCAAGGGGTTTGTTAGAATGGATTTTAATCCATTCTAAAACTCCATACAAAATGGCTAATTGAAAAGAAAACAATTTCAAAGATGTGAACATCAACTGTGCAAAATGATTTGTGAAATCTAGAAAACACGTATGCGGCTTTATGACTTATAGCAGTATGAGCTATTTTCACAGAGGTGAGTTAAGATTCAAACGATCAATTATAGGTTTCTGTCATCGGAAAGGATCAGTCACACAGTCACGTGGCTTAGCAAAACTTACGTCATTGGAGTCATCAGTCATGTGACTGAAGACCAACAGTCACGCCAGGTGAGCTGGCATGAAAATGATTCATAAATCAAACACTAAAGACCAAATTCAAGCCTATAAGCACGGGATATGAGTGATTTTTGACGAACGCTTCCAAATAATCAAAAGCCAAATAATCAAAAGCCAAATAATCAAAAGTCATATAATCAAAAGCCAAATAATCAAAAGCCAAATAATCAAAAGCCAAATAATAAAAAGCCAAATAATTAAAAGCCAAATAATCAAAAGTCAAATAATCAAAAGCGTTTAAACAGAGAGCTAAAGCTACGTTGACCGATTATAATTTATGCGCAATGTCTCTGAGACACGCTCGTCGCTTTAGCTAAAGACCAATAACTAGAAATAAATAAAAAAGTAAAAATTATTCTACATTATTCGGGAAACTAAAATTATTGTACTGAGTGCAGTTGAGTTATAATACATGCATGAAGGGTATACAAAAATGAGTTTACTGTGTCGTTGAAACACGCGTGATCGAAGGAAAGAAAAATGATTACAAAATGATTTTTCAGCAGAAAAAATCACTAAGTCATTTTTTTCGTAAGGGAGAAGACACAATGTAATACAAGGTCCAGAAAAAGGAAATCCTAACATCCTTCCAACTTCACGACCGTAAAATGTTATCTAAAAGCCATTTTGCGTTTGGCAAGACATGTGCGAGACTCCATCGATGCCAGAATTTATCAGGAAACTCAGTTAAGATAAATACAAATTAAACTCAAACAAATACAAAATGAAAAAGTTTCCAACAGGGTATAACAATGTTACCTAACAACCATTGTGCGTTTGGCAAGACATGTGCGAGATTCCATCGATGCCAGAATTTATCAGTAAGACTCAGTTAAGGCAAACACGAAACCAACTCAAACAAATACAAAATAAAATAAATTTTCCTACTGGGAGGAAATTAAAAATTTGCGGGCGATTTCCCGTACAGATTTCAAGTGGTTTTTAGCAAGCAAATTCTTTGAGCGAAAACTTGATGAGGAAGTCTAGCCATCTGGCAGCGTGTCCTGAACAAATCCATGTAGTAAAATTACTCCTTCTTTTCCAAAGTTCTGTTCCCGTTCAGTTTTACTGGAGTTGCTCAGGTTTTATTGACTATCTTTTCGCGAGGGAGGGGCAATCAGTCTTGGATTATTCACGGCGGAGTGAGCGAAGCACAAATTGGGGAAAAGAGCGAGGCTTAGCAGTAAATTGACGAAAATTACTCGACTCGTCGAGATAAGTTTTGCCTTCCGGCGAAGAAAGGAAAGTTTTGGCAGATCGCCGACGGTGGAGTCTCTGCTAAAATGTTTCATGAACGCAAAACTCGTAGAAATAAGCCCACGATCTTACTATGGGAATATCTCATAAACGATAACATGTACGTACGTTAACCAAGACGTCTTTGCTGTATGATAACCAAGAGGTCTGTATGAATTATTCATAGAAGACCTCACTCTTATGGAATTGAATTTTCAAGATACCCATGTGTGATTTATACGTGGTATGCATTTGAATTTTCAATATGCCCATGTGTGATTTATACGTGGAAATAAATTCGCATGCACGTGCGTTTTCCAAATTATCTGTTGGGAACTTCAATCTTCCCATTTCTCGTTTTTCGTTATCTAGGTGACGACGATGCAGGATTTTTGGTTTCATTAACCAGTTGCATCAGAAGGACACTTTGCTGAGAGCACTCACCGGCCACGAGTCTGCAGACCGATACAAAAATTTCCCAGTGGTAATGTCGGTACAGCGCAATTTTTAAATATGAGTCCTAAACGGATCTTTAATAGCTCGGAATGATATTTCATAATCAGCTATGGGTTCTAACGAAATGAAAAAAGTCTGTCAGAAAGATGTAATTGCGTCAATTATTATCGTTATGAATTTGTACAGCGCTATTTTTGAGTATGGGACCTAAATGAATCTTTAATAACTTTGAATGATCTTTCCCATACATTACCAGTATTATTATATACTGCGTTTCACCACCGGGGAGTTACAGGCGCTTCATGGGTGCATTCGATATTACCCAGTCCACCTTTCCTTCACAACTACGGATTCTTTCAAAAGGAAAAAAGTTTGTCAGAAAGATAACGTTGCATTAATCACTGTAGTTATAAAAGTTACGTGGAAAAATGCGCACAAAAATAAATATTTTTCTTGATAAAAATGTTTGTTTGACCTTGTGGAAGGAAAAATGCTGTACTCAGTTTGGAATTCCCGAAAACAAGACTTCTTAATCGAAAATGAAAACTCAGAATCACGGAGGAATGGCAAAAAGTAGACCAAATGAACCCAACATGCCGCTTGATCTAATATAAACAAATACTGCATGCTTGTAGGTAAAGAATAACTGGAGCAATAACTCACATTACACGCGTCATATCTGCATCGGCTGGAATTAAAAATTCATGTGCGCTCTTTTTCGTGCGCTCTCTGTGGCACAGCGGTTAAGGGATCGGACTTGCATGCTGGAAGTCGCGGGTTCGTATCCCGGCGCTGGCGCAGAGATTTTCCCCGTTGGGTATAAGGGAAAGCTCCTGCACAATACCCCACTCAACCCAGGTGTCGGAAATGGGTACCGGCTTTACGGGGGAACCGTCATGGTGTCCTATATATAGGGTTAGTTGTAAGACATTTGAAAAACCAATGCTAAGATCATATGTATCAGGCTTGATTGGAAATAAAGCATCCCAAAGATGCCGATGTTAACCTTTAACCTAACCTTTTCAATAAACCAGCAAAACGAGGTAATTTTTATGGAGCCGGACACGGTCACGGGCAATAGACACAGTCAATATAGATGTATGAAGTTAAAAACATAGTCGTAATGGACATGATCAATGTACACATATTCAAAATAGACAAAAGCGATATAGATTTCGTCAATATAGATATAGTCAAAATAGACATAGTCAACATAGACATAGTCAAAATGGACATAGTCAAAATAGACATATTTAAAATAAAATTCGTACGCGTGACTCAAACGTCCTTTCATATCTCAATGTTCTTTTGAGCTTATCTAGAAACTAAATAAAAGCATAAAAATTCGAGTCAAATTTGAAAAGCCTCTTTCTGAGCTGAAATTAAACGAAGATGAAATGTTCGTTTACTCTACAATATTCCTGCACACTTAGCTAGAAATTCAAGTATAAGGTTTGAAAATCCAACTCGAACATGATAAGCGGTTGTATGAGCTAAAATTTTATATAATTTTATATACTTTGACATTTAATTTGAAAATGTGAAATCTGTGTAGCGCTGAGAGATAAAATTTCAACTTATAAAATGAAATGTACGCTTTTATAACCTACGAATCTCGCCCATCCAGATTTTAATTATTTTATGAAGAAAAATATTAACGTTCTCGCCTGAAGTCGTCTGTTTTATTCATTATTAAAAACATTTAGAATTCCCGTTAATACAAAAATCGGTATTTTTGAGTAATTCATAAATACAATGTCATTACGCCATTATTATTTTTGGTTGCACGCATAAATTATTTTCCAATTATAAAGTATCAAATTATTATTTACCAAAGAAGATACGTTTGCATGAGCAGAGCGGCAGTTTCAACAAAGCACTTTAACGGTCATCCATCCTTAAAAAATTTCCGCCCAACTTGCTCCTTCCGCCCGATTTTTGCCCTCGAAAGTAAGCGCGAAAAACAGAGGCCGTTCATAAATAACTTTGTTTGCTCTCTAAACGCCTTAGTATTTCCAGGCTGAAAATTTGCGAGCGCTGCCACAACAGAGCAGATGTTTTGTTGCATTTGATTGTGAGGGTTTTGCTGCGGAAGTGGCTTTGTATCTGTTTGATATTCATGATATTCTTTGTCTGATTCTAGCAATGCGCGTTAGAGTATATAATATTTCTTTTGCTGTATTTTGTTGTAAGATATTCATGATATTTTTTGAGTTATTCTAGCTATGCGTATTAGAGTATATAATATTCCTTTTGCTGTATTTTGTTGTAAGATATTCATGATATTCTTTGTCTGATTCTAGCAATGTGCACTGGAGTAAATAATCTTTCCAAATGATCAGTATTTTGATTATCATATTTTAAGTAACGGTCCAAGTGGAGTTTCATCGGGTAAAGTAGAGACAGACTGCTATACTGTTTGCACTCCGAATATATCAAGGCTATTGGAACATTTATTTTGATTTTGCATTATGCAATAGTGGAGTATTTTTCCTTTGTTTCCATATATGTAACTGAAAATACAGCTACATTGATCTTCTAGCATCAGAAGCTTCATAACAAAGTTTTTATTCCATCACAATTTTTATTTTTTTTAATTATTGCGGATAATGTTTCACTTTTAGTGGTGCGAAGCTTATTTTAGCTCCCGGGTTGAATGGGTTATTTTAAATTGACTCTCTATGTTAAGGGAACAACAGCATGACTCTTTGTATTCAATTCTTTAATGAAGTTCACTTAGCTGGATTGGAACCAGGGACCTTGCGAATAGATTCGTATCAAAAAATTGCCAGAGCTGGATTCGAACGAGGGACCTTGCGATTGGAATCGAAACGCATTACCCCTTGGCCATGGTACTTAGAGACATTCGAGGTCTTTAGGAGAGATTTACCTCGATATTATCTATAGCTCTCGTTTACTGAGCAAAATGTAAAAAAAAGGTTGTATTTTGAACGTTATGAAGTTCATGAAAATTAATCTGATTTTGAAACGCGAGGCTGGAAAGTTGCATATTCAATAGTAAATAAACATAGGAAATAATTACGCGGATGATTTCACCCGAAATGATGCGTGTGGTGCGACGACCAAAGGACGTTATTTTTTCTTTCAGGATTGAAGTTTGAAATACTGCAAAACTACTTCGTGAAATTTCGTCCCTTTCAGAAGATTAAAATTCATTCTTCCCTAAATTTATTCGGAGAGCATTCCTCCCGTGAAATTTGTGTAAGGCTTTAAAAATGCGTTAGAAACATTTTCCACAATCATTCACAATTCGACACGTGGATTTCACACAGCGGGCGACAGGGGACGCACACTACAGGCTCCGATTGCGTGTGTGCGTACAGCGCCTCGTGACATTGCGTCACATTGCGTAACGTTGCGTGAAATTGCACAACGTTGCGTGAAATTGCGTAATGTTGCGTGAAATTGCGCAACGTTGCGTGAAATTGCACAACGTTGAGTGAAATTGCGTAATGTTGCGTGAAATTGCGCAACGTTGCGTGAAATTGCATAACGTTGCGTGAAATTGCGTAATGTTGCGTGAAATTGCACAACGTTGCGTGAAATTGCGTAATGTTGCGTGAAATTGCGCAACGTTGCGTGAAATTGCATAACGTTGAGTGAAATTGCGTAATGTTGCGTGAAATTGCGCAACGTTGCGTGAAATTGCATAACGTCGCGTGAAATTGCGTAACGTTGCGTGAAATTGCACAACGTTGAGTGAAATTGCATAACGTTGCGTGAAATTGCGTAACGTTGCGTGAAATTGCACAACGTTGAGTGAAATTGCATAACGTTGCGTGAAATTGCATAACGTTGCGTGAAATTGCGCAACGTTGCGTGAAATTGCATAACGTTGCGTGAAATTGCGTAATGTCGCGTGAAATTGCGCAACGTTGCGTGAAATTGCATAACGTTGCGTGAAATTGCGTAATGTCGCGTGAAATTGCGCAACGTTGCGTGAAATTGCATAACGTTGCGTGAAATTGCGTAATGTCGCGTGAAATTGCGCAACGTTGCGTGAAATTGCATAACGTTGAGTGAAATTGCGTAATGTTGCGTGAAATTGCGTAACGTTGAGTGAAATTGCACAACATTGCGTGAAATTGCGTAATGTTGCGTGAAATTGCGCAACGTTGCGTGAAATTGCGCAATGTTGCGTGAAATTGCGCAACGTTGCGTGAAATTGCACAACATTGCGTGAAATTGCGTAATGTTGCGTGAAATTGCGGAACGTTGCGTGAAATTGCGTAATGTTGCGTGAAATTGCGTAATGTTGCGTGAAATTGCACAACATTGCGTGAAATTGCGTAATGTTGCGTGAAATTGCGGAACGTTGCGTGAAATTGCGTAACGTTGAGTGAAATTGCGCAACGTTGCGTGAAATTGCGCAACGTTGCGTGAAATTGCGTAACGTTTCGTGAAATTGCGTGAAATTGTGTAATATTGCTTGACATTATTCAGTAAAATTGCGTAAAATTTCCGGATATTGCGTGAAGTTGAATAAAATTGCGCAAAACTTGCGTAACATTTTGTAACATTTCATAACATCGGGAAGCATTGCGTAACGTAACACAACATAGCGAAACATTGCGCAGCATTTCGTAGCATTGCATACCGTTAGGTAACATAGCGTAACACTGCGTAACATAGCGTAACACTGCGTAACATAGCGTAACACTGCGTAACATAGCGTAACACTGCGTAACATAGCGTAACACTGCGTAACATAGCGTAACACAGCGGGATATAGCGCAGCACTTGAAAGTAGCACTTACTGAACTACGTAAAAGTAGCACTTACTGAACTACGTAAAAGTAGCACTTACTGAACTACGTAAAAGTAGCACTTACTGAACTACGTAAAAGTAGCACTTACTGAACTACGTAAAAGTATCACTTACTGAACTACGTAAAAGTATCACTTACTGAACTACGTAAAAGTGGCACTTACTGAACTACGTAAAAGTATCACTTACTGAACTACGTAAAAGTGGCACTTACTGAACTACGTAAAAGTAGCACTTACTGAACTACGTAAAAGTATCACTTACTGAACTACGTAAAAGTGGCACTTACTGAACTACGTAAAAGTAGCACTTACTGAACTACGTAAAAGTATCACTTACTGAACTACGTAAAAGTAGCACTTACTGAACTACGTAAAAGTATCACTTACTGAACTACGTAAAAGTGGCACTTACTGAACTACGTAAAAGTATCACTTACTGAACTACGTAAAAGTGGCACTTACTGAACTACGTAAAATTAGCACTTACTGAACTACGTAAAAGTATCACTTACTGAACTACGTAAAAGTGGCACTTACTGAACTACGTAAAAGTAGCACTTACTGAACTACGTAAAAGTAGCACTTACTGAACTACGTAAAAGTATCACTTACTGAACTACGTAAAAGTATCACTTACTGAACTACGTAAAAGTGGCACTTACTGAACTACGTAAAAGTAGCACTTACTGAACTACGTAAAAGTAGCACTTACTGAACTACGTATGTGTGTACAGCTGCAAGTATCAAGAGATTCACTCGTAAGATCTTATAAATTGTGTGTGAAAATTCTGCCCTCAAAAGAGTGCATTTTATATCAAAAGAAAAGTTGTTGAAGACAACGCAGCACACGTTCCATATTGAGCCGTGAGTCAGCGCTTGTAGATTTTCAGGTGGAATAAAAATATTTTAGCAATATTTTAATTCGGCAACCCCATATTTGAGGATTCCAATCCTCATGAGGCTAAAAACTGTAACGCCTTCAAGTGGGCAAGTTCAAATTAAAGAAAATCGGCAATCAATTAGTTCAAATTTGTGGACTATCAAGCAAGACAATGCACCATTATATCACTTTTAAAACAACAAAAAGCGTAACAGTGCGAGTAACATTTAGACTTGCACCAGGTCTGACTTGTGTGAGGAAGGAGCAAGACTTGGGGCTGCTCTGATATGAAATTGCAAGAGGAGACCATAGCTCACTTTTTTCTTACTTTTCTTCTTTTCTTACTTACCATGATCCTGTGTTTCTAACTGCTCACATAGCAGGAATTTCAAACAAACCAAGCGTTGCAGGCAGTGAAGGAGCTGATATAATTGTAACCGTTGCAAACACAAGAGGACTGGAGAAATAGAAGAAATTTCCTGTATGTTGGTCATTGAGGACACTGGAAAAGTTGCAAGCAGCACTTAGTGAACAGTTATATCAGGTATTGTAAGCACCGAATGAAAAAAGAATTGGGCTCATTGCAGACTTTGTGGGGGTAAAAAAGTTTAATGTCATTCTTCGAAAGAAATCATATCCAGCATTAAGGGCAGTGGGAGAACTACATGCATAGGACACTTTAACTACATGCATAGGACACTTTAATGATTTTGCAGATGCTGCAGGTAATGTATTCTCTACATACGCTACAGAAAATACTCTAGACATCGCACACACACTCACATTCATATTACAGGAAGATTAAACACAGCAAACAGTGAGCGCAGTAACGAATTCGAAATTTGAGGCTATCCAAGTTCAGCAGTTACAAGAGACACTTCAGAAAGTTATTCAAGTTCACCAGTTACATGAGACACTTTAGAAAGTTATTCAAGTTCAACAGTTACAAGAGACACCACAGAATTTTAAGGCTACCCAAGTTCACCAGTTACAAGAGACACTTCAGAAAGTTATTCAAGTTCACCAGTTACACGAGACACTTCAGAAAGTTATTCAAGTTCAACAGTTCCAAGAGTCACCACAGAAAGTTAAGGCTATTCAGGTTCACCAGTTGCAAGAGACACTACAGAAAGTTAAGGCCATCCAAGTTCAACAGTTACAAGAGACACCACAGAAAGTTAAGGCGATTCAGGTTCACCAGTTGCAAGAGACACTACAGAAAGTTAAGGCCATCTAAGTTCACCAGTTACAAGAGACACTACAGAAAGTTAAGGCTTTTCAAGTTCACCAGTTACAAGAGACACCACAGAAAGTTAAGGCCATCCAAGTTCACCAGTTACAAGAGACACTACAGAAAGTTAAGGCTTTTCAAGTTCACCAGTTACAAGAGACACCACAGAAAGTTAAGGCTATTCAAGTTCACCAGTTACAAGAGACACCACAGAAAGTTAAGGCCATCCAAGTTCACCAGTTACAAGAGACACTACAGAGAGTTAAGGCTATTCAAGTTCACCAGTTACAAGAGACACTACAGAGAGTTAAGGCTATTCAAGTTCACCAGTTACAAGAGACACTACAGAAAGTTAAGGCTATTCAAGTTCACCAGTTACAAGAGACACCACAGAAAGTTAAGGCCATTCAAGTTCACCAGTTACAAGAGACACCACAGAAAGTTAAGGCTATTCAAGTTCACCAGTTACAAGAGACACTACAGAAAGTTAAGGCCATTCAAGTTCACCAGTTACAAGAGACACTACAGAAAGTTAAGGCTATTCAAGTTCACCAGTTACAAGAGACACTACAGAAAGTTAAGGCCATTCAAGTTCACCAGTTACAAGAGACACTACAGAAAGTTAAGGCCATTCAAGTTCACCAGTTACAAGAGACACCACAGAAAGTTAAGGCTATTCAAGTTCACCAGTTACAAGAGACACCACAGAAAGTTAAGGCTATTCAAGTTCACCAGTTACAAGAGACACCACAGAAAGTTAAGGCTATTCAAGTTCACCAGTTACAAGAGACACCACAGAAAGTTAAGGCTATTCAAGTTCACCAGTTGCAAGAGGCCCAAGAATGTCCCGTACAATTTCGCAGTGAACTTCAATATCCAGTCAAATCCTGTGTAATTTTTCGGCTGAAAAGTCCTTTCAAAAACGATGGTTGATAACTGATTCAAGAGTAGTTGAAGGGGGACTTCAAAGACCTTTTGGTAATTCCAAGGTCTCGAACAAGTGATTCCAAAGTTTAAGTTTCCAAGGTCGAAGTTTGTGCCAATTCCTTCGAAAATACTAAAGTTGGTTTAGATCAAGTGGTCGTGAAGGCCACACACCATTCGAGGGCAATTTGCGTTTAAACAATTTTTTGGACCTCCACATAACAAAGACTAAGAAAACAAATGGATCAACGTATACATTAATCTTTCGAACTCGTTAAATCACGCTAAAAAACAATGCATTTTCTAATAATTATACCTTTGGTGCAGAAAATGTCTCAGCGCAGAAATTCCTGTTCGTTATTAGATTAACTACTGGCCAAGCTAATTAGTCTTTGTTTACTAACACCTATAAGAATACTCGAAACAATGTGTTTTTCCTGGTAATATATTTGCTACCAGACTGTTCAGCGAGAAAAACTTGCACCAGCACCTATATTTTTGATGGATCATTAGTATATTGATGGAAGATACGCTTCAATCATTACTTTTGACAGCTAATTTCGATGTCACGAAATATATTAATTTTTTATGGGTACCTAACCTAATTTTTACGTTTTTACGTCCAGAAAGATTTTGCAAAACCTGCGATCGTATTCAGAACTCTTTGAGCACTCCAACTATCGGCACATCAATCATTTGATTCAGCAGTCGATCTACTCAAATGAACAAGACTGGCTTTCAGAACTCACTCAAAATGTTCCTATATATTCTGAATCGAATTCAAAGCATTTAGGGACCAATTTCAAAATATCATCTTAAAATATTCCAACACATTTTCGGAACATTTCAAAGCATTCTGTGAGCAATTTCAAAACGTGCCTGAAACTTTTCAAGCAGTTTGCGTAATCCGTTCTGGAGTCGTTTTAACTTCATGAAACGTTGCATGTGAGAGCACAGTCTCTATCATTTGATGAGCTATCGCTTCAATTAGACGCTGTCGATAGCTGCGACTGCAGTCGCTAACTCGGCTGCAGAAGTTGCAAATTAGTCTCTATGAGCCTTGATTCCAGAGGCTTCGTGCGCCGAATTTCTGGTCCGGAATATCGACGGGTGAAAATTCCAGTCACGCTGCTGCCATGAACTTCGCTAATTATTTTTTATTTGTGGTGCTCAAGGGTCTGAAATGACACCTTGCTCAACACACGGAAGGCTATTTCGAGCAGGACATGAATCTGAACTCCGCCAAGGTTTTTGTGGGAAAAATTTGTTATGAGCTTGGCCTCTTTATAGACTTCATTCTGAAAACCAAAACATTACTTCATTCCAAAAACCAAATCTTTACTTCATTCCAAAAACCAAAACTTTACTTGATTTCGAAAACCAAAACTTTACTTCATTCCAAAAACCAAAACATTACTTCATTCCAAAAACCAAAACTTTACTTCATTCCAAAAACCAAAACTTTACTTGATTTCAAAAACCAAAACTTTACTTCATTCCAAAAACCAAAACATTACTTCATTCCAAAAACCAAAACTTTACTTCATTCCAAAAACCAAAACTTTACTTCATTTCAAAAAGCAAAACTTTACTTCATTTTCAAAAACCAAAACTTTACTTCATTCAAAAAACCAAAACTTTACTTCATTCCAAAAACCAAAACTTTACTTCATTCCAAAAACCAAAACATTACTTCATTCCAAAAACCAAAACTTTACTTCATTCTAAAAACCAAAACTTTACTTCATTCCAAAAACCAAAACATTACTTCATTCCAAAAACCAAAACATTACTTCATTCCAAAAACCAAAACTTTACTTCATTTCAAAAACCAAAACTTTACTTCATTCCAAAAACCAAAACATTACTTCATTCCAAAAACCAAAACTTTACTTCATTTCAAAAACCAAAACTTTACTTCATTCCAAAAACCAAAACATTACTTCATTCCAAAAACCAAAACTTTACTTCATTTCAAAAACCAAAACTTTACTTCATTCCAAAAACCAAAACTTTACTTCATTCCAAAAACCAAAACTTTACTTCATTTCAAAAACCAAAACTTCACTTCATTCCAAAAACCAAAACTTTACTTCATTCCAAAAACCAAAACTTTACTTCATTCCAAAAACCAAAACATTACTTCATTCCAAAAACCAAAACTTTACTTCATTTCAAAAACCAAAACTTTACTTCATTCCAAAAACCAAAACATTACTTCATTCCAAAAACCAAAACTTTACTTCATTTCAAAAACCAAAACTTCACTTCATTCCAAAAACCAAAACTTTACTTCATTCCAAAAACCAAAACTTTACTTCATTCCAAAAACCAAAACATTACTTCATTCCAAAAACCAAAACTTTACTTCATTCCAAAAACCAAAACTTTACTTCATTCCAAAAACCAAAACATTACTTCATTCCAAAAACCAAAACTTTACTTCATTTCAAAAACCAAAACTTCACTTCATTCTGAAAATTCACGAATTTTTCACGTTAAATTGTTAACCCCAAGGTGTGTCACGATATTTGCGCAGACATGCATGAATTTCTCACTCTGTAGATGAGTTCCAATTGTTAAAGTAAATACTTTCGTAAAAATGTGGCAGTTATCCCATCGTTTTTCGTGAATAAGTTCAGAAAGTAATGACGGGAGATTTTTACTCGTGAAGAATTTAATTCCAACTTTCCGCTCTTCTATTTCATTAAATAATATTGCAGCAACCACTACAAATTTAGTAGTTTGATGCGTATACGATGCCAAAGATTTAATTCTTATATGACTCTAAATGCTTTGAAAACTATTGATCACGGCTTCATGTCCGGTGACGTGAAACCACAATTAAATGTATTAACTGTATCTATGTATTTGGTTTTCAGTGCAACAAACATCATGATTCATAACAAAACGTAGCTGTTCATAAATTACACGCATTCGCAAAATATTTTCACAAAGTAACTATCCTAATCATAGAGCACAAAAAATACCTTCGAACTTAGAGATGAAAACGGCCCAAATAATCCTAAGCTTGTTTCCAAGCTTGAAAATAAAATGCCAATATCTGGGCATTTTAGGCACGGAAAAATCGCAAAACTTCGCTACTTTACCGAGAAAATTACGAGGCGAGCTCGCGTGCAGGCTGTGTGATAAATGACCGCAAAATCTGACCCAAAACTGGCCACGATGAAGACCTGCACTGCGCCTGTGCTCCCTGCCCCCTCCCCCTTGCCCCTTTCCTGTCCCTTGCCCTTCTTCTTTCCCCCTGCCTTTCTCTAGGTGCCCAATACACTCTGCCCTCTACACCCTCTCCCTTGCCCCTTCCCTTTTCCCTTTTCTTTGCTCCTGCCTTGCTCTAGGCGCCCCCCACCCTTCCCCTTGCCCCTTCTCTTGTTTTCTTGTTCCTTGCCTTTCTTCTTTGCCCCTGCCTTGCTCCAGGCATGCTACGTCCCATACTCTCTGCCCTATACACCCTCGACTTTGCCCCTTGCTACTCGTCTTTTATTCATTGCCCTTTTTCTTTGCCCCTAACTTTTTCTAGGCGCCCTATACTCTCTGCCCCAAATACTTTCACCTGTGCCCCTTGCTACTCTTCTCTTGTCCCTTGCCCTTTTCTTTGCCCCCACCCTTTTCTAAGCGCCTTAGGGCTGCACGGGGGCTTTTTTCTTGCTAAGAACCTCATTTCTGTGTTTCTTTTCGGAAAGAATTTTGTCGGGAAACGCTCTCACCGCGTAAAAGCTTAGCACGGTTGCCATGGGGCCTCTTTATGTCAAAATTGCATTCGAAAAACTTTAATTTCAGGACTCCAGTCCTGCAAAATAGCAATCCGGCAGCTGTGAGCTTGCTGGCCTTGGTTACATAGATGACTGACCTAGGCTGTAGCAGTCAAAAAGCTTCGTTGGTGACCGTAAAGTGCCTCCTGTCACGCAACTCACTCGCTGCTGCCAAGTGAAGGAAGATATCCACGATTGGGATTTAGATTTAAAATTGGAAGGATGAATGCATTTCGTGTTTTGAACGTTGTACGTCTTTTTGTCTTGTTCCAACAAATTTTTTATTGTTCAAAAGCTTTATTAGAACAAAACTAGCATCGCAGTGATCTTGAGAATTTTCTTAAACGTATTATTATTATCATTTTGGAATTTTAATAAACTTTTCAACTCTTTGAGATGTCTGAAGTGGAGCAGTACGTTAGATGAGTTACTGTAACTTTCTTGTGTTAACTCCTGTAATAAAGATTTCCACGTTTACTTATTTACTCTGGATGACGAGTCTAAACTCTAAAAATTAAGTATCATTTAAACTTGAAAGTGTTTTCTGGGAATAAATTTTTCTCGTGCTAATGGCAAACAATGACAAGGTAGACTTTCTTCATGATAGGATTCTGTTTATTCATATTCAAATAGCATCACTATAGTCAACTACTCCAATATTAAATCCCAGAACATCTTTTTCCTCATGCAAAAGAAGCAGAAAACAGCACTGCGTCCTCAAGAATTCGTACCTACAAATGTTGGCTTTGCGTGATCATGCCTAGTATAAATTTTACAGAACTGATGATGGAGCTGGTCTCCGAAACATTTTCGATTTTTTTGAATGGCTAATTTTCTATTTTTTTCTCGGATTCTTACCAATTTTTAGCATTTCCTTTGCTCCTAAATTTTTAGAGAATATGTTCATTTTCTTTAGATCGAGACCATGGATCATTATTACGGTCCGGACAATCTAAAATTCACCCTCTTGTAACGCTACAAAAAAAAATTTATTTCCTACAGAGGTGTAACAAAATTACCATCATTGGTATTTAAAATATCTTAAAGTTAATACAACCAACGTTGCCGGACAAACGAGGAAAGTTTATCGCTGAAAGCAGCTTGTGGACGCAAAAATCTTATTACAACATGACACGATGAATTGACCCCTGCGTGAGGAATAAAAGCGCAACAAAAAGCGCTGCTCACAAATACGTGTAATTGTAAAATCATGTTCATGCGTCTACACACATGGAAACTAACACTATTGAGCGCACATGTGTAGTTCATGCCTTATGTGTACGTGTCCATTCATGGAACGGACTGTACACGTGCTTGACTGTGTATAATTGGTTTGAAAGTACAAAATAAAATTAATAAAGATCACCACACAGTGTTCATTCATGGAACAAACTATACACGTGTTTGACTAAGTATAATCCCGCTTATAATCGCAAAATAAATAAATTATAAATATCATACAGTGAGTGTTAGTCACATGTTCATCTTTTACAAAACTGATGAAAAATAAATGACTCTACGATAACGTAATCATAAAAATATGATTATCTTCATAATTTACATCATAAGTTCACTTCGACAATCATTTGCTCGTAAAATAATTAGCTGACACTAGTACGTCATTAATGAATTATTATTAATAAATTATTTTTTATTCATTATTTAATCAATAAATAAATAAATATTCATTAATAATCAATAAAAAAATGATATATATAAGCATATCTTGATATTAGCAGCAGCAACATCTCTGCTGTCACAAACATATTCTCTCAAACACTCACGCATTTCTCCAAGTTAAAATAGAGTAAAAAATAGAAAAATTTCTGGAACATGAGCAAAATTGCCGTGGAAATAAGTGTAGAGCAGCGTGTGTGTCGTGAAATCCGTGAGTGAATTTGCGCAAGTGAACAAGATAAGAGTTGTATTAATAGGATCACTCGATTTGGGTAACATGGCATATTAGAAATTTGCGTAAGTGAACAAGATAAGAGTTGTATCAATAGGATCACACGATTTGGGTAACATGGCATATTAGAAATTTGCGTAAGTGAACAAGAAAAGAGTTGTATTAATAGGATCACTTGATTTGGGTAACATGGCATATTAGAAATCACAAGAAATGCATTAAAATAACTTTACGCGCTAGGAAATATGACATGGTAATCAAAACATGACATGGTAATCAAAATATGACATGGTAATAATCAGAACATGACATGGTAATCAGAATGACATGGTAATCAAAACATGACATGGTAATCAAAACATGACACGGTAATAATCAAAACATGACAGGGTGAACAGAACATGACAAAGTAATCAAAACATAGCCTGATAACAATCAGAACAAAACAAGGTAATCAATACACAACATGATAACAATCAGCACAAAACATGGTAATCAAAACACAACATGATAACAATCAGAACAAAACAAGGTAATCAAAACATAGCCTGATAACAATCAGAACATGAAATGGTAATCAAAACATAGCCTGATTACAATCAGAACAAAACAAGGTAATCAAAACATAGCCTGATAACAATCAGAACAAGACATCAAACAGCGGGCGGCAGAGACAAACATCGCTCCGCTGCAAGAGAGCTACCAAAATGCTGCAGAATATAAGGCAAGGAACGCAGGTTTTTATTCTCCCTATCACGTCTTTGATGCTCAGCAGACTTGAGTCCACTGAGACCAAAGCTTTGTGAACACAAGACCCAGAAACGCTCGAATGTGGAACGCAATTCTCGAGAGAAAGGAATGTGCAATTCAGAAACAGCGCCATATTTATTCCATGTCTAATCTATTTACGTGAGATGCATTCTTGCCTAACAACATATCAAGAGCTTTTCGAGTCCTTGTGCAGCCTGCTGGTTCACAGGCAGCGATTTTTCAAATGTTTTAAGTATGCCGAACAAATTGAAGAAGAGTGATACTTGAAGAACTGTGGGCAAGCGTAAAAGTGGTTGTGGGTGATCTCTATAAGTTTGTTCAGACTTGAATTTACTCAGTGAGGTAGAGTGGAATAAATGCTTGTCAAATGTCGTAACTTGATTAACATCGCCCTCATGTCAAATGTCGTAACTTGGTACACATCGACCTCTTGTCAAATGTCGTAACTTGGTACACATCGACATCTTGTCAAATGTCGTACCCTGATACACATTAACCTCTTGTCAAATGTCGTAACTTAATTAACATCGCCCTCTTGTCAAATGTCGTAACTTGGTACACATCGGCCTCTTGTCAAATGTCGTAACTTGGTACACATCGGCCTCTTGTCAAATGTCGTAACTTGGTACACATCGGCCTTTTGTCAAATGTCGTAACTTGGTACACATCGGCCTTTTGTCAAATGTCGTAACTTGTACACATCGGCCTCTTGTCAAATGTCGTAACTTGGTACACATCGGCCTCTTGTCAAATGTCGTAACTTGGTACAAATCGGCCTCTTGTCAAATGTCGTAACTTGGTACACATCGGCCTCTTGTCAAATGTCGTAACTTGGTACACATCGGCCTCTTGTCAAATGTCGTAACTTGGTACACATCGGCCTCTTGTCAAATGTCGTAACTTGGTACACATCGGCCTCTTGTCAAATGTCGTAACTTGGTACACATCGGCCTCTTGTCAAATGTCGTAACTTGGTACACATCGGCCTCTTGTCAAATGTCGTAACTTGGTACACATCGGCCTCTTGTCAAACGTCGTAACTTGGTACACATCGGCCTCTTGTCAAATGTCGTAACTTGGTACACATCGGCCTCTTGTCAAATGTCGTAACTTGGTACACATCGGCCTCTTGTCAAATGTCGTAACTTGGTACACATCGGCCTCTTGTCAAATGTCGTAACTTGAGACACATCGACCTCTTTTGAAGAGACTCGATGCGCTCAGATCATGGAGCGTCTAAAATTTGCCTAATGAAAGGAAGGTAAGTTCAAAGCCTGCCTCATGGAAGGAAATTAACGGGCAGTGTTCACTTCTTGCACAGTAGAAATAGTCAAAGGAAGTTTTTATAACCTGTATATTTGACGATTTTTAAGCAGGAATGATAGTGTTTCGATGAACAAAAGCAGCAAATTTTCAATAATTTCACCAAATTAAACAATTTAAACAATTTATTTGCCATAAGCGATACAGCACTATATTGTTTCTCTTTTCTTGTACAATGAATGCATTTGAGTTTAGCTGTTTGTGGGCCCGAACAAGTTCAGCGACTCTTAGGGCATCCTCAAACCAATCGGGAATGGTAAGATTTGGCGTAATTTTACCAGTTCACAAATGGCTCAAGTATTAAAGATTTCAAATGTTCTTAAACAAAATTTGACCGAGAGCATTCGCCCGCGTACATCCCTCCAAAATTTCCATGTTGTTTGATATTCTGTGGGACGGGTCCCTAGTCTAACTTTTTCGCCGCCTAAGCGATTTAAACGCTTGGGTGGCTGAAAACATGCATGCTCCGGCGAAAAAGTCAGACTGAGTCGTAGGCTTAGAAAGAAGCCTGGCTCAGTAACCATTATATCTAGCTACATTTTTCTATATTTTTAATGTACGTAGTACTACCTGTAATAGCTTTCAATCACTGACCATATACCTATAAGTATTCAAGTATATGGATTTTGTGTATTTAGGGAATAGTCTTTCGCGTGAAAATACTTCGTAAAAAATATGCAGCTTCTTGAGTTACTCTTTTATTAATGTTTTATTATTTATTTTATTAAATTTCTTCATTTATATTTCTGAAAGTAAAGATGGTCTCTTCATCTGAAAATTCAAAAAGTTTGCCAATGGTCAGGTCATGAAAAAGGTTTGCTGACGGGAGCAAATGAAAGGCAATCGAAGTTTTTTCATTATGGCAGTGTGCATCAAAAATGGTGGACTTCAGACCACGTTTTTATTATTATTATTATTATGATAGAATGGATGATCTTCATAATAATGGCATACTTTAGGCCGAGTGTTGATTAATTATCTGATCCAATAAAAGTTCCTTACAATTATGCCATCAAAAATAACATGCTTCAGCCCAAGTTTTAATTAATATTCTAATACAATAAAAGTTCCTCACAACAATGGCATAAAAAACCATGCTTCAAACCAAGTTTTGATTGATATTCTGATACAAAAAAAGATCCTCATGATAAATCCAGTACTTGATCACGCATTTAAGCTGTCGTCCAGTTTCTCGCTCGCAGGTCTCTTGGTTGCCCGAAATTCCAATAAGCATCAGCGACATCACAGCGGGACTATACATCTTGAAGAACGAAGTACACACATACTTACCAGAGCCTGAAAATATCATACATCAGATTTTCAAAATTTCCAATTTCGAAGAACTGGATCGCTTTTGCGACGAGTTAAGTGAACGAAGGAAGTTTTTAATTAACGCTTTTAGTTCTATTTGGAAAATTGAGTTTTTTATACTTGTTTTTAAAAATATTCTATCCGCGTTAATTGCTCAAGGAAAGTACATATGAGCAGACCGATCTCATTTCACATCACTTGATTTTAAATTACACCTTCCAAAGATAGTTTTTCGAACATCAGATAGCAATGATGAGGCGTAATGAAGGCCAGGTCTTTCAACACACCTTTGGAAAAAGGCAGAAAAAGTATTTGGCCCGGATTTTTAACCCATGGCGAAATTAAGTTAGAGATCGAAGGCCAATTTTTGTCTGCGCCTATTCAAGGACATCCGTGATCTTGATCTCATCAAAAATTTTCGCAATTTTTGAGTGTTCAAACAGAATTTCAGTTCGCAATTGAAAATACATAAAAAACAAGCGTAATTTTGACAATGTACAATAAATGAACTATTCGATCATAGAAATTAAATAAAATTAAATTAAGTATAATATATTATTAGAACGGCTTTATTTCAAACAAACTTTATGATGTTACCAAAACGCCATGTTGTTAGGCCAATGGCGGAGCCAGATTTGGGGGTACCAGTGCTACCAGATGCAATATGAGCGCTGCTATTGGTTCATTGCCGTGACGTCAGCAAAACCACACCGTCAACGAAAAAGAGACTGGTTTGAACCTACCTCGTTTCCTCTACCGTGCTCCATTCACACCAATTCTTAGAGACTGACAAGCGGGCAAAGGAATCCCAGAGACTGCGGCCTAATCCCGCTGGTAATCTCACTTCAGATGGGCGCTAATTCAAACAAATGGCGACGCTGCGGGTCTCGTCATTAATGGGGAAATGAATTCCTGCAACGCCTGGCAAAAATATGCGAATTTAATTTGGTTTGCATTAAAAATCGGCGCGTTCTGAAGCATTGCACCCCAGAGAAATTAACGTCGCGTCGACGTCGCTGAAAAATGAAGGGGCGTTTTTGCACTTCGATGGCATTCTTTGTCGCGCTTTTTGATATCAGTTTTTCATCGCGATTAGCAGACTTCAAATGGAATGTGAGAATGTGACGCGTGATTCTGCACATCCGAACACCTTTTTGAAGACGTGACACTTAATTTACATTTCAGAAATATCTTTTGTGGCTGTGATGCGAACTTCTCACGCGAGAACGTCGTAAAAATTAGCTCTGTTGGCCATTGAAAGTACATGGAAGTTTTGAGCTGTTATTGAACTCATTTTGCTTGTCAAGATCGGAGGCAGATTTTTTTCGAGGATATTGAAACGCTTCCGTAGTTATGATCAAATATTATCATTATGTATATGAACTACATACTATGCAGGGTGTTTCAGAACAAGAGGTAAAAAATTGCACACCGAGTAGAAAATGACCAAATAAACACTTTTTTACCTATGAAATTTTCCGAAAAAAATTCGGGTTTTTGAGATATTGGCTGTTCATTGTTTTAGAGGATGAAATATAATTACTCAATTACTCGCAAAATTTATTTTGAATTTACGTTACAAGCACTTCTATTCTATGAGAGACAGAAAGTAAAAAGTTTCATTCATGCCCTCTTGCGTAAATTATACAATGAAACAGCTTTAGCTGCAATGACTGCCTTGATTCAGAAGCGAAATCTTGCATGTAGCACTGGGAGTTCGTTTTGTTGTTGCAAAGAGTGACAGATCCAAGTCCATCAAAACAAACTAAACTAAAATGCACTAACAAGAAATTTTAGTATTGTAAACTCTCATGGAATAGAAGTGTTTGTAACGTAAATGCATAAGAAATATTTCGAGAAATTGTGTGATTAAGTTTCATCTAATATAACAATTAAACAGCTAATATCTCAAACCCGAATTTTTTGTCGGAAAATTTCATAGAAGAAACACTGTTTATTTTGCCCCTTTCTACTTGGTGCGCAATTTTGTACCTCCTGTACTGAAACACCCTCTATATATTATATACATATACTATATACTTTATATATATTATGTTTACTAGTCCACATCCAGTTATTTGAAATCACACGGCCCGTCAAAAATGTATAATAATGTTCGACAAATCACATGACACACGTTCCTATTTCCTAACAATTCACGTGATATTCATTCCTACTCGAATGTGATGGATTAATACACTGGAAATTGTGGAGTTGATGGAGCTTGTATCACAGATACGCTCATCACACACTGCAGGCTGGCTTCGGACAGACGGACGGACGCGGCTCTTATTATAGAAGGGCTTAGGAAAAAGTCAACGTTATCTTATTTCGACATAACCTTACCTATTTTTAACGCTACCTGCTTTTCATGTAGATTTTTCTACAACGTAATGAAAAGGCTTTTATAACGCAACAAGGGAGCGATAGCTTATTTTTAAAATAGCTTTTGATTATCAAAGCGATCGACTTTTCTGACTGTCAACGCAGAAAACGTCTTCGTCTACCAACTAGGCACCTGTCACATCGAAGTAACTCTTCTCTTCGATTTGTTCTTCCATTTTTGTTTTTTCTTCTTCCCCTCTGTTTTCTTCTTCCCTCTGTTTTCTTCTTACCCTTTTGTTTTTTTCTTTTCTTCCCCTGCGTTTTTTCTTTTCTTCCCTCCGTTTTTTCTATACGTTTTGTTTTTTCTTTTCTTGTTTCCTTCCCCTTTTGTTTTTTTCCCCTTATTTTTCTTCCCTTTTTTTCTTTTCTTCCCCTTCTGTTTTTTCTTCTCTTCATTTATTCTTCGGACCCTCGCTGTTGCAGACCTTTTATCTTGTACCTACACCAGAAAGACTTTTGCCGCACCCGTCATTTTGAAACTTTTGCACTTGTTTTTATGAAATTTTAAGGTTTCGCATAGCTAAGGGGCTCTGCGCTTTGGAACACGTGAAATTAAGGAGTTTTTGATGGTGCGCTCTTCGCTGGAATGTTTTGGTCCCGAGAGGAAAATTGAGTTTTTCAACGATGAGGTGAAATGTTTATTATCCTATTGTTCAAAAAAAGTTGCTTACAATAAAACTTTTAAATTTCACACTATTTGATCCTGATAAAACCACTTCTTATTCAATCGAGAAATTGTCGGATTGTTTTTACACACACACACATACACACACAGACACACACACACGCACACACACACGTTCACACACGCACACACACAAACGTACACACACACACACACCCACACATACGCTCGTTAACTTTGAGTCCGAACAATACCTATTTAAAGCTACACAACGAAATGTTCCTCAGAAGTTTACACATTACAAAACAAGCATGACGACAGTGATATTGTTCAGTGGTATTGTTTTTTATGTTTATCGTTCGTTATTGTGCTTAGCATGCATGGAAAGGAATAAAACATTTTTCGTGATTGCTAAAATTAGGTTTTTGAAATTATTGCCAATTGAATTCCCAATGTCGCCTTGCACGGTAATACTCGTAAGTAACATTGTTTCATCAAACAAAATTTTTCATAAACCGGTAACAAGTACCCTGAAAGTAACGTTGTTTCATACAACAACTTTTCAACAACAACATTCTACAAGTACCCAGAAAGTAATAAAATAACATTTTACAAGTGCCCATTTGGTAAATTTGTTTCATGCAACATCGTTTTTAAATTCCTTTGAAAGTAACTTTGCTTCATACAACAGTTCACAAGTACCCTAAAAGTAGCACAACAACATTTTACAAGTACCATTATGGCACCGTTGTTTCATGCAGGGTTTTTTAAAGTACCCTGAAAGTAACTTTGCTTCATACAACAGTTCACAAGTACCCTAAAAGTAGCACAACAACATTTAAAAGTACCATTATGGCACCGTTGTTTCATGCAGGGTTTTTTATAGTACCCTGAAAGTAACTTTGCTTCATACAACAGTTCACAAGTACCCTAAAAGTAGCACAACATTTTACAAGTACCATTATGGCACCGTTGTTTCATACAGTTTTTTTTAAAGTACCCTGAAAGTAACTTTGCTTCATTCAACGTTTAACAAGTACCCTAACGTAGTTTCACACAACAAAGCTTTCGAAAGTACCCCGAAACAATGGCCACATTTCCCCTCACAAAGCAACCAACTCGGCTGCACTGTCACGCTCAGAGCGCGATGCGACGCGTGTGCAGGCTCCAATTTCGCAGGGACCATCAAGTATGGATGGAATTTTGAGGTGGTGCTTGTTGAGCAGGACGATCAACGAGCCGAATGTTTCACGGTCAACGGAAAATTAATTCAATGGTCATTGCGGTGTATCGAACTCTGACGTGGAAAAGTGAGGCGGAAATATTCCGCTGAAAGAAATGTACGGCAGGGAATCGTGGGAAACAGATGCTTCTACACGAAACGCGAGCCAGAAAAATTTAACAAAATCAAACATTTAGTAGAAAAATCCTGCAACAGGAAACGTAAACCCGAAAAATCCCGCAACACGAAACGTAAATAAAGCCAAAAAATCCTGCAAACGAAACGTAAAGCCAAAAAATCCTGCAAAGCGAATTCCCAATAGGTCGATGAATAAACAAGGCGTTCTCTTTTGTGTGAGTTATAGCTAAACGAGAGAGAAATAAAATCGTACGCTCTATTTGACGGAATTAGGAGAGTTTGATCCGATACCGAAGCTTTGAGCAGTTTTGAAAACGTTTTGATCTTTTCTGCTGTGTTCACAAACCCAATCGCAGAGGCTTTTCTTTGTGGCAGTTCAAGCGTCGCAGCAGCACAGCCGACATCGAAAGTTCTTCTGTCGACTTGGCCATATTGCGCGTGTTTTCTAACAATTTGACAGCGACGTGAGTCACCCGTGGTACACAGAGGGTATTTTCATAATGCTGCTGACCAACCTCTAGTCACAAGTTCAATTTTCATGAATACGTTATTAGCACTGAAACAATTTCACGATCCAGTTAATGTTTATTATTTTCAACATTGCTTACCACAATCGACTTTAAATTTGAGTTGAATGTTACATTTCAGTTTTGCCAGCCGCATTCAAAGTGTTAAGCAACTTTGGCATATTAAACCTGCATATATCTTGACAGTAATTTAAACTTAATTTTTTGGGCCGTCCGTAAACCGTCACATTTTTCCGCAGCTCGACTTTGTGATTAACTCATTAATGAGCAATTAATGAACAGGCTAATTATAAAACTTGAAACCGCTTTGAAGTATAAGCCCATTTCGGCCCATCTACCTAAGCTAAATGACGACGGAGTTTTATTAAGTTGCGACTCTAATTCATTAGAAAAAATAAATATATATATATATATATTTAATAAAGACTCAAAATGCGGATTCTTCCCCCTTTGGTTTCTCTATTTTTGTGATAGGATGACGTAGGAAATACACGATCACTGTACAGTACACGAACTTTATTTCAATGAAACAGACACATCATTTACCGTCCATGTGTCCAGCTTATAGGGTTCGTGCGACAGACACTGACAATAACCAAGCAATAAGTTATTATTATGACTAATGTTGCTTTAGGTCATTTATAAATAATTAATATTAGGGAAATTTGCTTGTAAATATTTCGATGAAACGAGTAGAATCCCCACAATGCATACGATCTAAATCCACAATTTAAATTTCGCCCGATGTTGTAACTGATCCCAGACTGAGGAAGGTGGCTTTCAAGCAATAGGGCAAACCAGCAAGATCATCAGAGTTTCATAAATGTAGTTAATAAAATGTTTCTAAAATATATACAAAATATATTGTATCTACAAACTATATATCACAGTAGATGCATGTAGTTGCACTAGTATTTCTACATTATTAGTGAATATGGCTTCTCTAAACAATAGGAAAAATTGAGCAAGATAATGCCACCACTCCACACACCCAAAAACCACTTCATTTGAGCTCCTAAGGTAATCCCGCCACTCCGCACACCCAAAAACCACTTCATTTGAACTCCCAAGGTAATCCCACCACTCCACACCCCCAAAAACATCTTCATTTGAGCTAACCAAAATAGATATAACCCCAGAAATAAACCACAGAAATAAAGCCACAGAAATAAGACTGTTGCTCTATCGTATCCGTGATACTGCAATTTCCGTAATGGAGGCAGGCTATCGGGCCTCCAGAAATTAGTCTCATTTAATGGCCTGGAACTGATGTTCAACTTCATCGACTTCGCCTCGCCCACAAGATCAAAAAGTCTATCCACTCTCGTTTGACTGATGAAATCGGAATTTCCGGATGGAATTTTTGTTTTTATTTTTTTTTGGCAGGGAGGGTTTGACTGATGAAAAAAATAATAATTTCAAGATGGATCTACTGAAATTCCACGAATTCCTTGTCAAAATTCCAGAAATTACCCGACGCAGGAATAAGTTTAACGGTAGATTCCAAATCTAAATCATACTGAATTCCAGAAATTGACATACGTAGGAATAAAATGCTAAGGTAAATTCCAAATATATAATACATTGATCATACATTTATCATACACATTCATGTATTGCAAACAACATAATCATACCACATACATTTATCGTATACCACATAATCATACGACATACATTTATCGCATACCACATAATCATACGACATACATTCATCCCATACCACATACATACATCGTATACTACGTAATCATATCACATATATTCATCCCATACCACATAATCATACCACATACATTCATCGCATACCACATAATCATACCACATACATACATCGCATACCACATAATCATATCACATACATACATACATCCCATACCACATATTCATACCACATACATACATCGCATACCACATAATCATACCACATACATTCATCCCATACCACATAATCATACCACATACATTCATCGCATACCACATAATCATACCACATACATTCATCCCATACCACATAATCATACCACATACATTCATCGCATACCACATAATCATACCACATACATTTATCGCACTGTTGATGCTTCAGAATTACACAAAATAGGCAAACCAAAAAACTGAAAGACAACAAAAATCTCTCACACACTGAATATGTATCTCTCGGAGCCCAAAAAAAGGCACACACATAGACACAAATTCCACACAATCGCCAAAGTTTTGTCACAGAGAAAAAGTTTCCTTGTGCTGGTGCTGGTTTTATTGCACAAGAAAGTCTTTCAAATGAAGAAGAAACTTTCATGTCGCGCGTAAGCAGCCCGAGCTGAACTCCTCGCTCATTTACTTCCAGCCGCACGTGTGAGCAAAATGTATGAGAGTCGTACAGGGTTTTGAAAATGCTTTTATCTATTTCTGAACTACACAAAGTGAATGTAAGAGAGTCACACAGGGTTTTGCAATATCTTTTTATTTATTTCTAAACTACATAACAGGAATGTATGAAAGTCGCACAGGCTTTTGAAAAATGTTTTTTCTAATAGCAAATAGACTCTTTAAATAGACCTTTTATCGTGATGCCACAAAAAATAATGGACTTAGAGTTTTACAACGAAAATGAATAAAAATGGCTAAATCACGTCTATATAGTATAATTCAGTACGAAAAAAGAGCACCAATAATTTATAAATACATCATTTATTTGGAGTCACTCGTCAATAAAACGTCAATACTAATTACTCTCATATTAATATTGTAATGAATCTGATGAATTATTTAAAAAAAATTGTATCTAGTGTGTACACGAGGTGTGTACACGCTCTAGTGTGTACACAGGGTGTGTACACGCTCTAGTGTGAACACTGGGTGTGTACACGCTCTAGTGTGTACACTGGGTGTGTACACGCTCTAGTGTGTACACGGGGTGTGTACACGGGATCAAATGTGGAGTATTTGCACAACATTCAACAAAACGCCGGAACTTTTGCCAGGCTGAACATTTTTAAAAGGAGAACAATTAGAAAATCGCGTGACTGTATGTTCATGCTATGCCGATTCGTCTAAACGTTGTTTTATTTATCAATAAAATAATATCAATTTAGCGAGACGAAAATACTTTATATGCAAGCAAATTTTTTTGTTTTTGCTTTTAGAAATCGTAAGAAACTTCTGAGATTTCAGAAGCAACTAATTTATAATCAGAAGACGCAATATCTAGCTCAGAAATTTTTGGATTATATTCTACGAAAAAAATACAACCCCGCATCTAAAGAGGAACGTAAAATATTGCGTTTATATTCCACAAAATAAAAATAAAAATACAACCCCGTATCTGGAGAGGAACGTAAAATATTGCGTTTATATTCCACAAAATAAAAATAAAAATACAACCCCGTATCTGGAGAGGAACGTCAAATATTTCATTTCTATACCACAAAAATAAGGCCCGTATCCAGAGAGGATCGTATTCTGCCAGTAAAAAGTAACGTTTTCTACACAAAGAAATAAATCTTTATTCGGTGTAAAAAATAGGGCAAAAACGTCTAAAACTTACGAAAGGGAGGCCCGCATCTGGCGACCTGCGAGAACAAACTTGCAGCGCTTCCAACTTGCAGGGGCAAACAGAAGCTCTTCCCGCGCTGGTTGAAAGAAATAGATTTTTCAGTTCGTGAATTGTAACTATTGCATTATTTGTTCGTGTGGATTTTGTACTACGTTAATTGTCGCTGGAACAAAGGGCTGATTGCCTCCATTATAATGATTGGTACATTGACTTACATTGACAAATTTTCGTACATTGACTTATATTGATAAATTATCGCAGATTGGCTGAGATTGATCAATTGTCGTAGGTCGACAAATTGTCGTAGATTGACAAATTGTCGTAGATTGACAAATTGTCGTAGATTGACATATTGTCGTAGATTGACAAACTGTTGTAGATTGACATATTGTCGTAGATTGATAAATCTTCGTAGGTCGACAAATTGTCGTAGATTGACAAATTGTCGTAGATTGACAAATTGTCGTAGATTGACATATTGTCGTAGATTGACAAACTGTTGTAGATTGACATATTGTCGTAGATTGATAAATCTTCGTAGGTCGACAAATTGTCGTAGATTGACAAATTGTCGTAGATTGACAAACTGTTGTAGATTGACATATTGTCGTAGATTGAAAAATTGTCGTAGATTGACATATTGTCGTAGATTGATAAATTGTCGTAGGTCGACAAATTGTCGTAGATTGACAAATTGTCGTAGATTGACAAATTGTCGTAGATTGACATATTGTCGTAGATTGACAAACTGTTGTAGATTGACATATTGTCGTAGATTGATAAATTTTCGTAGATTGACAAATTATCGTAGATTGACAAATTGTCGTAGATTGACAAATTGTCGTAGATTGACATATTGTCGTAGATTGACAAACTGTTGTAGATTGACATATTGTCGTAGATTGATAAATTGTCGAAGGTCGACAAATTGTCGTAGATTGACAAATTGTCGTAGATTGACAAACTGTTGTAGATTGACAAATTGTCGTAGATTGACATATTGTCGTAGATTGACATATTGTCGTAGATTAACAAATTGTCGTAGATTGACAAATTGTCGTAGATTGACATATTGACGTAGATTGACAAATTGTCATAGATTGATAAATTGTCGTAGATTGACATATTGTCGTAGATTGACAAATTGTCGTAAATTGGTAAGTTATTGTCACCTCAGCCTGTTTCGGAGAAATTGAAAAACTGAATAACAAATAAACAAAAACAAGTATTTGGTCAACCAGGAAACCTGGTGCACGAATACCAATTTAAAGAGTTACATACTTCAAAAATACATTTCTTAAATAGGTTTTTACTGCATTTCCTCAATGGTATTCCTCCTCAAATGAACTTGAATTAAGAGTGTGTGCAATCAAGCACCTGTGAAAATTGCACGAGATTCTATCCTACGTTATAAAGTTAACTTTGTATCAAGTTACTCACCAGGAATTAAAAAATGAAATTTTTAAATGTTCACCTCACATTCCTGGAGCTAATCTCGCTGGTATCCCATTCCCGAGATATTCCTGTGGACGATTCCCGGAATCGAGAGTTTCCACCGAGAACGACTTTTATGCTCATAAATTTCTTACACAGAGAGCGCCTCCAGATTATTGCAAGATTAGGGTAGATTATATGGATTATACAGATTAGTGTGTAGATTATTGTGTTGATTATACAGATTATGCAGATTATTGCAGATTATTAGGCAGATTATTAGGAAGAATAATGAGGCAGATTATAAGGCAGATTATTATGCAGTTTTTAATGCAGTTTATTCTGCAAATTATGCAGATTATTACAAATCATCTAGATTACTGCAAGATTATCGCCATCATACAATTACAAGCAGCGCCGGAACAAGACAGCACAAAAATCATCAAGCGGATTCCTGTCGCAAGGGAGTTTTGAATGCCCACAACTGAAGCAGCTTCGAGCCCGAAGAATTAGCCTACTTCAAGGCGCGGATTGCATTTAATGAGAAACAGCAGCGCAATACTGCAGGAGGCCTGGCGGTCTGAGGTAGGCCTATCTAGCATGAGAGTCTTCCGTCCTGCGTGTTGGTAAATATAGCCGCAAGCTGAAAAATTTAGGTAATGCTTACAGGTTTTGTACGTTTGTGTGTACGTGGAATGATAGAAACATGGCAGTATGACAAGTCCTCAAGTTAAATTTCGAGTCAATTTTCGAGTTAAATCCTCAAGTTAAATTTCGAGTTCAATTTCGAGTCAAATCCTCCAGTTAAATTTCGAGTTAAATCCTCAATTTAAATTTCGAGTTAAATTTCGAGTTAAATCCTCAAGTTAAATTTCGAGTTAAATTTCGAGTTAAATCCTCAAGTTAAATTTCGAGTTAAATCCTAAAGTTAAATTTTAAGTTGAATTTCGAGTCCAATCCTCAAGTTAAATTTAAAGTTGAATTTCGAGTTGAATCTTCAAGTTAAATTTCGAGTTCATCCTGAGCCGAGTCAGTTTAAGAATAACTTCAAAACCACATTTAACATTTCTTAAGTCATTTTAAGTGAGAAAATAGAAAATTTCCGACCTTTTTATAATACAAGATTTTTGTAAAAAGTGTGGGGCTATATATAGCCTTGCAAATTTTTTGCCCTTGATGCTCAATGTTTCCAAAATCGCTGAAAATTTTTGACATCCTTAATACTCGGTTGTATTATACATAAAGAATACGAATTATTGTAACCGAAAATTTTATATAATTCTATTTAATCTCCCGTTAAATTCTTATGAAATTCCTTTACGAAAGCTCCCGAACCTGCATTGCGAAACGTTGCGTGTAGATATGCGTGGGAAGTTCATATATGGCTGCAGTATGTAGTATTCATGGTTGCATTATGTAGTATTTATCTCTGCATTATATAGTATTTATGGCTGCATTATATAGTATTTATGGCTGCATTATATAGTATGTATGGCATGAATTATGAAAATTCATGTTATGTCTGCATTATGTGTTATTTATGCTATGAACTATGAAAATTCATAATAAGGCTGCAGAATATCGTATCTATGCTATGCATTACGAAATTCATAACATTGTTGTGGAGCGAATTCATGCATCACGCATTTTTCTCTTATGATGATTCCTCTTTTGTTATATAAATATTTGCTTATAACATTAATTTATAATACATCACAAATTTACGTGACCAGAGATTAACTTCCGGTAAAAAATTTAATGGTATATATTAAATTTCAAAGTATTTCTAAATCTTCATTGCAATTCATGAATTTCATTACATTTTATAAATTTCATTGCATTTCATAAATTTCATTGCATTTCATGAATTTCATTGCATTTTATAAATTTCATTGCATTTCATAAATTTCACTGCATTTCATAAATTTCATTGCATTTTATAAATTTCATTGCATTTCATAAATTTCACTGCATTTCATAAATTTCATTGCATTTTATAAATTTCATTGCATTTCATAAATTTCACTGCATTTCATAAATTTCATTGCATTTCATGAATTTCATTGCATTTTATAAATTTCATTGCATTTCATAAATTTCACTGCATTTCATAAATTTCATTGCATTTCATGAATTTCATTGCATTTCATAAATTTCATTGCAACTCATAAATTTCATTGCATTGTTTGATCCTCATCGGAAAAACTTGCATACTAAAAAATATCAGATAAAATTGGCAGATCTGACAGCGTTCGACTGCACAATCTCAAAACTAAGGCACATTTCTTATAACTCCCTTAAGTAATTAGTAGTTCTGTCGAAGAGAATTTTCCTGAAGAAAATATCATTTTTTTCTTCACTTATCATTTCCAACATAAATATTTTCCGTCAATTTTAAGATGAAACCGTCTTGGGTATTGTAAAAGTTATTTAATATCATCCCAAGAGATCCTCTAAATTGCTTTTGCTGCCGTGGAGACTTGGTCTGAAAATAATCATTCTTCAGAAGTTCTTTGCGTGAGCAAAACAGCGCCGAGTTCTTAAAGTTGGTCACCGCCAAACTTCAGGGCTCAATTAGGTGAATTGCGGGCTTCCCCAGCCCCAAATTTGCATGAGGGCTTGAGCCATCACCCATAACTTCGCTTTAGAGCGCACTGGTATGGGGTAAATAACACAGGCTTAGCTAACGGAAACTGAGCACTGTGTATTTTGGGTGTGAAGTTTGTATATTCGGTATACACCACGGTAGAGGAAACAAGGTAGGTCATTTCTATGGGAAAAACACACCTCCTCTTGTTCGGCTAGCCAATAGAAAGGCTTTGTTTCAAACAAACTTTATGACGTCATCAAAACGCCATGTCGTTAGGCCAATAGTGTAGCCAGATTTGGGGGAGCAGTGCTACCAGATGCACTATGAGCGCTGCTATTGGTTCGTTGCCGTGACGTCAGCAAAACCACACCGTCAACGAAAAAGACTGGTTTGAACCTACCTTGTTTCCTCTACCGTAGTGTTACTTAATTCATTCATGGGCACAATAAACGTGATACGACCACCATTAGTGGGGAATGATGAATAATTCATTTAAGGTACTGTTCATATGATACGAACTCACTATTGTAGATCACAATTTGACACTAGCAGTCAAATTTTGACTACGAAAATCAAATCGCATTCAAACTTTCCATGCATTCATTGACAGAAGAATGAATGTGTAGCACAAACGAATAAGATTTCCTTATTTCGCACTAGGATTCGAACCAAAGACTGCTCTGAAAATTGAAAGGTGTTCAAAAGCTCTATGCAATCACGTGTTCCATGTGTTCAAATGTCCCATGCAAAAATGTGTTCCCTGCGTTCAAATGTTCCATGTGTACAAATGTTCCACGTGTACAAATGTTCCATGTATACAAATGTTCCATGTGTTCAAATGTTCCACGTATGCAAATGTCCCATGCATACAAATGTTCCATGTGTACAAATGTTCCATGTGTTCAAATGTTCCATGTACACAAATGTTCCATGTGTACAAATGTTCCATGTGTTCAAATGTTCCATGTATACAAATGTTCCACGTGTACAAATGTTCTACGTGTACAAATGTTCCATGTGTACAAATGTTCCATGTGTTCAAATGTTCCACGTGTACAAATGTTCCATGTGTTCAAATGTTCTATGTGTTCAAATGTTCCAATGATTTATGAACTAAGTGTCCAGCACAAGCGCACAAGATCTCCCAGGCTGCAGACGGCCGAGAGAACGCGACGAATGCGACCGTGATGACTTTATTCTGTTTCCGCGTCCTCTGTCCTGCCGCTGTGAACCTGTGATGATGGCAACTCTGGAAATTAAATTTTCAGCTTTCTAGAGAGGAAACTGATGACAACAGATCCACTGAGGACAACAGGACAACAGCCTCACCGAGGACAACAGCCTCACTAAGGACAACAGCCCGACTGAGGACAACAGCCTCACTGAGGACAACAGCCCGACTGAGGACAACAGCCCCACTGAGGACAACAGACCCACTGAGGATAACAGGCCCACTGAGGACAACAGACCCACTGAGGACAACAGCCTCACTGAGGACAACAGCCCCACTGAGGACAACAGCCTCACTGAGGACAACAGCCTCACTGAGGACAACAGCCCCACTGAGGACAACAGCCTCACTGAGGACAACAGCCCGACTGAGGACAACAGCCCCACTGAGGACAACAGCCCCACTGAGGACAACAGCCTCACTGAGGACAACAGCCCCACTGAGGACAACAGACCCACGGAGGAAAACAGACCCACTGAGGACAACAGCCCCACTGAAGACAACAGACCCACTGAGGACAACAGACCCACTGAGGACAACAGCCTCACTGAGGACAACAGACCCACTGAGGACAACAGCCTCACTGAGGACAACAGCCCCACTGAGGACAACAGGCCCACTGAGGACAACAGCCCCACTGAGGACAACAGCCTCACTGAGGACAACAGCCCCACTGAGGACAACAGACCCACTGATGACAACAGCCCCACGGAGGACAACAGCCCCACTGAGGACAACAGCCCCACTGAGGACAACAGCCCCACTGAGGACAACAGACCCACTGAGGAAAACAGCCCTACTGAGGACAATAGCCCCACTGAGGACAACAGCCCCGCTGAGAACAACAGCCCCACTGAGGACAACAGCCCCACTGAGGACAACAGCCCCACTGAGGACAACAGCCCCCCTGAGGACAACAGACCCACTGAGGACAACAGCCTCACTGAGGACAACAGCCCCACTGAGGACAACAGCCTCACTGAGGAAAACAGAGCCACTGAGGACAACAGCCTCACTGAGGACAACAGAGCCACTGAGGACAACAGCCCCACTGAGGACAACAGCCCCACTGAGGACAACAGACCCACTGAGGACAACAGCCTCACTGAGGACAACAGACCCACTGAGGACAACAGACCCACTGAGGACAACAGACCCACTGAGGACAACAGAGCCATTGAGGTCAACAGACCCACTGAGGACAACAGACCCACTCAGTACAACAGCCCCACTGAGGACAACAGACCCACTGAGGACAACAGCCTCACTGAGGACAACAGACCCACTGAGGACAACAGCCTCACTGAGGACAACAGAGCCACTGAGGACAACAGGGCCACTTCTTTATCTCTTGGATAACAAAATAAAATGAAAAATAGAACTCAATTCAATTCTCTTGCGTTAAGCGAGGTCTAAGTAGAACTATTTTCGATATAAACGCATGACAGCAGGTAAACTTGTTGCAAAATTATCGTTCCGTTTTTCGGATTTAAAATTATATTTTCCAGCGAAAACAGTTTTTTGTGTGAAAATTACCATTGTGTTTTTCAGATTTATTATTTATGGTCGCTAGGGAAAAACTGATGTTGTCAAAAACCTATCATTCAGCATCCTTGTCCCTGGATTATTATTATTATAATTATAATTATTATTAGTATTGTTACATACGAGGTTTCACTACGGAAATCTGTCCCTTAATATGAACAAAGAGCAAAATAAAGAAAATAAACGATAGCGTATGAAGTTTCCTCACATATTCATCATTCTGTCCGTTAAAAAAAATATTATACGCTGCATAACTTGTGGCATTGTGTCTAGGAATTAGATCATGACCAACACCTTCTCTTTCATCACAAACTCCCTTTTTAACGGAAGGAAGATTTGCCCAAACACATTACCGCGACTGTGAGAGATTTGTTCAATCTTGTTCAGGTTCAAATTCTTTTCAGGTTTTTAAGGCGATGCACGCGCTACATCGATATTTCTTTTTAAAATATTTTTTAATGGTCAATTACAATATTTTCACATGACATAAAGTTGAATGTGGGTATTTACTTGCACGAACTGAAGGTTTAATCAGTAGAGAAATTTACCTGAAACGCTTGGTTGAAACAGAACTTTTTTTAGAATCGAACCTAAAATGTCAATTTAAATTAAATCTTCTCTAAAAACTATTTAATTTAAATCTACACTAAATTTCTATTTAATATAAATCTGTACTAAATTCAAATATCATTTAAATCTTCATTAAATACCAATTTAACAAAATTCTACACTAAATGCCAATTTAATTCAAATCTACATCAAATGAAAATTTAACTTGAATCGATACTAAATGCCAATTTAATCTAAATCGACACTTAATGCCCATTTAATTTAAATCTACACCAAATGGCATTTAATTTAAATCGACACTAAATGCCAATTTAATTTAAATCAACACTAAATGCTAATTTCATTTAAATCGACACTAAATGCCAATTTAGTTTGAATCTACACTAAATGCCAATGTCATTTAAATCGACACTAAATGCCAATTTAATTTAAATCTACACCAAATGCCAATTTAAATTAAATCGATTCTGAATGCCACTCGGTGAGAATTCCTCAGCACAGAGCGTGCGTCTAACGCCTCACCAGCACCGCCGCTCACGCACAGTAACGAATTCTGGGCAAATTCTCGCATGTTACTTCTGTCGGACAACGTCCATGCACATTTTAAAACACGCTACACTGTTCTTCCTCAATTTAATGCGTAGTGAACTTCAAACGGAGCGCAAAGAAGCGGTCAATGGAAGGTCACTAGCTCGCAAAATCACATTCTGTGTTTAAACGAGTTTGCACATGTACTTGATAAGGTCATCTAACGCGAAATGACTTCCTATATTTTGTTCATTTTAGTGCACCCTCTACTGGCTAATATCAAACTCCTTTTGAGTTGTTTGCATTAAAACTTTTAATAGTAGCTTGCAACGTAATCGATATTTCATTAAAAAGGCGCATCACCTCCCAATTTACGGACAACTTCTAAACAACACTTTCATTTATAACACTTTCAACAACACTTATTAACAACACAACTCTATCAGCAAGAGTCGGAAACTTAAAATAGGAACACTAACAGCACTTTCATGCACAACACTTTCAACAACACCCTTCAACAAGCCCAAACCCTTTCAGCAAGATCCTTTATCACAAAATAGGGAGCACCAACAGCATTTTCAACACTTTTGACAACACCATTTAAGAACACCGACCCTTTCTCTGAACACAAAATAGGGAACACCAACAACACTTTCATTTACAACACTTTCAGCAAGACCACATAACAACAACACCCCCCTTTCAGCAAGACCCGGGAACACAATTAAAGGAACACCAACTCACACTAAACTTAGGCTTCCGCTTTCGACAAGCTTGCGTATTTTCACGCAGACAAAATGCAGACATCGTTCGATCGGCGCGAGCGTTTGAGGTCACGTATCAAGGCTTACCATATGATTTTAGGCTGTCCAGCCCGTAATGGCGGCCGGCACACACGTTTGATGTGCCGGTGGCGGCTGATGGAAGCCGGTCGCTTCTAAGCTTGTAATTACGGCGTGAACAGCTCCATTGGACCGTGGCTGGCCTCACAGCTCCATTAGATCGTGGCCTGACCACCTAACGTAAATCCATTAGATTTTGCTAGCCAAACAGCTCCATTAGATTAAGGGTAGCGAAAAAGCTCCATTGGATTATGGCTAGCCTGACAGCTCCATTAGATCGCGGCCTGACCACCTAACGTAAATCAATCAGATCGTGGCTGACCACCTAACGTAAATCCATTAGATCGTGGCTGACTACCTAACGTAAATCCATTAGATCGTGGCTGACCACCTAACGTAAATCCATTAGATCGTGGCCGGACCACCTACCGTAAATCCATTAGATTGAGGGTAGCCAAACAGCTCCATTAGATCGTGGACGGACCCCCTCATACAGAATCGACAGTGAATTTCCTTTCATATTCACAGATATTCACATAATTGGAATTCGTAAATATGTGCCTGGACACATTTGTGTGACATGAGATATTCAACCTATTCATAAAATGAAAGCAGGCTGTGAAAATAAAATTCTTCATAAATAAATATTCGTCATGAATGACGTGAAGAAGTCTAAGTAGTCGTCGAAGCTCAACGCTTCAGCTGAAGCACTCAACTTAGGGGAGTTGGAAGTTCGGAAGCACAATAACTTTTTAACTCAGAAGTTCAGAAGCACAATAACTTTTCAACTCAGAAGTTCGGAAGCACAATAACTTTTTGTGAGCGGCGAGCTTCTATCGAATTTTATTAATGAGCAAATTGCCAGAGTACGGCGCGCGAGAGCGAGAGCTGAATGTTAAATCTGGAACTTGGTTTCGAGAACCTGCTTTGCTTCGCTTCAAGTGGTGACGCTGCGTCTAGGCTGTGGTGTTGGTCTAGTATTGTTTTGTTGCGAGCTTGTTTTGTTGTTGCAAAATGTCTGCGTTATAGTCGAAGCCTGTTTTGATGTTGGTAGTCTACTTTGTTGTTGGTAGTCTACTATGTTGTTGGTAGTCTACTTTGTTGCTGGCAGTCTACTTTGTTGCTGGCAGTCTACTTTGTTGCTGGCAGTCTACTTTGTTGCTGGCAGTCTACTTTGTTGCTGGCAGTCTACTTTGTTGCTGGCAGTCTACTTTGTTGTTGGTAATCTACTTTGTTGCTGGTAGTCTACTTTGTTGCTGGCAGTCTACTTTGTCGCTGGCAGTCTACTTTGTTGTTGGCAGTCTACTTTGTTGCTGGCAGTCTACTTTGTTGTTGGTAGTCTACTTTGCTGCTGGCAGTCTACTTTGTTGATGGTAGTCTACTTTGCTGTTGTTGGTAGTCTGCTTTATTCTTATTCAATCTGTTTTGATATGTTTGCAATGTCTTTACATCATTGTCTTGACGGTATTTTGTATTCGAACGCGGTTATGTGAACTTCGACTTATGAACTTGAGCCCGCAAATTTTACAATTTCATGCATTTTTGGTTTTCTAACTTCTTTATGTTCAGTATGACTTGAAACGAGGCCGTTTGTTCTAAAATGTACAATAAAATTAAAAATTTAGAATATATCGAGCAGCATAATGGAAATGATATTTGCCCTATATATAGAAATAACGAACTAGAGAATATCGAATGCACCAATGAAACGTCTTTGTAACGTCTTCGGTTATATAACGCCCTGTATAATAATAACAATAATAATTTATTTTGCAGTCACTCGTTCATGACTAAATTCACATTAGAACTCAAATTAAATAAACTCAAGCCTGATATTACAATATAAGATTTTGTGTATGAGCGTTCATAAAATTAAATGATAGTACAACACAGCGCATATGAATTCCGGTTTTTATTAGCACACAAAGTCTGTAAAATTCGACTGTCGCATAACATCGCGTCTACAAAATCGGATTAAAGGATAACACTGTGTCTACAAAATCGGATTAAAGGATAACACCGCAACTAAAAAATCGGATTAATGGATAACACTGCATCTACAAAATCGGATTAAAGGATAACACTGCGTCTACAAAATCGGATTAAAGGATAACACTGCATCTACAAAATCGGATTAAAGGATAACACTGCGTCTACAAAATCGGATTAAAGGATAACACTGCATCTACAAAATCGGATTAAAGGATAACACTGCATCTACAAAATCGGATTAAAGGATAACACTGCATCTACAAAATCGGATTAAAGGATAACACTGCGTCTACAAAATCGGATTAAAGGATAACTCTGCATCTACAAAATCGGATTAAAGGATAACACTGCGTCTACAAAATCGGATTAAAGGATAACACTGCGTCTACAAAATCGGATTAAAGGATAACACTGCATCTACAAAATCGGATTAAAGGATAACACTGCATCTACAAAATTTGATTAAAGGATAACACTGCGTCTACAAAATCGGATTAAAGGATAACACTGCGTCTATAAAATCGGATTTTAGTATAACACAGCGTCTATTAAATTGGATTTAGTGTAGCGGTGTCTAGTAAATATGATTTTAGTGTAAAAATCCTTTATAAAATCCTATTTCAATATAACACATCGTTTATAAAATCGGATTTCAGCAAAACACGTGGTCTATAAAACACATTGGCACAGCGCAGATTGCTTCTCGATTAATTTTCCTGAAGCCCTAAACATGGAAAACGATTTGGTCAGCAGCCACAAGTTTGAGGTCCGCTTTTGGCAAGTTTAGAGCCGCTCATCGGCGCAAGCCGCAAGCCGCATCGGCGCAAGCCACAAGCCGCGCGCATCCGCGGCACGGCGGCGAGTTGAGCGCGGTAGAGGAAACAAGGTAGGGTCAAACCTGTCTTTTTTTCGTCGACTGTGTGGCAATGGTGACGTCATGACAACGAACCAATAGCAGCGCGCATATTGCATCTGGCAATACTGCTAGCCCAAATCTGGCACCACTATTGGCCTAACGACATGTCGCAATGGTGACGGCATGGTAACGAACCAATAGCAGCGCTCATATTGCATCTGGCAACACTGCTAGCCCAAAACTGGCACCACTATTGGCCTAACAACATGTCGCATTGGTGACGTCATTAAGTTTGTTCAAAATGAAGCCGTTCTATTGGCTAGCCGAACAAGAAAGTGTATTTACCCCCACAGAAATGACTCTACCTGGTTTCCCCTACCGGCGAGTTGCGCCAAGTTTACGAGCAGTTTTTCTGCTCCAGAATCGCTTGTCAGCTGATTTTGGAAGCCCTGAGGTGATGGATGGATCAAAACCTTTTCATGAAGTGCGGGTGGAATCGATGATATATTTTTATAAAATGTTCGGTGAGGTGAATAAATAAATGGCTATTTCAGTTCCAAAATGACGAAGTCAAAAATACAAGAAATGGGGCGGCTACGATAATATTTTGTAAAATTCGTGATGGGAGTGAATAAATGAGCATTTCATTTCCAAAATGATGAGGTAGGGAATACATGAAACGAATGGAATCGATAATATTTTTATAAATACGAGGTGAGAGTGAATAAATAAAAAATACTTTAGTCCAAAATCATGAAGTGGAGAATATGTACAATGAAGTAGAGTGTTGTCGGGGCATGGCCACCGTGACAGACCTGCCTCCTGGACGGACGACGTTGTAGAAGAAGCGCATCTGCCGATCGGACGGACCTATTGTCGAGGCCGCTAGATCTAGTTGTGTTGTCGTTAACAGGTCACGCCCTCGTGTGTGACAGGTATGTAAGAGCTTGATTAGGATTATTATGGCGTCTATGACTATCATCCTACTTGTCCATATTGGTTTTGTATATGTCTTTGTTTGATAATATCCGCTATTCCATGTAGTAGTCGTATGTATTGTTTGTGCCCTTCAGGCTATGGTGGAGAAGGACGTACCCTATGGGAACTCTCTCGCCTCTCTAAACCATTCTAAGACAATGGAGAGGATCTACGTGGGGAGAAGTCTTCGCGTGTAACCTGGCCTCTCGACCCCTTGTTGACTCTTCCCAGCCCTCCGGCTTCACGCTTGTAGTTGGGCTTCGCCTTAGTCTAGAGCCTAGTATGACCAGCGCCAGCCCCATCTCGAGCTGCGCCGAGATCGCGGAGGTGGCTTCGGGCCCCGACGATTACGGGGGGGCTAACCGTCCAGTGTCAGGACACTGTGCCCTATGCGGGAGCGTTACCGCGTCTGTTGTGTAACCTAGGGTTAAGGATTACTTTAGGATCTAAGGATAGGATAGGTTAGGTGTTCGGCTACCTCGGCCACTTGTTCGCTCCCGAGTAGCCGTTTTAGTGTACTAATATACTTTAAGTCTCGTGTTCGACCGACCTTTCCTTTTCCATCCGGGTATCCTTTCCTTGTATTTCGGAGGTACTCGAACCGATCGGTACCTTTCCGGGGTCTCGCTACCCGTATCGCCGGGTGAGTGCAGGTCCCGAATTCTTACGTGGGGGGGGTGGGTGCCTTTGCAAGGCTAGGAGGCTGGACTTCAGCTCCCTGGTACCTTCAGAACCCCTCACAAGTGTCTTCGACATTATTTTTGTAAAATGCTTGGAAGGGTGAATAAATAAGTGAATATATTAATCCAAAACGATGAAGTAGAGAATATGTGCAAGGAAGTAGGGTGAAGACGTCGTATTTAAATAAATAAATATAAAAGAGCTCATCAAGAGAACCGGAGCTTAATTACGCATATCATTTTCATGCACAGCGTCAATTTTCTCAGTAATTCCATCAGCGTTGAGGAAATAGATATTACTTTTATCTCAATACTCCAAAGAGCTTTACAGTGATGAAGATAAACAAAAAGCGTTAAATAAACAGCGTTGCAGACAATGATCAGTTTCAGAAGGCCAATATCAGTTTAACTGAAATTAGAATCACGTACTGCTACATCTCTTTTCCTTGAAATAATAAAATGAAAAGCAGGACTTCAGTACGAACACAAGCAATCAAAAATTACACATGCCAGTTTTTAAAGCTCAACCTTCTATAAAGTAGAATTTGGTCACGAATATCGAATGATTCGCTCAACCCCAAAGCGATTCGCGGAAGCAATTCGTTCATGGTCACATGTTAACAAAACTGTATAAATATAAAGCATATAATCGCCGCAGAGTTCTAGTACCGCATGTTAATCGCTCCTTTCAAATATTCATGACACGCAAAAAGTTTAGAATTTAGGCTTCACACGAAGAAGGGTCGCAATGACAAAGTTCGCTTCCGTCTCAGTGACTGACTGGTGAACTCTGCTTATTGTGCCTAGCTCAAACTTTGCGTTATTTCTCAGAGGCTGCTCTTATTATACTGTGTTATCAGCGTGAGAACCTAAGCCAAAGTTTCGTGTCTTTGCCAGTTAAAGTTTTGTTTTAACTTTATATCATTATTAGGAGGTTAGGTCAAGTTTCGTTTCATTGATAGTCAAAGTTTTGCTTCAATTTTGCTGCAATATCAAAATTTCGAGGTGAGCCAAAGTTTCGTTTCATTGTTAGCCAAAGTTTTGTTCCAATTCTACTGTGGTGTCAGCATGAGAAGAGAAGAAAAAGTTTCGTTTCATTGTCAAAGTTTCGTTTCACTTCAGCACGACTACCAGCTCTAGGAGGCACGGCAAAGCCTTGCAATGAACTAACACCAAGCCGACATGGACTGGGGCTTCGTCTTTTATGTGCAAACTTTTAAAAGGTGGATATTTGCTGTGAGAACTCTATGAACTGTTCAACATTTTATAGCCATTTATAATCTTCTTCCTAGCGCTTTTCTGAGGAATCACGGAATGGGCGATAGCTCTTCGCTTAATGCCAAAATTTTATTGCACAATTTCGATGAAATAAAATAGAGCTTCAGCTTAGTTTTTTATGAGCAGGGCTATTATGTTTACTTCAAATAGTATTTTGCACTTTTTCAGCAGAGTTATCACAAGCGTACGTTGTTAATCACGATTAATTTTAAGTAAAAAATTTTATTCCCATCGTGCATAGGGTATGAAATATTTGTCTTATGCTCTTCATCATTTTTGTCTTATGTTCTGCGTCATTTTTGCCCTATGTTACACACTATTTTTGTCTTATACTCTACATTATTTTTGTCTAATGTCTACACCATTATTGTTTTATGCTTTACCTAGTTTTTGTTTTATGTTCTACATAACTTCTTGCATTTAGTAAACTCTAACTTCTGATTTTTTAATTAAAATCAGTCAAACATATTTTGATTTGATTTCAAATTAAACATGAGTTGCTGTCACGGTCACCGTGAATTTAACCTTTCTTTGTGGCAACATCCTAGGAGTCGAAGCCCACTGCCCTAATTTAAATGCATTTCTCTTTCTGATAAAACTGAAACTGTCACTACTGAAATTTCTATTCCGTAATCGGGATTATGGTCTACCTGTGTTACTACTTAGTCTGTGTTACTACTTAGTCTGCGTTACTACTTAGTCTGTGTTACTACTTAGTCTGTGTTACTACTTAGTCTGTGTTACTACTTAGTCTGTGTTACTACTTAGTCTGTGTTACTACTTAGTCTGTGTTACTACTTAGTCTGTGTTACTACTTAGTCTGTGTTACTACTTAGTCTGTGTTACTACTCAGTCTGTGTTACTACTCAGTCTGTGTTACTACTTAGTCTGTGTTACTACTTAGTCTGTGTTACTACTTAATCTGTGTTACTACTTAGTCTGTGTTACTACTTAGTCTGTGTTACTACTTAGTCTGTGTTACTACTTAGTCTGTGTTACTACTCAGTCTGTGTTACTACTTAGTCTGTGTTACTTCTTAGTCTGTGTTACTACTTAGTCTGTGTTACTACTTAGTCTGTGTTACTACTTAGTCTGTGTTACTACTTAGTCTGTGTTACTACTTAGTCTGTGTTACTACTTAGTCTGTGTTACTACTTAGTCTGTGTTACTACTTAGTCTGTGTTACTACTTAGTCTGTGTTACTACTTAGTCTGTGTTACTACTTAGTCTGTGTTACTACTTAGTCTGTGTTACTACTTAGTCTGTGTTACTACTTAGTCTGTGTTACTACTTAGTCTGTGTTACTACTTAGTCTGTGTTACTACTTAGTCTGTGTTACTACTTAGTCTGTGTTACTACTCAGTCTGTGTTACTACTTAGTCTGTGTTACTTCTTACTCTGTGTTACTACTTAGTCTGTGTTACTACTTAGTCTGTGTTACTACTTAGTCTGTGTTACTACTTAGTCTGTGTTACTACTTAGTCTGTGTTACTACTTAGTCTGTGTTACTACTTAGTCTGTGTTACTACTCAGTCTGTGTTACTACTTAGTCTGTGTTACTACTTAGTCTGTGTTACTACTTAGTCTGTGTTACTACTTAGTCTGTGTTACTACTTAGTCTGTGTTACTACTTAGTCTGTGTTACTACTCAGTCTGTGTTACTACTTAGTCTGTGTTACTACTTAGTCTGTGTTACTACTCAGTCTGTGTTACTACTTGGTCTGTGTTACTACTTAGTCTGTGTTACTACTTAGTCTGTGTTACTACTTGGTCTGTGTTACTACTTACCTGTTTACCTACGCGTTTAAGAAGCTGCGCTCCTGTGTGTTGAACTTAGACTAAGGTTCCGTGCTTTTCTAGTTGTCACTGCGTTGTTCGTGTGCCTGGGTGGTTCAGCGTGTGTGCCTGGGTGGTTCAGCGTGTGTGCCTGGGTGGTTCAGCGTGTGTGCCTGGGTGGTTCAGCGTGTGTGCCTGGCTGATTCAGCGTGTGTGCCTGGGTGGTTCAGCGTGTGTGCCTGGGTGGTTCAGCGTGTGTGCCTGGCTGGTTCAGCGTGTGTGCCTGGGTGGTTCAGCGTGTGTGCCTGGGTGGTTCAGCGTGTGTGCCTGGGTGGTTCAGCGTGTGTGCCTGGGTGGTTCAGCGTGTGTGCCTGGCTGGTTCAGCGTGTGTGTCTGGGTGGTTCAGCGTGTGTGCATGGGTGGTTCAGCGTGTGTGCCTGGGTGGTTCAGCGTGTGTGCCTGGTGGTTCAAGCGTGTGTGCCTGGGTGGTTCAAGCGTGTGTGCCTGGGTGGTTCAAGCGTGTGTGCCTGCGTGGATCAAGTGTGTGTGCCTGCTTATAGTAATTAATAACTTGTTTTTCTGGTTTATCTCCTCCAGAGTGGACGTTTTAGGGCATATATTTTTTCAATGCGGTCAGGCCGCCACGGATGTAAGTGTTATAATTCTTAAGGTTGTGTATTTTTAAAAGGAAAATAAAAACTTGAACTATGTGAAATAGTTTGCCGCGATGTTGGTATTGTTAAGGTTCACTAGCTGTAAAATGTTTTTTTCTTCTTGCAGTTAAAACAAATTTTCATGAGAGGATTCTCCTACACCACCGTGTTTTCATTATACCGGAAAATATCCTCGCAGCATGTTCCTGCTTGGCCAAGCCTGAGTGGCTCTTTACGGCTTGGCCAAGACAGTTGCCTACCTCATTTTCTACCATCTGCGACGAATTTAGAACCATTCAACGTAATTTGAACCGTGTATTTGATGTGACTCTTCCCTAATCAGATAAGTTTTAGTCTTTCTAAACGCAACTTCGATCTTTATAAAATATTTGTAATATATTAATAAAAATTTACAACGCAACTATGAACTTTTATGCACAATGGCACAATTTAAGCAACTGCAAACTATTTAATGCAATATTTAAATAGCGCAACTTTGAGCTATTTAACGCATTCATTTCCTGTAACTGCTACTTTTTATCCATTTCAAGCGACGCACTTTCAAAATATCAGGACAAATTCAAATTATTGTGGTCACTTGTGAACTGTTTAGCCGAATTTTAACTATTTTGCTCGACTATTTAGGTCAACATATTTAACTCGAATGTGAACTATTTACCTTAAATTACAACAATTTACTTCAACTTACAACCATTCAGCTCAACTGTGAACAAGTTACCTCAACTTAGTAGTAGCAGCGAACTCATTTTGAAGGAATCTGAAGAGCCTCCAGACTCTCTTTGAGGCGCCGCGCACAAATTGAACGTTCCTCGTGGAAGTCTAGCTCGCCTCTAATTTCTTCCTGTAAGTATTGCAATTCACACAGAAGAAAATAACTGCAAATGCTGCATTGTAATCGAATAGCATACGAGTGAAGGTTTTGTAATTTATCAATATGTGTTTAGATTCATGATGCATTTAACCATTATTTTATTTGTCTCTAATTTTTTAAGGTACGCATTGCAGCTCTCAAGGGAGAAAATGGCTGCAAACGCTGCATCTTAACCGAATAGCATACGAGTAACACACTGTAACACACCAACTGCAACACACCAACTGTAACACACCAACTGTAACACACCAACTGCAACACACCAACTGCAATACACCAACTGTAACACACCAACTGTAACACACCAACTGTAACACACCAACTGTAACACACCAACTGCAACACACCAACTGTGACACACCAACTGTAACACACCAACTGTAACACACCAACTGTAACACACCAACTGCAACACACCAACTGTAACACACCAACTGTAACACACCAACTGTAACACACCAACTGTAACACACCAACTGCAACACACCAACTGTGACACACCAACTGTAACACACCAACTGTAACACACCAACTGTAACATACCAACTGCAACACACCAACTGTGACACACCAACTGTAACACACCAACTGCAACACACCAACTGTGACACACCAACTGTAACACACCAACTGCAACACACCAACTGCAACACACCAACTGTAACACAGCAACTGCAACACACCAACTGTGACACACCAACTGTAACACACCAACTGTAACACAGCAACTGCAACACACCAACTGTGACACACCAACTGTAACACAGCAACTGCAACACACCAACTGTAACACACCAACTGTAACATACCAACTGCAACACACCAACTGTAACACACCAACTGTAACACACCAACTGTAACACACCAACTGCAACACACCAACTGCAACACACCAACCGTAACACACCAACTGCAACACACTCACTGCAACATACCAACTGTAACACTCCAACTGTAACACACCAACTGTAACACACCAACTGCAACACACCAACTGCAATACACCAACTGTAACACATCAACTGTAACACACCAACTGTAACACACCAACTGTAACACACCAACTGCAACACACCAACTGCAACACACCAACTGTGACACACAACTGTAACACACCAACTGTAACACAGCAACTGCAACACACCAACTGTGACACACCAACTGTAACACAGCAACTGCAACACACCAACTGTGACACACCAACTGTAACACAGCAACTGCAACACACCAACTGTGACACACCAACTGTAACACAGCAACTGCAACACACCAACTGTGACACACCGACTGTAACACAGCAACTGCAACACACCAACTGCAACACACCAACTGTAACACATCAACTGCAACACACCAACTGCAACACACCAACTGTGACACACCAACTGTAACACACCAACTGTGACACACCAACTGTAACACACCAACTGTAACACACCAACTGCAACACACCAACTGCAACACACCAACTGTAACACACCAACTGTAACACACCAACTGTGACACACCAACTGTAACACATCAACTGTAACACGCCAACTGCAACACACCAACTGTAACACACCAACTGTAACACACCAACTGCAACACACCAACTGTAACACATCAACTGCAACACACCAACTGCAACACACCAACTGTGACACACCAACTGTAACACACCAACTGCAACACACCAACTGTAACACATCAACTGTAACACCTCGAGTACAACAGCCGCAACTGGAACTTTGAAATCATAGTTTCTACGAATGTATAATTGGAAAGAACTTTTTTGTCGCGTAGTTTATGAAATTGTCGGCCGAAACGAGAACTTTGTTTTTAATTTCCAGGACCTTTGTAAAAAACACTATGAAATAACACACAGTTAAATAGGACACAATGAACTAGAAGCCAAAAATAGAACAGAAGGAAATAGGACACAATGAAATAGGACACAATGAAATAGGACACAATGAAATAGAACACAATGAAATAGAACACAATGAAATAGAACACAATGAAATAGAACACAATGAAATAGGACACAATGAAATAGAACACAATGAAATAGGACACAATGAAATAGAACACAATGAAATAGAACACAATGAAATAGAACACAATGAAATAGAACACAATGAAATAGAACACAATGAAATAGGACACAATGAAATAGAACACAATGAAATAGAACACAATGAAATAGAACACAATGAAATAGAACACAATGAAATAGAACACAATGAAATAGAACACAATGAAATAGGACACAATGAAATAGAACACAATGAAATAGGACACAATGAAATAGAACACAATGTAATAGAACACAATGAAATAGAACACAATGAAATAGGACACAATGAAATAGAACACAATGTAATAGAACACAATGTAATAGAACACAATGAAATAGGACACAATGAAATAGAACACAATGTAATAGAACACAATGAAATAGAACACAATGAAATAGAACACAATGAAATAGAACACAATGAAATAGAACACAATGAAATAGAACACAATGAAATAGAACACAATGTAATAGAACACAATGAAATAGAACACAATGAAATAGAACACAATGAAATAGAACACAATGAAATAGAACACAATGAAATAGAACACAATGAAATAGAACACAATGAAATAGAACACAATGAAATAGAACACAATGTAATAGAACACAATGAAATAGAACACAATGAAATTAAACACAAGGAAATAGGACACAATGAAATAGAACACAATGAAATAGAACACAATGAAACAGAACACAATGAAATAGGACACAATGAAATAGAACACAATGAAATAGAACACAAGGAAATAGGACACAATGAAATAGAACACAATGAAATAGAACACAATGAAATAGGACACAATGAAATAGAACACAATGAAATAGAACACAAGGAAATAGAACCCAATGAAATAAACACAATGAAATAGGACACAATGAAATAGAACACCATGAAATTGAACACAATGAAATAGAACACAATGAAATAGAACACAATGAAATAGAACACAATGAAATAGAACACAATGAAATAGAACACAATGAAATAGAACGCAATGAAATAGAACACAATGAAATAGGACCAAATTGAATAGAACACAATGAAATAGAACACCATTAAATTGAACACAATGAAATAGAACACAATGAATTAGAACACAATGAAATAGGATACAATGAAATAGGACACCATGAAATTGAACACAATGAAATAGAACACAATGAAATAGAACACAATGAAATAGAACACAATGAAATAGAGCACAATGAAATAGAACACAATGAAATAGAACACAATGAAATAGAACGCAATGAAATAGAACACAATGAAATAGGACCTAATTAAATAGAACACAATGAAATAGAACACCATTAAATTGAACGCAATGAAATAGAACACAATGAAATAGGACCTAATTAAATAGAACACAATGAAATAGAACACCACTAAATTGAACACAATGAAATAGAACACAATGAATTAGAACACAATGAAATAGAACACAATGAAATAGGACACCATGAAATAGAACACAATGAAATAGAAAGCAATGAAATAGAACACAATGAAATAGAACACAATGAAATAGAACACAATGAAATAGAACACAATGAAATTGAACAAAATGAAATAGGACACAATGAAATAGAACAAATGAAATAGAACACAATGAAATAGGACACAATGAAATAGGACACAATGAAATAGAACACAATGAAATAGAACACAATGAAATAGGACACAATGAAATAGAACACAATGAAATAAAACACAATGAAATAGGACACAATGAAATAGAACACAATGAAATTGAACACAATGAAATAGGACACAATGAAATAGAACACAATGAAATAGAACACAATGACATAGGACACATTGAAATAGAACACAATGAAATAGAACACAATGAAATAGAACACAATGAAATAGCACACAATGAAATAGAACACAATGAAATAGAACACAATGAAATAGGACACAATGAAATAGAACACAATGAAATAGGACACAACGAAATAGAACACAATGGAATAGGACACAATGAAATAAACACAATGAAATAGGACACAATGAAATAGAACACAATGAAATAGAACACAATGAAATAGAACACAGTGAAATAGGACACAATGAAATAGAACACAATGAAATAGGACACAACGAAATAGAACACAATGAAATAGGACACAATGAAATAAACACAATGAAATAGGACACAATGAAATAGAACACAATGAAATAAACACAATTAAATAGGACACAATGAAATAGAACACAATGAAATAGAACACAATGAAATAGAACACAATGAAATAGAACACAATGAAATAGGACACAATGAAATAGGACACAATGAAATAGAACACAATGAAATAGAACACATTGAAGTAGAACACAATGAAATAGAACACAATGAAATAGAACACAATGAAATAGAACACAATGAAATAGGACACAATGAAATAGGACACAATGAAATAGAACACAATGAAATAGGACACAATGAAATAGAACACAATGAAATAGAACACAATGAAATAGAACACAATGAAATAGAACACAATGAAATAGGACACAATGAAATAGGACACAATGCAATAGAACACAATGAAATAGGACACAACGCAAAAGAACACAATGAAATAGGACACAATGAAATAAACACAATGAAATAGGACACAATGAAATAGAACACAATGAAATAAACACAATAAAATAGGACACAATGAAATAGAATACAATGAAATAGAACACAATGAAATAGAACACAATGAAATAAACACAATGAAATAGGACACAATGAAATAGAACACAATGAAATAGAACACAATGAAATAGAACACAATGAAATAGAACACAATGAAATAGGACACAATGAAATAGGACACAATGAAATAGAACACAATGAAATAGAACACAATGAAATAGAAGAATTAATATTTTTACAGAGGAATTTTTATCCGCTTGAAAAATGTTAAAATCCGTTACAAATCAGGGCACAAGCTCTAGCTCTTTCATCAAAAGGTGACGCATTTCTGTGCGTCGTAGAAATAAATAATCTTTGTTGCAGTGAGGGATTTCTTTGTAAATGAAATATCAATAAACGTTATCTCATGCTGAATTTTAAATTATATTAAAAATTAATTTATGCTCCTCGCTGCAAAATGTTTCAAAGCGGTTTTAGCTCACCGTACATAAAAAGACTTTCGAAGGTAAAGCTTAAACTCCGTTGCCGAGCAAAATGTTTTTTGGATATAAAAGATCAGGTATTGACGCACATTCATAATCTTCGTATATTAACACTGAGAATTCGTTTATGAATAGAAATCTTAGGATGTCTAAACTAATATTTTATTCTTCTGCAAAAGTTTTGAATATTGAAAGGAAGATTTCACCAATCCACAAAAGTCTGCGGACATCAAAACCAAGATTTAGTTATCTAGAAAATTGGAGATATTAACACAAAGATTTCGTTACCGCACATAAATCAGCGGATATTAAAACTAACATTTTTTATCCAGTCAAAATTCATCGGACACTATGATGAAAACCAACATATTTCCAGTAGAAAACTCTCATTCATTCCCCGAATTTTTCTGTTTAAAAAGTTTTCAAACATCTCTTCGTTAAATTCTCTTCACGTCAATACTTTCTCAATTGTTTCTTTATCACTCGTTAATGATGCCATGAAAACTTTTGAGATAAGTTAATTTTTCCTTCAAAATTTTTGCGCAATCGATTTGAGAACTCGGGTGAAACTTTTTTGAGTTCAATAAAAACACGGTCGCATCACATTATATAAAGTTCAAAGCTCGTTTCCATTGAAACCCAGCTATTTTTCGTCCAACGATTGCATCATGATGCAAAAATAGAATACATTGCCTACAAGGTTTCAAAATGTAATTAGCGCATGTTTTTAATGGGTGAAATTCACAGAAGCTCAACAACATTTAGGAAGGACAACCTCCATAAATGTTCATCAACATTTGCTAATCTCCATAGAAGCTCATCAACATTTAGAACAACCTCCTTTGATGCTCACCAACATTAAGTAACCTCTATTGACACTCATCAACATTCAGTACAACCTCCATAGAAGGGTTGAAAAGTGATAGTGAAGTTAGTAATTGAATCCCTGCCTGAATTCGTTTAACTTTCGCATCAAAAAGTTTACCACAAATAAAGTCGTATTCTGGAAACCTCCAAACAGCTGCACATAGACCGAAAGTAGAAAGTTTACCACAAATGAAGTCATATTCTGGAACCTCCAAACACTTGCACAAAGCCCTGTTTGTGATCCAAAGTCACACAAGCATTCGCTGATATTTCGCCCGTTCCTATTTTCACGTCCAATTCTGGCGCATGCAGCCAGGCACCTTTGAGGCTCCGTCATGACGACAAAAAACCTCTCAAATAAAGCCACTTCTGCTTAATTAGAGAAACTAGACGTCCATGCTTCAGTTTAGTGGAGGGCCTTGTTAGGGATTCAAGCTCTTCCATATTTAAAGTTAATGAGTAATTAACTCTTCATCAAAGTGCTTCCCAGACGTCCGTCCAGAGAAGGTTGTCTAAATCTTCAGTTACGGTCAAACCGAACCTCTTGAAGCCAGCCATTCGTCTCAGATCGCAAAATTTAATCGGTAACCTTTCGCATAGGTTACCTGAAGCGCAGACCGTTCTATCCTGTTCTATTATATATAAGCATAATAAAGCAAAGACCGTTCCAATAAATTCTATTATATCTAAGAAAAATAAAGCACAGACCGTTCTATTATATTCTATTATATCTAAGCACAATAAAGCACAGACCGTTCTATTTTACTCTATTATATCTAAGTAAAATAAAACACAAACCGTTATATTAAATACTATAATATTATATCTAAGCTAAATAATGCACAGACCGTTCCATTAAACCTGTTATATCGAAGTAAAATAACACACAGACCGTTTAAATTTACACACACCGCACTAAAATAAATCAGAAACTTGCAGTGCGCATCCCATGAACTCTGAACTACACTAATTAGTTCATTCGTTCTAGATAAGAATTCCATTCTTTGACTAGAGACTTTTAAGGGCCTGATTGAAATTGCCTGTATTTGTACTGCAGTGAGCATGCCAACGAACTGATGGCGGACACCATTGCTGCTGTTTGGCGAAGCTCTGGTTTGTTTGGGTTTGAGATTTTTATCCGGAGTTTCATAGTATTTTTACCGGGAACGTCCGCATTAGAGCAGGCCGGACAGGCTGAGTGGAATGAACTGCTGGGAATGCAGGCCTGCAAAATGGCCTTATGTTCGTTAGAGTGGAGCGTGACGTTCTTTCGCGTCACGCTGTTTGGGATTCAAGTTTATTTATTTCATCATGGGTTGTGACTTTGATTATTAATTTATTGAAGCATCGAGTAACGCTCTTTGCAAATCACATTTACATATTTTATCATAGATTGTTACTCTGAATATTCGTTTATTTTAAGCAACACCATTACCTTAGATGACTATCAAAACGTCCATATTAGTTGGACACGTCAAGAGTACCACAATTTTCCAAGACATAATTTCGCAATCTGTTAAAACCGCAGTACGAACTGAACGCTAATATGTCACTTTCCGATACTAGTTTCTCATTTTATTCTCAAATAATTTGAAGAAGAGCTGGTCTGAATGGAACAACCCCTTCGTATCGAATGGGAAACAGCAATTAATATTAAATGCCCAATTACAACTGCTGATGTGGTCATTGAGCAACAAGACAAATCCATCTGAGTTCTAATGATCAAAGTCCTAATCATCATAGTCCTAATGATCACAGTCCTAATGATCACAGTCCTAATGATCTCAGTCCTAATGATCCCAGTCCTAATGACCGCGGGAACCCAGCAATTCGGTAACTTTACGCAAGCGCGTTAGATGTGCTATTGTGTTTAAATGGATGCACAATTGCACATGAATGCATCCTTAACTGCGCATAATACATTCAGCACGACAATAATCGGCTTAATTTACGTCCATCTTCGCTCGTTTGTGTAGTTTGTGTCCCGGGAGGGTGACTAAGACGGATCATGACGACAGAGCTGCCTGTGAGACACACCTGCACGAACTAAGCAACTCACGCTGTGGCTCAAAGGAGAAGTTGCATCCGGCATTTTTGTCTACTTTATAAAATTGGCTTCATTACCTTCTCCATAAATTTTGACTCTATGTTCATCATATAAATTCTACCTAATTATCTACTCGATAAACCTGGCCTTATTACCTACTCTATAAATTTAACCTCGTTACCTACTTTATAAATTTTTGCCTGAGTACGTACTCTATGTATTTTGCCTCATTACCTGCTTTATGTATTTTGCCTCATAACCTGCTCTATGTATTTTGCCTCATTACCTGCTCTATGTATTTTGCCTCATTACCTGCTCTATGTATTTTGCCTCATTACCTTCTCTATGTATTTTGCCTCATTACCTGCTCTATGTATTTTGCCTCATTACCTGCTCTATGTATTTTGCCTCATTACCTGTTCTACATATTTGATTTCATTACCTGCTCCATGTATTTTGCCTCATTACGTACGCGATATATTTGCCCCATTACCTACACTATGTATTTTGCCTCAATACTTGCTCTATGTATTTTGCCTCATTACCTGCTCTATGTATTTTGCCTCATTACTTGCTCTATGTATTTTGCCTCATTACCTGCTCTATGTATTTTGCCTCATTACTTGCTCTATGTATTTTGCCTCATTACCTGCTCTATGTATTTTGCCTCATTACCTGTTCTACATATTTGATTTCATTACCTGCTCCATGTATTTTGCCTCATTGCGTACTCGATATATTTGCCCCATTACCTACTCTATGTATTTTGCATTTTACTACTCGAGAGTTGATTTGTTTCATCGAAACTGCTCACGGCAACATTCCTAACGTGTTTGTCAAGTAGTAAAGACCTGTTTGAATGTACAAAGAATTCTAAATTTTCTTTGACATCGTAGAAAGGACTGAAAGAATATAACTCTGCTATCAGTAAAGCAATGAAAACAGAGTGGGATTGAAAGTGTGTAAATAAAAGAGTGTTGTCGTAAAGTTGTAATCTTAATGTTATATCACTTACTATCTTAATGGTCGTGAGGGAGCTGTTGATGGGATAGGGTCATTAGTGGTACGGGTGATTCGTGGGTTCGGGTCATTAGTGGGTTCCGGCCATTAGTGGGTTCGGGTCATTAGTGGGTTCCGGCCATTAGTGGGTTCTGGCCATTAGTGGTACGGATCATTAGTGGGTTCGGGCCATTAGTGGGTTCGAGTCATTAGTGGGTTCCGGCCATTAGTGGGATCGGGCCATTAGTGGGTTCGGGTCATTAGTGGGTTCCGGCCATTAGTGGGTTCGGGTCATTAGTGGGTTCCGGCCATTAGTGGGTTCTGGCCATTAGTGGTACGGATCATTAGTGGGTTCGGGCCATTAGTGGTACGGATCATTAGTGGGTTCGGGCCATTAGTGGGTTCGAGTCATTAGTGGGTTCCGGCCATTAGTGGGTTCGGGTCATTAGTGGGTCCGGGCCATCAGAGGGTCTGGGACATCAATGGGTATTTATGGTCTAGCCGCTACAGAACGGCCCGAAGGTACCTCCGTTCTGGCATTCAGGAGCCCTGAAAAATGAGCCTAAATTAACTTAACAAGTCGACGGGGGTAGGTTAATCTGAATTTCAATGTTCAACTCAAATTCCAAGCCAAAATCTGTTAGTAATTTGACAATACCAAATATTAACTTGGTCCATCAAATAGCATTAAGTTAAAATTTTGTTAAAACTTTTGCAAGTGGCCCATCGATGCGAAAAGTATGCGTTAAATTGTCTTATTATTCTAAAAATATTCGTCGAACTAATCAATGCACTTATCTTCTTGAACTGAAGTTTAATATTCAACTCAAATTAGGGTTAATTTTAGAGGTCAATTTTGAAAATAGCGAACATTAAATAGATTGCGCCTTCGTTTGGTTTTCATGAAGTAATTATGAAAATTGAGTTCGTCACTGCTGGTCGATCAGCAGCATTTTAAAAATACCCTTAGTGACCACCGGTGGGTCACGTCGTGGTCTAAGTGCTCAATGAAATGCTCATGGAAAACATCTTTTTCTGTTTGATTCGACGCGCAAAAATGTATCACTCGATTATTCTGAAATTTTGTGTCATGAGCGATGTAAGTTTGTACAAACAAATGCATGGAATAGAAAGCTTAATTTGTGTGGTAGCGTGGCGATGGATGCATTAGGTAGCACCATTTTGGAATCTATAACATTTATGCTGAATACAAACGGATGATGTGTGTGTGACTGATGTGGCATCTCTGAAGCTTTGGACGCGTTAACTTTTTAAAAGCATATTCTAGCATTCATTAGCAACCAGAGTTTTCAGGATAAATAAGTTCACGAATAACAAATTCTGGAGAATGGCAGGTGAAGATTTTAATTTGTGATTATATAAGAGAAGTTAGAGACTCGGCGAATACCATATGTGTACACTTATGAATATACTCTTATGTATACAAATGTAATTGTATTTACAAATATCCTTTGTACGTACTAATGAAAATTAGTGAATATACTCGTATAAATACGAAAAACATGTATTTATAGATATCCTTGGCGTGAAACTTAAGGAACGAATTTGCATGGTAAATACATTAACTTACACTTAACATGAAATTCTTATGGTTTGTTGCTGCGTAAATTCATGAATGAGCCACTCGATATTATTTATGGTAGATAAGTTGCTTAATATTATTGATGAGGTAGATAAGTTTCTCAGTATATTTGCAGGGGTTAAAAATACAGTCCTGCGTCAAAGAATTTTAAACATGAACCTTCTCTAATTTTTTTATTCCTTGTTTAAACGCTGATGAAAAATTTAATTTCAGAAGAAACTTTGCAACAGAGCGGCAGGCGTGACGTTGTACATAATAAGAGCGAATGCAACGAATCGCTCGTGAGGAGGAGAGAATTTTGAACGCTTCCCAGCGCCTTAGACTTCCAAAATAGCCTCGAAATTGAAATTGCGTTTGTTCCTAAATTTTGAAATCGAAGGAAATGCAGCAAACTTCGGTCAGGAAGTTGATGAATGGCTTGGAGTAAATTAAACTCAATGAATAAAAATGGAGAAATTGGTTGCTCTCTGCCTCGAAATCGTTGAGTTCCAAGTCAAGTTAGGTATAAGCTATTGAAATAAAACGATCAATGCAGCGTCGCAAGACACTATTAAAAAAAACAAGCTTTATTTTGACTGATTATTTCAATTAACACTTGAGACTTTTTCGCATCCCGTTCAGTGAGCAACCAAAAATAATTTTCAGTCAATAAGTGTCCTCGTGAAAAAGAATATACGTTAAGAAAGGGTCTCAGGGTAAAATATGCTGTTTATATCGATTTATATGAAATATTACCATTTGAAAAAATTATTGATGATTTAGCTCGTTCACATTCCAATCAAAAACTAAGTTACGTAAAATTTCCCATTCTGCAATAAAATGAATTCCCAGCATTTGCATTATTAGTCCCATTTCTTGTTGCGAAAAATTGTGTTTTCTTATCTTCAAAGCGCTGATAAATAGAGCTTTTCATGAGACCGGGCAACAAGAGAAAAGTTAGCAAAACAAACATGCAAGTTCCTCGTGAAAATTTCTGGAATTGAAATTCAGCATCTATGATTAATATTCCCCAAATAAAATAATGATTAATATTCCCCTAACTTCTTGGAGTAAAAATTCAGCCTCTATGATTGATACCCCTGAATAAAACTATGATTAATATTCCCCCAATACATCTATGATTAATATTCCCCCCACTTCCCGGAGCAGAAATTCAGCATCTATGATTTATATTCCACAACATCAATTCAGCACACGAGAACATCGCTCCGAAAACAACCAAAACCACGAAGCTTTGACAACGCCGGCATCTCCTCGAAGCCCATTCCCTGCCAACTATCACTAAGAGACAACCCTTCAGTCCGGGCGCAGAGTAGAAGTTAAATTGCATGTGACAGTGAACAGCGACGCTCGCAAGTTCTCTGAATAAAGAACGATTTACAGGGACTCTCTGAGTACTCCCCGCAATGGTTTGGTAGACCTACTTAGGCTGAGACGAGCGCGCCGCAAAGTTGCGAGTGACTCTCTACATTTGGATTTGCTAAGCAAATCCTCTAAGCCAGCCACACAACTTGCCAAGTCGCTCCCACGCTGATTTGCAGTACATCAAAACACAAATTCGCGATCCGAAATGGGTTGCACTGCCGTGATAGGAAGTGCTGTTTTGAGCTTTTTTAAATTGGTATCTTTTTGTTTACATGCAGTTTACGAACTATTTGTTTACCGATAACTTACGAACTATTTGTTTACTGATAACTTATGAACTATTTGTTTACTGATAACTTACGAACTATTTGTTTACCGATAACTTACGAACTATTTCTTTACTGATAACTTGCAAACTATTTGTTTACCGATAACTTACGAACTATTTCTTTACTGATAACTTACAAACTATTTGTTTACTGATAACTTACGAACTATTTGCCTACTGATAACTTACGAATTAATTGTTTACTGATAACTTACGAACTTTATTTACTGTAACTTACGAATTAAAATTTACCTCGCACGTGTGTACATAGGTAGGAGTTTGTGTAGATTTTTTAAAATTCTCCGACGCGCGTACATAGAGTGCTTAGGTAAAGTTGTTGCTCTCAGAAACTATTCGTAGATTTTTAAAAAATCTAACACGCTCGTGCGTAGATGAGAGTTGTTTCTTTTACAAATTGTTTACAGATTGTAAAAATCTACAACGCACGAACGTAGATGAGAGATGTCTTAAAGAAACTGTGCTATTTCGATGACATTTTTCATTTTTTCATTTCTTCCATGGTCAAGTTAGGTTATGAAAACACTGGGCTGTAAATAAACTTTTTGCGTCTAGTGGTGAATTTCGGAGTCACTGGAAGTTATAGCTAAGCTTTTTTTCATGACCTATTGAGAAAATGCCAGCAGATGGGATACAAAATTCCTCCATTTGAGCAACTCACTCTATGGCTGCCTGAATATGTATCAGAAACTTCAAAATAACAAAATAAAAAAGGACCTTCAAAATAACAATATTAAAAAGATCTTCAAAATAACGAAATAAAAAGAGAGCCTTAAAAATAACAAAATAAAAAGAGAGCCTTAAAAATAACAAAATAAAAAGACTAAAAATAACAAAATATAAAAGGACCTTCTAAATAACAAAACAAAAAGAGGGCCTTAAAAATAGCAGTATAAGAAGACGGCCTGTAGGCGAGGGTTCATGTCAACTGAATATCTATCAGATCCTTCAAAATAACAAATAAAAAGAGGATAGAATAAAATCCATGCCCATTGGAAAGAAGGTTTTGTTTCTCCCATTCTCCCAACAGTTCGGTGATTGTTCTTCGTTCTCAAGACCAGGGATTTGATACTCATCACATTGTTTCCTTTTTTTCAGCTCTAAAGTCGCTTTTTAAACTCTGCTACTTACAACCCTACCTACATTCATTGTGACCCACAATATGACCCACCGGTGGGCCATATTGAATCCTTCTCCACAGTAGTCAGGGCATCTATGGCTTCCCGAGTCCTTTCCCCCAGTAGTGGCAGCATCTAACATCTCCCCAGTGTTTTTTCCCCAGTAGTGGCAGCATCTAAGGCCTCCCCAGTCTTTTTTCCCCAGTAGCGGCAGCATCTAAGGCCGCCCCAGTCTTTTTTCCCCAGTAGTGGCAGCATCTAAGGCCTTCCCAGTCCTTTTCCCCAGTAGTGTCAGCATCTAAGGCCTCCCCAGTCTTTTTTCCCCAGTAGTGGCAGCATCTAAGGCCTCCCCAGTCTTTTTTCCCAAGTAGTGGCAGCATCTAAGGCCTCCCCAGTCTTTTTTCCCCAGTAGTGGCAGCATCTAAGGCCTTCCCAGTCCTTTTCCCCAGTAGTGGCAGCATCTAACGCCTCCCCAGCCCTTTTTACCCAGTATTCGAGGCATCTAAGGCCCACCCAACTCGGTTTACCCAAACCCTCTCCAAATCCTCCCGAGAGAGAAGCCTACGGAGCGTCCGTTGCGTCCCTGAACTTGCTCTGAAAGAAGCCCTTGTTTTCTCAGCGAGTCCAAACAGCGCAGCTCAGAACGAGCTTCAAAAATGGCCTGCGCATAAACATAGAGGCGAGGAGCGGCAGCTTAATCTTATGGACGCTAATATTCTAATCAAAACTTAAAGGTCGGACGTAAAGAATTCATTTCCATTAGTTACAGACTGGTGCTTCCGGCTCCCGTGGTGGATAATGCGCTTCCAGGAGCCCGTGAGTTTTCTCTGCAAAAGCGGTCCTAATCTGCACAAATGAACTAGAGGCCTTATAATAAGAATTTTGATCTGGAGGAGAATGGAATGCGTTATACTTACAGGCAGGCTAGAGAAATTATTCTGAAATAATATACGTGAAGTGAGATAAAATGCGTGCAATGTATGAGTGCCGGGCTAAAAGCTGAGAATTATTTGGTATAATTTTTTGAGTGAACTGTGACAATAAGATTGTGTTCGTGTGTTTTATTTCTTTCACTTTTTTTGTAGAAATACTCGTATAATAAAATACCTTTACTATCTGGAGTACACCAAGATACAAGAAATAATTTTCCAGACACGTTGCGTGCATGTGTATACAAAACATAAATTTATTTATGTCAAATCTGAACTCTTAAATTGACCCTCAGCTTTGCCTCGAGCAACGCATACACACTTCGCCGAGAAGCGTCTCGAATCTTTTGATCTTACAGCTCTATTTTCAGAACAACGCAATTGCAGGCCAAATATGCAGAGTGCCCTAACCCACAAAACACAGAATTTTAGGACACTCACGCTATAGGCGCGGTGTTCATCGCCGGGTTGCCAAACTGGCTTTTCCTAGCCAAGTTACTAACTAGGAACTGAACTAGGAACTAGGCCACTCTGCTTGAAAGACATCTACGCCGCTATGAGGTGAAATTATCACTTAATCCACTCTATAGTTTTGACCTCTGATTCGTGGGTTATGACACTCTGCGTATTTGCCCTCCAGTTGTGGTTTTTAAATTTGGTTTATAGATTTGAGGGTTAGGACACTCTGCATATATGCCCCCCTATCGCTAAATACGTCCAAAAGTTCAAGTTACATAACTGTTCAAGCACAGCGGCCTTTGACGTGGAAATAAGCCCTTCCCTACTGTTATACGAGATCTTTATTCAGTGCGATTGCGTTGCTAAATTCCACGTTAACGCGTTAACCGCCACAGGTTAAACTAAAGCTCAGTATTCAGCTCAGTTCTAAAGTCAATGGCAGTTAGTAAAAAAATAGCAGTCAAGAACTGGGTCATGCCTACACTCAGCTTTGATTAAATATTTATGAAAATTAAGTTTGAGACTACTGGTCGGTCAGAAAATTCCCGCTGTGTACCACCGGTGGCTCACATGGCAGTTAACGGGTAATGGACACACATTAGAGCTCGGAAATACTGAAGAGTACATAGCAGATTTTGTTCGATAATTACTGCAGTCCTGTCTCCCGGAACGCAGTTCTGCCTGCCTCCTCGGGAGAGCTTGATGACAGATTCTCTTATTTGCGTCCGGTGCTCAAAGCGATGTACCTCCTGTCAGAATTTTATAGCTCGATATGAAGGTAGATTTTGACAGATGCTCTCATCATGCAGGGCATGAATTATTCGTCAGGGTACTTGTGGGTTGTCTGTCGCCACTTTTTTAGTTAGCCCTTATTATTTATGCTTCTCGTTTACATTTGCTCACTCTTAGGTATATGGGTTATGACTTAAGTCACAATTTTGTCTTTTTACTTGAAATGTGATGAACTTTGATTTACCGTGTTGTGCTCTCATAACTTAAGAAACTGCGTAAAATTACATTGAAATTCTGCTTCATGCATACCGTTATTCATTTCCAGTTTTCTAATATTATCTGAACTCTACAAAGTCATGATCTTTAATTAATAACATATAGTGAACCTATCCGCTGAAATAATTCATTAAGGAAAAATTCAAAACATAATTACTCTTCCACACACGACTCTAAAATTCATTGGAAAGATTAAACAAAATACATAAAGGGACAAAATAAAAATAAAATTCATTGATAAGATTAAACAAAATCCATAAAGGGATAAAATAAAATTCATTGAAAAAACTAAACCCAATACATAAAGGGATAAAATAAAAATAAAATTCATTGTAAAGATTAAATCCAATATATAAAAAGGTAAAACCAAAATTTCAAAGAGTGCCTCGTTTGCTTTAACATTTCGCTTCCGTTTGAAGGCTCCGTCACAACTCACAACAAAATGCGTGCGCTGCAGCGGATCAACTGAGTTCATTTGAGCTCAGCGTGATAATGAGGACCCGAGATTGACGGCCCCGTGGGGGGGGGGAGGCCTTGTGTTACGAACAAGATATGTTAGTGCAATCATTCAAATAGGTTGTTTAGTTTTGTGAATATGTATAATTATGTATATTTTCATTGCAAATTAATCGCATGTATTATGCCGTATGATTATTTATAATTATATATAATCCCATATAATTATATTTATAATCCCATATAATTATATATATGATCCCATTTAATAATTTATATTATCAAGCTTTTGTTATTATGAAAGTTTTCGAATAAATTTCTCTCACAGCGCAGGCACGTTTTTTCCCGTTTCGAAACGGCCGGTCAAATCTATTTTTACTTGAATTCGTCACAATTTCTGATTTTTAAATAGTCGACATCCTTGTCCTCTAACTTTGTTCATCAGAGGACGTTAATTGTATTTTTCAATCTTCAGACTGAATTGAATTTTGAATATAAATAAATTTAGAATTTTACTTTACAAAAATATTCGTCAATACATGTATCCTGACTCACGCTAATTTACTTGATAGCGGCTGGTACGCCTATAAAAAATTTCAAGCTTTCGATCACTTCTCTAACCATCAGGAAACCTTTTCTACCTTTCAGGAACCCTTTTCCATCCTTCAGGAACCCATTTCTATCCTTCAGGAACCCTTTTCTATCCTTCAGGACCCCTTTTATATCCTTCAGGACCCCTTTTCTATCCTTCAGGAACCCTTTTCTATCCTTCAGGACCCCTTTTATATCCTTCAGGACCCCTTTTCTATCCCTCAGGACCCCTTCTCTGTCCCTCAGGAACCCTTTGGAGCCATGTAAACTCCCTTTGAAGTTTTGAATTTTTTTAAATTCCACTTCGCGTAACTTCGAACTCATCAAATAATCGAACATGAATGTTTTCAAAAAACTCCCCTGATAGGCTGACACTGAATAAGCCTCTACGACTCGAAATGGCCATCTTGTAGGCAGAGAAATTAATAGCGGATTTCAATTATTTATTAAAACAAATAACGGGATCGTAAAAGTAGGAAGGTGCTACTTGACGGGACAGCTAGAAAATTAAGCGCGTCCCAATTTATTGAAAATAAAAATTTAGCCCCAACACCACGTCTTCACATCAGGGCAGGACTTGACATCTGCATTAATTTTGGAATTGTAGACCTACTCCACTATTCTGAAACGAAAACTAGCAGCATTCAACGTCAGTTTTGTCAAACGGTATCATTGATGGCTTGATATTTTTTTTAAATGCACTTGCATACAATGACATTATATTCTCTGTTTCGTATTGCGATGCCAGTGTTGATAATGTAATAGGCTGATAATTGTTTAATTAAACTTTTACATTTCAGTGTCAGTGCTTTCATTCAAAATGCATGTGAATGGAACCTCATGTAGAATTAATCTTTCGTCCCAATACCACTGCACGCTCACTGAACGTATCATAACTTGCTCTCATTTTCCTTCTATGACATGCCTATCTAAACAGAGCTCAGATAATTTATGCAACAGTGAGTCTAAATCTTCTTGTGTGACTTCTTGTGATCCAAATTGCAGGCTGACCGGAGCATCACTCATTGCAGGGCATTTTCCTCAGTCAAAAAAAGAATAGTTATCATTTTTTCAAGCCCTCGTGCCTCATTTCTAAAGCAACAAAGTTCTCGCTAAATGAGTGTAGCACAAATCCGCTGTCTGGCCGTGACAGCGTTCATAGAACAACCCTTAAAAAATACAATAAACGACCCCAAAGTTCATCTTAAAAATCGCTGCATTGTAGTCTTGAATGAAGCCTCCGCAACGAACTTATCTGCTTGAGAAACGGCTCCATTTTTAGACGAGAAATCAAGCAAAACTTGACAGTGAAACGCTTTGCAGTTGGCGTGAATGCCAGCAACGTAGCATGTTGCTCCAACGAAGACAACAACTCCTGCCTCATAAATATCCCGTCAGGCCGAGAAAGAACTTTGACGCAAGTGTCCGCACTTTTTTACCCTCTTCCAGAGATTGGTTGGTTGCTGTCGCCACCGAACGCGACCGTTTTTACTCTTGGCTGACTGACAGGACGGGTTATTTTTTCCCTCCATGGAGATGATGGTTGTTTGTCTTAGCCCTAAACTCGGCAGCCCCAATATCACTTGGCTTCTTCCTGCCGCCGCCAAATGTCTCGTCCAATTCTCGGAGAAAAACTCGGCTCGTGGAAATACAGTGACCGACCCAACGCAAATTTGCCGCTCGTTTTTCGTGGAAATAATTGCAGCGTCACGTTCGTATAGAAGAAGCTGTGGAGACGACGTGCGTTGATTTAGTTTTTTCTGAGTACTGTAGACAGTAAATGTCAGTTTAAATAACATCGTAGGGGACAGTTATTTAAACTGGCATTTACTGTCCGGAAGAGAAGTAGCGAATTGTTAGACTCTGTCTATTGACTCAAAGACACTCTCGGCCATAAATGTCATTAAAAATTCTGCGTTTCTCAGAAGTTATTATTCATTCTACAGATATTTTAGAGAAGACTTTAATTAAGGACTCTTAAATAATTTTGCCAAATACGCAACCAATTCGTTATTTGAATATAAACTACAAGAATATTCATCTCGTTGTATGATAAACCAAAGTCCTTTGAATTTCAAACATGGAATCAGATAACTGAAAATGAAGAACAATTAAGATAAGGATGTTTAAGATAATAAGAACATGTAAAATAAAAAGAACATTTAAGATAATAAGAACATGTAAAAAAAGAACATTTAAGATGCAAATGACATTTAAGAAAAAGAGAATAATTAAGATAAGAAAAGATAAGAAGAACTCTCGGTGCCGTGGCTGCAGCGCATCAGAAGCAAGTGCTCTCCGCAACACCATATTGGTTTGCAAACGGCGGGATCATTTCATGAATTTTTGTTATTTTATTATACACCGACGGCGTGGTGATGAGTCCAGGAGTTGGGGCGGTGAGTTCTCCTCTCGACTCTCTTCTCAATACTTCTGGACCCCTTCTACACCCTTCTCAAAATTTTTGGACCCCTTCTCAACCCTTCTGAATGCTTATCAACCCTTCTCAACCCCTTCTCAACCCTTCTGAATCCTTATCAACCCTTCTCAACCCTTCTGAATCCTTATCAACCCTTCTCAACCCTTCTGAATGCTTATCAACCCTTCTCAACCCCTTCTCAACCCTTCTGAATCCTTATCAACCCTTATCAACCCCTTCTCAACCCTTCTGAATCCTTATCAACCCTTCTCAACCCCTTCTCAACCCTTCTGAATGCTTATCAACCCTTCTCAACTCGTTCTCAACCCTTTTGAATCCTTATCAACCCTTCTCAACCCTTCTGAATCCTTATCAACCCTTCCCAACCCTTCTGAATGCTTATCAACCCTTCTCAACCCCTTCTCAACCCTTCTGAATCCTTATCAACCCTTCTCAACCCCTTCTCAACCCTTCTGAATCCTTATCAACCCTTCTCAACTCCTTCTCAACCCCTCTGAATCCTTATCAACCCTTCTCAACCCCTTCTCAACCCTTCTGAATCCTTATCAACCCTTCTCAACCCCTTCTCAACCCTTCTGAATCCTTATCAACCCTTCTCAACCCTTCTGAATCCTTATCAACCCTTCTCAACCCTTCTGAATCCTTATCAACCCTTCTCAACCCTTCTGAATCCTTATCAACCCCTTCTCAACCCTTCTGAATCCTTATCAACCCTTCTCAACCCTTCTGAATCCTTATCAACCCTTCTCAACCCTTCTGAATCCTTATCAACCCTTCTCAACCCTTCTGAATCCTTATCAACCCTTCTCAACCCTTCTGAATCCTTATCAACCCTTCTCAACCCCTTCTCAACCCTTCTGAATCCTTATCAACCCTTCTCAACCCTTCTGAATCCTTATCAACCCTTCTCAACCCCTTCTCAACCCTTCTGAATCCTTATCAACCCTTCTCAACCCTTCTGAATCCTTATCAACCCTTCTCAACCCTTCTGAATCCTTATCAACCCTTCTCAACCCTTCTGAATCCTTATCAACCCTTCTCAACCCTTCTGAATCCTTATCAACCCTTCTCAACCCCTTCTCAACCCTTCTGAATCCTTATCAACCCTTCTCAACCCTTCTGAATCCTTATCAACCCTTCTCAACCCTTCTGAATCCTTATCAACCCTTCTCAACCCTTCTGAATCCTTATCAACCCTTCTCAACCCCTTCTCAACCCTTCTGAATCCTTATCAACCCTTCTCAACCCTTCTGAATCCTTATCAACCCTTCTCAACCCTTCTGAATCCTTATCAACCCTTCTCAACCCTTCTGAATCCTTATCAACCCTTCTCAACCCTTCTGAATCCTTACCAACCCTTCTCAACCCCTTCTCAACCCTTCTGAATCCTTATCAACCCTTCTCAACCCCTTCTCAACCCTTCTGAATCCTTATCAACCCTTCTCAACCCCTTCTCAACCCTTCTGAATCCTTATCAACCCTTCTCAACCCTTCTGAATCCTTATCAACCCTTCTCAACCCCTTCTCAACCCTTCTGAATCCTTATCAACCCTTCTCAACCCTTCTGAATCCTTATCAACCCTTCTCAACCCTTCTGAATCCTTATCAACCCTTCTCAACCCTTCTGAATCCTTATCAACCCTTCTCAACCCCTTCTCAACCCTTCTGAATCCTTATCAACCCTTCTCAACCCCTTCTCAACCCTTATGAATCCTTATCAACCCTTCTCAACCCTTCTGAATCCTTATCAACCCTTCTCAACCCCTTCTCAACCCTTCTGAATCCTTATCAACCCTTCTCAACCCCTTCTCAACCCTTCTGAATCCTTATCAACCCTTCTCAACCCCTTCTCAACCCTTCTGAATCCTTATCAACCCTTCTCAACCCTTCTGAATCCTTATCAACCCTTCTCAACCCCTTCTCAACCCTTCTGAATCCTTATCAACCCTTCTCAACCCTTCTGAATCCTTATCAACCCTTCTCAACCCTTCTGAATCCTTATCAACCCTTCTCAACCCTTCTGAATCCTTATCAACCCTTCTCAACCCCTTCTCAACCCTTCTGAATCCTTATCAACCCTTCTCAACCCCTTCTCAACCCTTATGAATCCTTATCAACCCTTCTCAACCCTTCTGAATCCTTATCAACCCTTCTCAACCCCTTCTCAACCCTTCTGAATCCTTATCAACCCTTCTCAACCCCTTCTCAACCCTTCTGAATCCTTATCAACCCTTCTCAACCCCTTCTCAACCCTTCTGAATCCTTATCAACCCTTCTCAACCCCTTCTCAACCCTTATGAATCCTTATCAACCCTTCTCAACCCTTCTGAATCCTTATCAACCCTTCTCAACCCCTTCTCAACCCTTCTGAATCCTTATCAACCCTTCTCAACCCTCCCTCAACTATTCTGGACCACGTATCAGCTTTTCTCTATCCTTAAAGTCCCTTCTAACTTCACTGAATACCTCCTTAACTATTCTGGACCCTCTCTCAACTATTATGAACCTTTTCTAAGCCCTTTCGAACCCCTTTGGAGCCATGTAAACTCCCTTTGAAGTTTTTGAGTCTCTAACCACTACCTCCGAATCAACACTTTCACATCTCTCCGGATTTCTTTGAAGCATTCCGAGCCCCTCTGGAGCCCTTTGTGTTCCTTTTGAATACTTCCGGACTCCTCTGGACTTTTTTGAACCCATCTCTAAACCCATTAGAAATCCCAAAAAAACATTTCTCTGAAGCCCTTTTGTTTCCTCGTGAACACCTTTGGATCTCTTTGGAGGCTCAAAAAAGATCTTGGAGTTACCCCAATTCACGGTGAAGGGAAGGTAGAGTCATTACTATGGGGGAAAATACACCTCCTCTTGCTCGGTTAGCCAATAGAACGGCTTCATTTCAAGCAAATTTAATGACGTCACCATTGCGCCAAGTCGTTAGGCCAATAGTGGAGCCAGATTTGGGGCTAACAGTGTTTCCAGATGCAATATGAGCGCTGCTATTGGTTCGTTGCCATGACGTCAGCATCGCGATACAGACCCTAACTATGTATCCTTGGAGGCGATCCCACACTCCCCTACAGTTCTGAAAAACTGTCATTTTAATGTCTTCTGCAATGTTTGAACATCAAAAATCTAAAAAAGAGTTCTATCCCGTCAAAGAGAAACATTCAATGTCTTTGCTATTTTTATTAATTTACACCACCGTTCATTGGGCTTGCAGAATGCTGAGTCATCCTTTAAAAACAAACCCTGAATTATGCAAAGTCAGGGAAAACCAATAACCAGGATGACTTTCTCTTCTTTCAACGTGTTCTGAACGCGATTGCAAATCTTTCAACGGGTTCTGAACGCGATTGTAAATCTTTCAACGGGTTTTGTTTGAAAGAATCGCTGCAAATCAGTTTCAATCTTAACATGGAAATTCCATAACTGTGTAAATCAATACTATAGGCCTATAATAAAACGCCAGGAGTCTCCTTAAATTTATAAATGGATAAATTCATTTTCTGTGCGTGATTTCTCCTATGTTATTATCATGAGAATCTCATTGAACTCCTTAAATTGTTTACTCCGTCTCTCTGTGCCGCTCACCAGGACGCTCAATGACCGTATCTGTGACACGAGTTTCACCAGTGCACAAGTACAAGAATATCTTTTATCGCGGGTAGTACTAGGATGGATATATTTGTTTGTCATCCATATCTGGAAGATTTTTCTAATGAAAATATCGAATCCTATCATTTTTGACAGGTCTTGTACACTATTCATTTTGTAAGACAGCTACTTTTCTGCTATCGATATATTCGAGAGAATTTTTTTCAAGTACATACATGTCACAGGACTTATTTCTTGCTACTTTTGCCTGTGTTTTTTCCTTTGAAGTCATTTTGTTCTCGGTCAGTGAATAAAAACTGCCGCTACTATTTAGGTCCATTTAAAACTACAGTATTTACGTAGTTTATTTACCACACAAATTTGCAATTTGAAAGAACTTAAACGTAATTTTTTCTCTGTCTTTTTTCTTTCTTTTTCAATTTTTCCCATGCGTTTTTTACGATGATACTCTGAGGCAATTAATTTCGTTCTGAGCGCCGTCTTTCCTTGGATGCGATCCAACACTTCCCTGTAGGCTTGAAAAAACAGGCACTTTCAATATTTTTACAATGTTTTATTATTAAAAGTCAAAAAATAAAAGTTTTCACAGCATTAAAAAGAAACATTCAATATATTTGCCATGTTCATCAATTAATATCGCCATTCAATCACCATTCATTGACGGTCGATCAGATATACTTTAGAATGCTTAAACAATTTCTTTAAGAAAGATAGCTTTTATATTAGTGTAAACAATACGTCAAAAATGACAGGATTCGATGTGTTCCTTTAATCAATTTTCCAGACGTGGATGCCCAACAAATATATCCATACCAACAGTACCTGTGATTAAAATACTCGTGTACTTGTGCACTGGTGAAGCCCGTATCACAGATACGGTCATTAAGCATCTTTTAGAACGTGAAGGAAAGACGGACCATCCAATTTAATGTGCTCAGGGAGATTCCCATTGTAGTAACAAAGGAGATATTACGCTCGAAAAATATTTATATACATATATACTCATTTCTTTATTTCTTTATAAATTTAGGGCGACACCTGGCTTTTCATTATCCATTGATGATGAATGCTGGTTGGTTGTAGTAGCGCTCTTGGCTAAAGCTCCATCTCGTCGAGTCTCATTGATCTGCATGAGACGTTGTTAGGATTCTTTGGCGAAAATAAGGTAGTTTCAAAATACCTTTGACATCTCAAGGTAAATCCCTCGGTCTGTGTCACCTTAGTTTGTAGCCGAGCGGCGTGTGACGGTCACTCTGTTGTTCCTTTGTGCCTGTGACGTCCATGCTGCTGGTAAGCATTACCCTATGTGATTATTTCTTTATTTTGTGCTTCTATAAAAATTTGTGGAACTTTGTGTGATCAGTATATGAAGTGTTAACGTTTAATTTGTATAGCTAGTGTTCAGTGCGAGAGTTAGCGTTCCGCTTGTATATGTATTTCTTTTTGTTCTCGGTATCGTTACTCGCACGACTCCTCCTTACCCATACCTGTAACTCTATGCCCAAACGACCGAATTTCATGTTAATTGTTTCATTCATTAATCTTAAACTTTTCTGGAGTTTCAATCCGTTGACCTAATATGTCTGACTGGCGCATTCTATTGGAGAACTGTTTTGTAAACCCAACCTTCTTTAATGTTTAATTCTTGTATTTTTTCAATTTATTATCCTTGCTGAGGCTAGAATCCTTCCAGCGAACGTAAGATGGGGAAAGTCTTAACAGACGTAAATCTTTCAATTACCTAACAGAGTAAATACCCAATAGTATCATTAAATCTATGATGTTTCACTCATCTTAAAGCGTAATATGAACGTATCCGTAATACGTTATTCACTACCTCTCCAAGTTCCACCTTTTTTTAATTAACGTTGTAATTAACCTTCTAACGCTTATACGTTCCATGTGTTTCAGTACCGGTGAAGTGAAATTCAAAAATGATCATTTCCAATCATTTGCTAGTGCTCAATCATCCACTTCACGGAGCGGGACTTCAAGTGCTCTAAACATTTCACCAATATTTCATCCATTTTACAAGGTGCCGTAGATTTGTGGAATTGAAATACTGGCAAAGCGGCAGAGATAGCGACCAAACAGCCATATTAAGGTCATATTAGGAAAGATATTTGGATGCCTTTTCATCACTAAAATGTGAAGCCATTTTTTGTAATATAGTAAACAAGCTAAAGTGCAATAACACTGTTGTATTGTGATAGCCGTCGTGTACTTCAAATATATAAACATATATATCCGATTGTACATACGTATTTATATGCAGATATTTAAACTATCAATATACGAGTATAATTGTCCTTATCTGTAACCATCGAAACTTCGAAAATTTTGGTTCGCATAGCATGAAGTACTGGAATGTATCTGTGATACGGGTGCACGCAGGTATATTTGAAGCATTCAAATCCCGTGCATCGTGGCTTACTCTAGTGTGCACGGCCCGTCAAAAATGACGGGATTCAATACATTTCTTGAACAAATTTTCGTTCGCGTGGAGTTTCAATGCATAAGCTTCTTTCAAAGGCAACTTATTTTTCTTGTGACAGTAATTAACACTCAGGATACAGTATTTTTGAGCTGCAATCGAAGTAATTTTAGCCATTCTTGTCGTATCCTAGATACAGAAATTCAACATTACTGAACGCAACTGCTAGTTTGTGTGTGTATATTGTAATGTGCAATAGTATATTGTAATACAGTATATTGTAATAGGCAATACAGTATATTGTAATACAGTATATTGTAATATGCAATACCCCGCCGCACTCGGTATCCACTATACGGACTCTAGTAAATAAGGCTCTGGATGTCTCTAACTTTTTTTAAAGAAAGTGACTTATTATAGTGCACGTGCACAGCAAAAATGAGTGTATTAATTCACAGGTGAACAGAAACCAAGACCACCAGTACTATTTTCGTCCTATCTGTTCTTAAGAACGGGACATGAAACTTATAAACATCTAAACACACGACGGTCATTCTTTGTAGTGAATGAATTAGTCCTGTGTGCGTGAGTGATGGATGGCTGTATGCCGTGAAAATTAAAAAATTAGTGATGCTTCGCTCATTGTACGGTTTTTAGTTCAAGAAAATGTAATTGAATCGGTTAAGTTCAAGAAAACATTATTAGAAAATAAAATTTTTATTTCCAGCGAAAATTGGATAAAACTGTTTGCTGTATCGAACACTTTTTCAATTCATCATATTTGATGTACGTTTTCGCTGACTGTAATATTGGGAACAAAAACAGTATGCTACTGAAAAGAACGCTATTCTTTTCCAAATTAAGAAAGATATATTTGGGCCTGGATGCTTTTTCATCATTTAAATGCGAAGCTATTTTTTTGATATAGTTACAACCTTAATTGCAATTTTAAGCCAACGTTCGCGTGCAGTTTTACATAAAAAAAAAATTTAAAAAAAATTTATTGCAACTTTGCATGGGATTCGGTGATTAAATTATTTAAAGGAAAAACAGCAAAAAATAATGATATATTCAGTTCAAGTCAGGTTTGCAATTCATTATTTAAAAGTGTTTTAAAAGCTCTGTTCAAAACATGTTATTAGCCTTTCGAATGGAAAGGCTAATAACTTCAAATAAATTTCAGTCACAGTGAAAAAATTATTTCCGAGAGCAGAAGTAGGCATTTTGTAGCGTTCTGGTATCCAATTTATAGGCAATGACTTGTATGCAAAAAAAACACAGAACAACCAAAAAACAACGTGTTATCATAATATGATATTGTCAACATTTTGAAAAAAAAATAAAAAAAGCTTGACAACTGATCTTTATAATGGGAAATTGAAAACATAATTTTTTAAAAACATGACCACATCTTCTAATACCGCATCAAATCATCTTTTGAAAAACTACAGTTACTTTAATTGTTCTCATTTTTAATAAAAGTTTGATCAGAGATCAGTTTAAAAAAAACGATGGATCGTATTTTCAAACAAAGTCTCTAAATTTCTCACGGTATTTATTCTTTTGACCAAGAAATTAGTTTCCTAGCGCTAGCGGCCAGCAGCTCTGCATAAATAACTATAAATAAATAACTGCATAAATAACTCTGAAGTACTATAAAGTAGTGTAGAAAGCCCGTCAAAAATGACGGGACTCTATATTATCCTTATACAAATCCCCCAGATGTGTATGACATATATATATCCATTCCAATAGTACCCGCCATTAAAATATTCTTGTACTTGTGCACTGGTAAAACTCGTATCACAGATACGGTTATTGAGCGTACTGGTGGCGCTACACAGAGACGGAAGAAGCGGACATCAAACAAAACATTAAACACACTATGGATATGATTAAGTAAGATTACGCGTGAATAATTGGCTCGATATCGGGGTTCAAAAGAACAAAATTATTTGAACAAAACGAATATGTCCCTTCATAATTTCCAATACAGTATACATTTTCACATGGTTCAACTGGTTCAACTCTAACCCAACTTCAATATATGTTATATTTATATCCCAACTTGAAGGCCATTAAGTGGTCCTAAATTTTATTTTGTCTACATAAAAATTCAACCTATCATAGTCATCTTTCAGGTCACAAAAAAAATCAAAATCCAAAAACCTAGACCGAACCTCGAATAATTTAAATTTTATTCCTCTAATTGGAGGAGAAAACTGAGAAAACCCGCTTCAGTAGACAGAATAGATCGCTGTGGGACGAAGTTCCAAAGTTTTTTTACTCTCAGCGAAATAAAAACTTTGAGTTTAATTGTTCAAGTTGGCGCAGCCAGCAGGCTGCTGTGAAGAGGACAATTGACCCAACTATATGTTGTGTGAATGCATTTGTTTTCTCCTCAAAAGAAGAAAGAAGTGCCTTTAAAATTCATACCTTGAATTCTACAAGTCAGAGAAATCCAAACTCCACGAAACATTTATTTTTTCCAATGTGTAACTTTGAATTCTACAAAATCAGCGAAGACCTTTATTTTTTCAAAGTGTGACCTTGAATTTTACAAGGTCATAACAAACCCAACACCATAAAACCTTTATGTTTACAAAGTTTGACCTTGAATTCTACAAAATCAGCAAACCCCTTTATTTTTTCCAATCTTTAACTTTGAATTCTACAAAATAAAAGAAGCCCTTTATTTTTTTCAATCTTTAACTTTGAATTCTACAAAATAAAAGAAGCCCTTTATTTTCTCCAATCTTTAACTTTGAATTCTACAAAATAAAAGAAGCCCTTTATTTTTTCCAATAATTAACTTTGAATTCTACAAAATACAAGAAGCCCTTTATTTTTTCCGAAGTGTATCGCAGACGATTGCGAGGCCAGTCTGTTGATCCCTCTTTCAAAATGTAGGCGCATTTGAATGCGATCATAGCAACACGATAGAGGATCAGGGCTGATCGAAGCCTCTTTTGCACGACGCTCGCTCTCTGTCACAACAGCGACGGGCCAGCATAGAGAGAAGTTTTATAACATAGTGCTAGACATTATATTATTCAGCATTATATATATTGTTCAATAGGGTTTGCAATCCCGGGACAAAATGAAAATCTCTGGATTTAAAAAAAACAATCCTGTGAATTCCCAGGATCCCGGGATCCCGGGATTTCTTTAAACTTTTACATTTATGCTGTTGTAATTTGTTGCACATGCTCATCACTGTATTTGGCGATTTAGGGAGCGAAAAACCTTTATTTGAGGAGGATTCTTTGATGAATTCACTCTTTGTAGCTGCATATACTGACATGCTATCAACTGCTACGAGCTTGGTCACTTGTTCTTCCGGAATACTTTGATGCACCTTTGCGAAACTTATTAATTTGGTTCGTTTAGGCTTAGTACTTTCACTACTGCACTCCCTTGCATGAGGGCGCTTTGTTCCAATACGAATTCGGTTTCCAGCGCTGCTAGTTGACCCAACTGGGTCTACAGTTCCAGGCTTCACTATGTTGTGTTCACTCTTTAGGTGACGTAACAAACCACTGGCAGGCCAGCCTTTGTAAAGTAAACTCTTGCCGCACTTTACACACTTCGCACTTCTCCAGTTGCACCTTTAACATAGTATAGCCACACAAAGGCCTCAGTTTCTACAACATCGGTCGTTGTCATCGTATCTATTACAGACTATTCTTTATTACCAGCAAAACCAAACCACAAAATATATTCTGATGCAACAGTTGAACTATATTATGAGGCTAGTGTACACGGCCCGTCAAAAATGACGGGATTCAATACCTTTCATGAACAAATTTTCGTTCGAGTGGAGTTTCTATGCTTAAGCTTGTTTCAAAGCTAACTTATTTTTCTGGTGACAGTAATAAACACTTACAATACGGTATTTTTGATCCGCAGTAGAAGTCGGTATAGCCATTCGTGTCGTATCCTAGATACAGAAATTCCTTATTACCGAAAGCAACTGCGAGCTTGTGTCTGTATATTGTATTATGCAATACGTTATATTATAATACAGAATATCGAAATGCAGTATATTGTAATACAGAATACCGTAACACAGTATATTGTAATCCAGTACATTGTAATACAGTATATTGTAATATGCAATACCCCGCCGAACTTGGTATCCACGATACGGACGGACTGGCATCAACCCCGGCATCAACCCCGGCATCAACCCCGGCATCAACCCCAGCATCAACCCCGGCATCAACCCCGGCATCAACCCCAGCATCAACTACGGCATAAACCCCAGCATCAACCCCGGCATTAACCCCGGCATCAACCCCGGCATCAACCCTAGCATCAACCCCGGCATTAACCCCGGCATCAACCCCAGCATCAACCCCGGCATCAACCCCGACATCAACCCCGGCATCGTCCCCCAGCATCAATCCCAGCATCAATCCCAGCATCAACCCCAGCATCAAACCCGGCATCGACCCCAGCATCAACCCCGGCATCAACCCCGACATCAACCCCGGCATCAAACCCGGCATCAACTCCGGCATCAACCCCGTTATCAACCCCGGCATCAACCCCGGCATCAACCCCGGCATCAACCCCGGCAACAACCCCGGCATCAACCCCGGCATCAACCCCGGCACCAACCCCGGCACCAACCCCGGCATCAACCCCAGCATCAACCCGGGCATCAACCCCGGCACCAACCTCGGCATCAACCCCGGCATCAACCCCGGCATCAACCTCGGCATCAACCCCAGCATCAACCCCGGAATCAACCCCATCATCAACCCCGGCATCAACCCCGGCATCAACCCCGGCATCAACCCCGGCATCAACCCCGGCATCAACCCCGGCATCAACCCCGGCATTAACCCCGGCATCAACCCCGGCATCAACCCCAGCATCAACCTCGGCATCAACCCCGGCATCAACCCCAGCATCCACCACGGCATCAACCCCGACATCTATCCCGGCATCGTCCCCCAGCATCAACCCCAGCATCAACCCCGGCATCAACCCCGGCATCAACCCCAGCATCAACCCCGACATCAACCCCGACATCAACCCCAGCATCAACCCCGGCATCAACCCCGACATCAACCCCGGCATCAACCCCGGCATCAACTCCGGCATCAACCCCGTTATCAACCCCGGCATCAACCCCGGCATCAACCCCAGCATCAAACCCGGCATCATTCCCCGGCATCAACCCCACCATCAACCCCGGCATCAACCCCGGCATCAACTCCGGCATCAACTCCGGCATCAACCCCGTTATCAACCCCGGCATCAACCCCGGCATCAACCCCAGCATCAAACCCGGCATCATTCCCCGGCATCAACCCCAGCATCAACCCCGGCATCAACTCCGGCATCAACCCCGGCATCAACCCCGGGATCAACCCCAGCATCAACCCCAGCATCAACCCCAGCATCAACCCCGGCATCAACTCCGGCATCAACCCAGTTACCAACCCCGGCATCAACCCCGGCGTCAACCCCAGCATCAAACCCGGCATCAACCCCGGCATCAACTCCGGCATCAACCCTGTTATCAACCCCGGTATCAACCCCGGCATCAACCCCAGCATCAAACCCGGCATCATTCCCCGGCATCAACCCCAGCATCAACCCCGGCATCAACCCCGGCATCAACCCCGGCATCAACCCCGGCATCAACCGTGGCATTAACCCCGGCATCAACTCCGACATCAACCCCGGCATCAAATTCGGCATCAACCCCGTTATCAACCCCGGCATCAACCCCGGCCTGCATCAACCCCAGCATCAACCCCAGCATCAACCCCGGCATCAACCCCGGCATCAACCCCTGCATCAACCCCGGCATCAACCCCGGCATCAACCCCGGCATCAACCCCGGCATCAACCCCGTCATCAACCCCGGCATCAACCCCGGCATCAACCCCGGCATCAACCCCAGCATCAACCCCGGCATCAACCCCGGCATCAACCCCGGCATCAACCCCGGCATCAACCCGGGCATCAACCTCTGCATCAACCCCGGCATCAACCTCTGCATCAACCCCGGCATCAGCCCCGGCATCAACCCCAGCATCAACCCCGGCATCAACCCCGACATCAACCCCGGCATCGTCCCCCAGCATCAACCCCAGCATCAACCCCGGCATCAACCCCGGCATCAACCCCAGCATCAACCCCGGCATCAACCCCGACATCAACCCCAGCATCAACCCCGGCATCAACCCCGACATCAACCTCGGCATCAACCCCGGCATCAACTCCGGCATCAACCCCGTTATCAACCCCGGCATCAACCCCGGCATCAACCCCAGCATCAAACCCGGCATCATTCCCCGGCATCAACCCCAGCATCAACCCCGGCATCAACTCCGGCATCAACCCCGGCATCAACCCCGGGATCAACCCCAGCATCAACCCCAGCATCAACCCCAGCATCAACCCCGGCATCAACTCCGGCATCAACCCCGTTACCAACCCCGGCATCAACCCCGGCGACAACCCCAGCATCAAACCCGGCATCAACCCCGGCATCAACTCCGGCATCAACCCCGTTATCAACCCCGGTATCAACCCCGGCATCAACCCCAGCATCAAACCCGGCATCATTCCCCGGCATCAACCCCAGCATCAACCCCGGCATCAACCCCGGCATCAACCCCGGCATCAACCGTGGCATTAACCCCGGCATCAACTCCGACATCAACCCCGGCATCAAATCCGGCATCAACCCCGTTATCAACCCCGGCATCAACCCCGGCATGCATCAACCCCAGCATCAACCCCAGCATCAACCCCGGCATCAACCCCGGCATCAACCCCTGCATCAACCCCGGCATCAACCCCGGCATCAACCCCGGCATCAACCCCGGCATCAACCCTGGCATCAACCCCGGCATCAACCCCGGCATCAACCCCGGCATCAACCTATGCATCAACCCCGGCATCAACCTCTGCATCAACCCCGGGATCAACCTCGGCATCAACCCCGGCATCAACCCCAGCACCAACCCCAGGGATCGATATCGACCTCTTCAGAAGCCCTGAAACTTGGCCCGTCTTCGCTGGGGCTCGCGTCTGAGCCTCGAAAAGCAGACGTCCACATTTCTGGTGAACGATGAATTGTTAGCGTGCACTGGCAACCTTATATGAGAGACTGACAACGCCTAGTGTTCACTGGCAACCTATATGAGAAACTGGCAACGTCTGGCGTGTTCTGGCAACCTTTTTTGAGAAACTGGCAACGTCTGGCGTGTTCTGGCAACCTTTTTTGAGAAACTGGCAACGTCTGGCGTGTTCTGGCAACCTTATTTGAGAGACTGGCAACATCTGGCATGTACTGGCAACCTTATTTTGGAGACTGACAACGTCTGGTGTGTACTAGCAACCTTAATTGAGAGACTGGCAACGCCAAGCGTTCACTGGCAATCTTATCAACCTTATATGAGAGACTGGCAACGTCTAGCGTTAACTGGCATCCTTATTTGAAAGACTGGCAACGCTAAGCGTTCACTGGCAACCTTATATGAGAGACTGGCAACGCTTAGCGTTAACTGGCATCCTTATTTGAAAGACTGGCAACGCTAAGCGTTCACTGGCAACCTTATATGAGAGACTGGCAACGCTAAGCGTTCACTGGCAACCTTATATGAGAGACTGGCAACGCCTAGCGTGCGGTAACGCGCTCTTCAATTCCAGACAATCCCAGTCGGGAAAACAAAAAATTTTCCCGACTTGAAACAACCTTAATCGAATGTTAGAATCTTACTTGTTTTTTTGGCTCAGATTATACGCTCCCTCTGAAAACATGATTCCAAAAACGCAGGAATATTTTGGGGCTCTTTAATGGTGTATATTCAGTAACTATTGTACACGTACGGCCTGTCAAAAATGACGAGATTCAATATTTTCTTTGAATAAATTTTCCAGATGTGGATGCCCAACAAATATATCCATCCCAACAGTACCCGCCATTAAAATATTCTTGTGCTTGTGCACTGGTGAAACTCGTATCACAGATACGGTCATTGAGCGTCCTTGTGAGCGTCACACAGAGACGGAACAAGCGGATACCAAACCAATGTATAAATGAATAAACACACCGAGGGTATTATTAAGTAAGAAGAGAATGTGTTCTCATGGTCTCGTGATCATTCCAAGCATGCACACACTCGGTCCAAGTCGTCTGATTTCCTTCAACATAATATAGCGTTCCAGTGAGACTTACTCGTTTACGCAAGTAATTGCCACCACCTCGAAAGCGATACTTCGCTTTTTCTTCGTTGGGGATGTACCTGAAAATCTAAAGTATGTCCCGAAAGCCCCTTGATGTAAGTAGGCAACAGAGGTATGTACCATAATATAACCATTTCATGACTTACATCACATTGATGAGAGCATAGAACAGCCTAAAACTCGAGCTTCAATTCTCCATCTATTACAACGGCCTGTAAAAGTGAGTCGATACCTAATGATACCTTGCTCTAACTCAATTACTGAAGGTAGCTGGGATCCTCCTTTCTTTTCAGGCCGACCGTTTCTGAAGTATTCTCTCGTCTACATTATAATGAGGACGTGGAACTCAGCGAGATCGTGTCAGTAACTGACGAGAGCTTCGTTACACTTCGCTGCTGGAGGTCGCTCTATTTAACGGCGTGCGAAATTGGGCATCGATCGGGCGGCGAAGAAAGCAAGGAAGGAAGGAAGGAAGGACTTGAAGTTTATGGTTGGACCCACTGCCAAAGTGTAAGAAAGGAAGGAAGGAAGGAAAGAAGGAAGGAAAGAAAGAAGGAAGGAAAGAGTGGCAGAAGGAAGGAAGGACTTGAAGTTTATGGTTGCCACCACTGCCAATCTGGAAGAAAAGAAGGAAGGGAAGAAGGAAGGAAATAAGGAAGGAAGGAAGGAAAGCAAGGAAAGAAGGAAGGAAACAAGGGTGGGAGGAAGGAAGGAAACAAGGGTGGGAGGAAGGAAAGAAGAAAAAAGAAAAGGAAGAAGGAAGGAAAGAAGGAAAACTTTGAAGCTTAAGATTAGAGCCGTTTAGTTGCGATGCCCAGAGTTGCCAGAGAATTGGATGGATTGATACATTCAATTCATGTTTTGCGTCAACACTTAGTGTCCCACGTTTATTTAGTATCAGTTTCCTCTTACCTCTTGTTTTTTCCTTTAAATTCAGCAACAAGTCAAAAGAACGACGTCTACTTTAAAGAAAAGAACCAGCCCTAAGTTATCACAACCGACATGCTCTCCAAATAATCAAACGTCCTCAACATAATCATGCTGCAGAAATTGCAGTCATCACGAATGCATTGGTTTAACCTTTGCAGTCTAAAGGTCTCCAGTACTCCGTTTTCTCCTCCATATCGTGAACTCAATTATTTCTCCTTTGCTTCAGTATATCGTGAACTCAATTATTTAACCTTTTCTACGTTGTCAACAGTCTCCACTGACACCATTTGCTCCTAAAGTAATGACTTACTTCGCTCCAAATCAAGTGTCTGCTAACCAGCCACTAACAAATCGTAACCTTTGCTAAATTGTTTGTACATGGAATACGTTCATTTCTAGAGAACCCCGCTTCTAGAAAAAACATTTAATCAACATAGCAAGTATTCAGGATTTTAAAAATCCTTTCTTGTTGCAAAAGTGACGATTCATGAGTTTTCTACACTTTTTAACTGATAAGTTTTCCACACGATTTGTTCCAGCGAAGATCTCCCCTGTGACGCAAGAAAAAACAATTAAAACCCTGATTGAGGTGCTCACCAAAGCACAACACTCATTTGCAATTCATGAAATTCTTTCCATGTCTCTTTCTGACACTAGACACCTGATTCAACGCAGCGTTCTTTCGAAAGATTTTATTCGTTTTTCACTCTAAATTTTTACGAAATCACTGTTGAAGTTTTTTATCGAACTAAAATATTCATTGATGAAAGAGAACTTCATGACTAGATTTGTCTTTCACACTTCAAGTTGAGGTGAATTAATTTTTTATGTTCGTTCGAAACCGTCGTTATGGATTTCCATTAAACTGAGACATTCTTTGTCAAAACAGAGCTTCATGTTCACATTTTTCGCTCCTGCTTTACATTTGCGTGAATACATTTTTCTTGGTACTTGTTGGTTATCTGTCTCTACTTTTAATTCATGCTTTCCTTTTATTGTTAAGGTTAGGTTAAGTTAAGTTAGCTTAATTGAATTATTATTAATTTTTGTTTGGGTTCAAGCCAAAATGAATCTCTGGGACAAACCAAGAACTAAAGAGTAAGGCTCCAGAGATTCATTATACCAGTAAATATACGGAAAATTCATACCATTTATACAGTCCTGAACGTCAATTCAATATTCATAAAACACTTTATTTTTCCTCATAAAAAGCTTTTCTCCTAAATCAGTGGCAACAGATGACTCACAAATAACCAGCCAAAACATTCTTTGTCAAAACAGAGCTTGATATTATATTTTTCGTTCTTGCTTTACATGTACGTAAATAATTATTTCTGTACTATGCAAGCTCTACAGATAAAAAAGCTACCACTAAACTGCAAGCTCTAGACATATTAAACAATTTATTTACCACAGGAGATACAGAGGTAGAATGTTTCTTAAGTCTAGTACAATGGTCAAATTTGAGTATAGCTACCTGTGGGCCCAAATGAGTTCAGCGACTTCTAGGGCTTCCTACCAGCAACGTTATTCTAAGGTTTACAATAATGTTTAACCTAACAAAACTATAAGAGCTTCTCATTCCGTATTTTACAGCCATATTTTGTCTGATATACAGATGAAACTCGGGAATTGGGCTTTTTGCTACGTGGCTTGCACATCACTGAATTGAATTTTTGGAACCAAGGTGAACGAAAATGTGCAGTCAATACACTTATTCGATGCATACTCATTTACTGCCAACGTTTCCTTTGAGCTTTGCTTTCTAAACACAATTTATTTCACTAAACATAAATTTTTACCCTAAACAGAATATGTTACCTTTAACATAAATTGTTACCCTAAATATTAATTGTTACCCTAAACATAAATTGTTACTTTGAATATAAATTGTAACACTGAACATAAATTGTTACCCTTAACATATATTGTTACCCTAAATATTAATTGTTACCCTGAACATAAATTTTTACTCTAAATATAAATTGTTACCCTGAACATAATTTGTTACCCTAACCGACCGGCCACCCATAAAAACGTCAGATTACGCGATCATTTACAAGGCACAAAATTGACGATGCGCTTCCATGAAAGTTAGCAGCGTTTTAAGCGAGAGTCTGACTGTTACGTTGTGACGGATTAATCATTTTCAAATAAACTTTTCTTTCTTTTTTTTTAGCTTATAGTCATGTTAAAATGAAAAATCTCTAAACGTAATGGCTGAATAGTAATTATCACGGCTCTTTAAAACGTATAAAAATAATTGAAAATGAAGTGAAATTAGTATAATGAAATTCCTGTAAACGTAAAGGTTGAATTATAATTATAAGGGTTTTCAGAGTAAATCGAATTAACTGAAGAAAAATTTATGTCCTTAATGCTTAACGAGAATACTAGAGCTCTAGCATACAGAACTATTATGTACATTACTACTTTATACACATGTATATAAATCCCTTTTAAATTTCTACAGTTATTGGAATCATGAAATGATGGCTTTACTTAAAAAATCTTCTCTGCATGTGTATAAAAGCATTGTGGTTCTGAAAAAAGCTCTGATAAAAATTGTCTCTGCTAAAAACCATAATTTTTCACAACACATCAATTCTTTGAAAAAAACCATCGGAGTCTTGTAAACCTGTAAACTAAGTGTTGAAAAAACTTGTAAGCTAAGTGTTGAAAAAACTTGTAAACTAAGTGTTGAAAAAACTTGTAAACTAAGTGTTGAAAAAACTTGTAAACTAAGTGTTGAAAAAACTTGTAAACTAAGTGTTGAAAAAACTTGTAAACTAAGTGTTGAAAAAACTTGTAAACTAAGTGTTGAAAAAACTTGTAAACCAAGCACAATGAGCGCATAAATACAGCGCGTCAATTCGCATCACGATAGAAGTACAGTTCGTGCCTAATGGACGCATAGACCGAACAGAAATAAACTCCGTTGAAGGCATATTATTTGTTCTGAACGTCACTATCGTCGCCACAAAAGAAAAAAACTTCCACTCGCTGCTATGAGCAACAAGAAGTCCCTTGTAATCTTAACAAATAATTCCCTCGGAGTATTTATTTACTTATATATTTGTTAGTATCCGCTTCTTCCGTCTCTCTGTGACACTGGTGAGGAAGCTCAATGACCGTATCTGTGATACGAGTTTCACCAGCGCACAAGCACAAGAATATTTTAATTGCGGGTACTATTGGGATGGATATATTTGTTGGGCATCCACATCTGGAAAATTTATTCGAGGACAATATCGGACCCCGTCATTTTTTACAGGTCGTGTAACAACTAAAGAATCCGAGGCTTCAAAGTGAAGAAATTAACTTAGACAGGCCTTGTCTCCTCAATAGAGAGGTCGCTCGGAGCAGCAACTCTAATAGAAGTCTCGGGAGCCGCTGTGTTACTGCAGGGCGCCAGATAAAGAACGTCTTCACAAAAGGTTCTTTGTTCAAGTGTCGAGTCCAATGGCAAGCTCCAGCGAGGACATTAACTCAACAAGACTAAGTGGTCGTCACCCTGTGATATTCAAGTATTCCAATTAATCACTTCAGCACTGTATGAATTACTGTGATTAACTCAATTAATCACTGCATCACAAACGGTATAAAGGGAGTATGGTTCCGTCTAATTTTTCTTCTGGAGAATGTATTCATCGACCGTCATCTGAGTCGCTTAATTTGTTTCGTGATTGGGTGAACGTGATTTAAGGATTATTTTTATCAAAGGGAAACGAAAATTTGAATATTTTTTTGTAAAATAAGTGTTTGCATTTCACTCAGTAATTCCTCATACATAGAAATGTTTGTGAAATACTGTTCCGAATGCCTCGAATGCTTCAAGTTTGAGATTCAAATATAATTTTAATTTTTGATCGATAGAAAATTCAACGAATAAATCAATTCAATTTTCAATGTTGGTTGATTGAAAATCTTATATTTCAATATTCAATTTTTTTAATTAAATATTTCATCATGCCAATAAAAAAAAGCGAAATGAAAAGTGGGGGCTAAAAATAAGTTCAAGTTGTGCTAGTGAAAGAATATGAACACCTGTGGTTGAATAAATCTTTTTCACGGTCACGGGCATGGCTTCTCAACCGGGGGTACATTCAACATACTTCATATGTCAAAATGCACAATATATTTTTACATACAACCGTATAAGTATATATAATTATTAATCATTAAGTGCATTTTTATAGTTTCTTAAAGCTTTTACTGCACCATAAAGCTAATGGGTACACGACAATAGAGAGGTTGAGGACCCCTGCTCTAGTGCCTGTACTAAAAAAGGTCCGACACATGCAAGCCAAAACGAAAGCGAGCGATCGGTCTTCGCTCGATGTTCAGTAATTTCATCAGTCACGCGATCCCTGGACAGCAAGGAAAAATTGAATCAATATTTAAAGCTTTTTATTCGGTAATACGCTATTTTTCTTCGGTGATAAGCTATTTTTTCTTCAGTAACAAGCTATTTTTTTGGTATTTTATTTTTTTCTTTTGTAATAAGCTTTTTTTCCGGTAACAAGCTATTTTTTCATCTGTAGTAAGCCATTTTCAACGTAAATTACAAAACAATTTTTACTATCACTAAACTTACAATTTGCTATTCGTCTGGGCATAAATTCAGCATTTCTGTCTAGAAATAGTAAATGACCGTAGAATAAATTGACTATTTCTTCCAAGACATATCAAATTTATTATTTAGTTATCTTCTGGATAGAAATTGCTCCGAATGAAGCTACGAAAAATGAAATGAGGCATCTAAATTGCAGGCAACTGAAGTGAAGTTAACTGTAGGGGAGGTACTCGAGAGGCACAGTCATGACCTCCAACACACCGAATTTCAACACGTGTCAACACATGTCAACACATGACAACACATGTCAACACATGACAACACATGTCAACACATGTCAACACATGACAACACATGACAACACATGTCAACACATGTCAACACATGCCAACACATGTCAACACATGTCAACACATGTCAACACATGACAACACATGACAACACACGTCAACACATGCCAACACATGTCAACACATGTCAACACATCCCAGCACATGACAACACATGCCAACATGCTGCTAATATCAGACAATTTTTGTCAATGATTAGACAATCAGCGCCCGCAACAATCCAAACCTCGGGACAATCTCATTTTTCCGTACAATCTGCGGTAATTTGAATCCCGCTCCAACGTGGCTTTTTTGGATTTCATTCGCCAGTGCAACACTGCAGTAACGGACGGCATATCACTGCTCTCATAAGCAGTATGTCCCACAAAAACCCGAACCGAGTATTTATTTTCCCCTATCAGTAATACCCGTAATTCTTTGCCTTATTAGTAGTAATAAGCAATACCGCATTATTTTGCTAGAAATTAAATGCTTATGGTATTCTTATTATGGTATTACTGATACGGGAAAATGAATACTCGGTTCGGGTTTTTGTGGGACATAATGTATGTACTCGACTCTACTTGGTGCCTGCAATTCATTTTGCTGTGCATTGTAGTGCCACTAAACTTTCGTACTTACTTCAATCGAATCCCCCGAAAGTCTACGATTGTGATATAACGAATTGCTAATGCCGCTCAAGCAAGATGTTTAGAGTTGGCTTAATGAATGCGAATCTGGATCAAAAATAACTCAATGCACTCAGTTTACATAGTATATACAGCTATTGAATAAAAAACAATCCACCTTCACTGGCGCTGATACAAACTCAATCGAGAGCTTAAGCAAAATGATAGTTTTTTTGAGTTTTGAGAGAAAATTACTGTAATTAATTCGTCATCTCGCACTCTAATTTTATTATCAGTAGCAACTGTGTTGCACAGTGATATCTGTACGGTAACTATCAGGTCGTACCTCAAGTTCTATCCGTTTTTACTAGTATGATAGGGAGAGTAAAAACATATCAAGTAACATTCCAATATTCAATTCAACAACATACTCTCCATTATTAGTAACAATTTCTGACCACCTACCAACCGCTTTCCGCTTGTGTTCATAGAAATCTTTGGTTTTTGAGTAAAAAAAACCCTGCAATTTATTTCCAATGTTATTTTTTCTTTCAATGTTATCCCCTTAAATGATTGTCTAGACTCGTAAAGAGATGGAAGTCTGAAGAAGCAATATTTGGAAAATAGGGCGGAAGCATGAATGTTTCCCATTTCATCGTTTCCATTGTGCCCAAAGTCATTCGTGCTGTATGAGGACGCGCATTGTCGTGCTGAAGGATGACGCCCTTTCGATTGACCAAAGCTGGGCGCTTCCTTCTTAAAGCGGTATTTAGTCTTCACAACTGTTGACAGTGCAGTTCTACAGTGATTGTTGGGTTATTTTCAAGAAGCTCGTAGTGAATAATTCCTCTCATATCCCACCAAACACACAACAAAAAATTTTTCTGTGGACTCCTAGTTTTGATCGTGATTGCAGTTTTGCATGTCGATCTAGCCATTGCTGTTGACGTTGAACATTGCTGTACATCATACACTTTTCATCTCCAGTAGCAACTTTATCCAGAAAAGAATCTTGCAGTTGCCGGAAAGGCAAAGCTGAACAGACATTCACGCGATCCTTACGATTAACAGCGGAGAGGTCAAAAGGAACCCATTTCCCAAGCTTGTGTTTCTCTCCCAGCTTCTTTAGGTGGCGTTGAATTGTCATTGCGCTCACGTGAAGTTTAGAGCTCGATTGTCTTACGGATACTGCAGGATTAGCTTCAGGCTTGTTACAACACGACAACGGACAGGACTTATGATATGAGCTTATATTACACGCTGTGTTGTGTGATGCTGTGCTGCGTTGTGCTGTGTTGTGTTGTGTTGTGCTGTGCTGCGTTGCGTTGTGCTGCGATGTGCTGCGGTGCGTTGTGCTGTGCTGTGCTGTTTTGTGCTGTGCCGTGCTAGGCTGTGCTGTGCTATGCTGTGCTGTGCCGGACTCTGCCTCATTGCACATCTCTGATGCAACAGTTCAAATAACGACAAGAGCAGCGTGTACACAGAGACAATACACAAAGTACACGTCAATGCCGGCATCCATTTGACATTGTCTGCTCTGTCCCGGCACACAAAGCCTTACAAAGACAGGCAAACAGATGACTTTCGACCCGGCCACAGTTCCTCTGAACCTTAAATATTATATACTTGTACTTGCGACTGCCAGTGTGGACACAGATATAATATTTACGATCTCATTTTCGGACCAACGATGTGCGAGACCAAATACCCATAGTAAATGACACTTAACAGTCTTTTGCTTGTCTTTTTTCGATTTTTACTGTTGCTGATATTGAGTCTCAATGTCTACACTGAAAACATAAGTCAAAAATTAAAGTGGATGAGATCCCTTGCTTTCTTATTGAATTTCAACTGCTGAAATTAAACTGAAACTTGAAGGGTATTTGATCCGTCCGTGGTCGGGTCCTCAGTCTGAATATCTACGCCGCAAACATAAATTAAATACCAAAATGCATTACATCCCTCTGTAATTGGCTTCACAACCTGACTATCTATACTGAAAACAAATTAAAACTCAAAATGCCTTTGATCCCTCTATAATCGGTGTATAAATTTAAACATCCAACATAATTTAAAACTCATAATGAATTAGATTCCTCTGTGATCGGTTTCAAAATCTAAATATCTATGTGGAAAGCATGAAGGAAAAATTAGAGCACATGAGATTCCTCAATGATCTGATTCAAAATTTAAACATCATATTGAAAACATAAATTAGAATCAAAATTCATTATATCCTTCAGTGATCAGTTCCAAAATCTTAATATCTATGCGGAGAACATGGAAGAAAAATTATAGCACATGAGATTCCCCGACGATGGCTGCCCAAGTCGCTGCCTCGCAACATCAGTGTCGCTGCCGTCAATTTGCGCATCAAACGCATGCAAAATTCACGAATTCCACGACCGGAGATCATAAATTCTCGGGAAATGAAGTAAAGCGAAAAACAGTTTCTGTCTTCCAAAGATTTTCGTTGATTATATTTATTCAAAAGCTCATCGACATCGTGATATTTTATTTGTGAGCTCATAAAAATCGTGATATTTTATTTATAAGTTCATAAACATTGTAATATTTTATTTATAAGCTCATAATTATTGTATTAATTAATTTATAAACTCTTAAATAATATAATATTTTATTTATAAGCTCATAAACCTCGTAATATTTTAATTATAATCTCATAAACATCGTCATATTTTATTTATAAACTCACAAATATTGTAATATTTTATTTCTAGGCTCATAAACGTTGTAATATTTCATTTATAAGCTCATCGAGATCGACACTGGCGTATTTTGTGAGAAAAATTAGTGACGCGCTGCTCTCCCTAGATTTACCACACAATTTGAGATTTACTGTACATATAAGTTTTATTCAATAACTTGGAACACTCCGTCATAGACTTGAGTAATCTTGTATAAGCTAAGCCAACTCTATCGTTGAATCGCCGTAAAGATATGTTGAATATTAACAATTTGACTGCAGCGTGTAAAACATATTTAATTCAAATTTAAAGTGAACTGTAGCAAGCAGTGTTAAAAATACCAAACATTAACTAAATCATGTTTCGATTGGGTATTTCTTCAAATTGAGTTTGATTCTACTGGTAGGTCAGCGGCATAATGAAAACTCCCTCAGTGACCAAATATGACTCACGTCGCAGCCAAAGTGCTAAAGAACTGATGACTAAATTACCATCCATGCCAAATGAGCATGCATTTACAGTTCCGTACGTCGTGAATCACTCTCATTAATGTCCAGTTTAATGGCGTTTCATAATTTAGAACGCAACTGGAATGATCAACGAGAAATCAGCGCTCAGAGTCAGCTCTCAGCATATAATTTTCGAGCATGAGCCGGCAATGTTAAAATGGTCGGAGTTTTTTTCGGCAATTATGACGTCTCCTTTATACTAAATTTACTGTACAATGAGTGAAGTTTTTTCGACAATGATAAAGTATTCTAGATACTAAATTCAAGGTAGAATGATTGGAGTGTTTGTACCTTGGATACGTCATACATTGGACAGTAAATGACGTATCCTTGACACTAAATTTACTGTCCAATGATTGAAATTTTTTTGACTAGGATGAAGAATTCTAGATACTAAATTCAAGGTAGTATGTTCGGAGTTTTTTCGACAACGATGAAGTATCCTTGATACTCAACTTACTGTACAATGATCATAATTTTTGTGACCGATGCTGTCTTAGGGTACCCTGAATACTAAATTTATTGCACAATGATCGGAATTTTTATGACAGTAAGGGAGCATCCTAGGTACCAAATTTAGTGTGCAATGATCGGAATTTTTATGACAGTAAGGGAGCATCCTAGGTACCAAATTTAGTGTGCAATGATCGGAATTTTTTGTGACTATGAGCGAGAATCCCATGAACTTCATTTTGCTAATGCCAACCGATAATCCGAAATATTTCTCGTATTCTGTGCGTCAAAAAGAAATTCAATGATCGCATAAAAGATTTGTCTACGAACAATGAATCATGCTAGAGAATAAATGTCAATTTAACATCTGCTATTGTCCGCGTTGCCGATTGAACCTGATTTTTTGGATAATTGCTTTTCAGTATCAATTACGTACTACAGACTGAAAAGACAATGGAAACATTTTTCGTTGCATGGATATTTTCGGTCAATCGTACCTATAATACAGGTCGTAGTTTATATTTTACCTTATGTTATTACTTAACAAACACTTTAAAAATGAAGCTGACAATTTAATTAGGCTTTTTTTAAGTATATACGTAAATAATTTAAAGAGATATTTTAAGCAAGGGCACTTTATTTTTACGCTCCAAGGCTGTTGTCTCCAGTCAAAGCTGTTGTCTCCAGCTAACGCCGTCTCCAGTAAGGCTGTTGTCTCCAGCTAACGCTGTCTCCAGTCAAAGCTGTTGTCTCCAGCTAACGCTGTCTCCAGTCAAAGCTGTTGTCTCCAGCTAACACTGTCTCCAGTCAAAGCTGTTGTCTCCAGCTAACGCTGTCTCCAGTCAAAGCTGTTGTCTCCAGATAACGCCGTCTCCAGTAAGGCTGTTGTCTCCAGCTAACGCTGTCTCCAGTCAAAGCTGTTGTCTCCAGCTAACGCTGTCTCCAGTCAAAGCTGTTGTCTCCAGCTAACACTGTCTCCAGTCAAAGCTGTTGTCTCCAGCTAACGCTGTCTCCAGTCAAAGCTGTTGTCTCCAGCTAACGCCGTCTCCAGTAAGGCTGTTGTCTCCAGCTAACGCTGTCTCCAGTCAAAGCTGTTGTCTCCAGCTAACGCTGTCTCCAGTCAATGCTGTTGTCTCCAGCTAACACTGTCTCCAGTCAAAGCTGTTGTTTCCAGCTAACGCCGTCTCCAGTAAGGCTGTTGTCTCCAGCTAACGCTGTCTCCAGTCAAAGCTGTTGTCTCCAGCTAACGCTGTCTCCAGTCAAAGCTATTGTCTCCAGCTAACACTGTCTCCAGTCAAAGCTGTTGTCTCCAGCTAACGCTGTCTCCAGTCAAAGCTGTTGTCTCCAGCTAACGCTGTCTCCAGTCAAAGCTGTTGTCTCCAGCTAACGCTGTCTCCAGTCAAAGCTGTTGTCTCCAGCTAACGCTGTCTCCAGTCAAAGCTGTTGTCTCCAGCTAACACTGTCTCCAGTCAAAGCTGTTGTCTCCAGCTAACGCTGTCTCCAGTCAAAGCTGTTGTCTCCAGCTAACACTGTCTCCAGTCAAAGCTGTTGTCTCCAGCTAACACTGTCTCCAGTCAAAGCTGTTGTCTCCAGCTAACGCTGTCTCCAGTCAAAGCTGTTGTCTCCAGCTAACGCTGTCTCCAGTCAAAGCTGTTGTCTCCAGCTAACACTGTCTCCAGTCAAAGCTGTTGTCTCCAGCTAACACTGTCTCCAGTCAAAGCTGTTGTCTCCAGCTAACGCTGTCTCCAGTCAAAGCTGTTGTCTCCAGCTAACGCTGTCTCCAGTCAAAGCTGTTGTCTCCAGCTAACGCTGTCTCCAGTCAAAGCTGTTGTCTCCAGTCAAAGCTGTTGTCTCCAGCTAACACTGTCTCCAGTCAAAGCTGTTGTCTCCAGCTAACGCTGTCTCCAGTCAAAGCTGTTGTCTCCAGCTAACACTGTCTCCAGTCAAAGCTGTTGTCTCCAGCTAACACTGTCTCCAGTCAAAGCTGTTGTCTCCAGCTAACGCTGTCTCCAGTCAAAGCTGTTGTCTCCAGCTAACGCTGTCTCCAGTCAAAGCTGTTGTCTCCAGCTAACGCTGTCTCCAGTAAGGCTGTTGTCTCCAGCCAAGGCTGTTGTCTCCAAAAAGGCTGTTGTCTCCAGCCAAGGCTGTTGTCTCCAGCCAAGGCTGTTGTCTCCAGCCAAGGCTGTTGTCTCCAGCCAAGGCTGTTGTCTCCAGTAAGGCTGTTGTCTCCAGCCAAGGCTGTTGTCTCCAGCCAAGGCTGTTGTCTCCAGCCAAGGCTGTTGTCTCCAGTCAAAGCTGTTGTCTCCAGCTAACGCTGTCTCCAGTCAAAGCTGTTGTCTCCAGCTAACGCTGTCTCCAGTCAAAGCTGTTGTCTCCAGCTAACGCTGTCTCCAGTAAGGCTGTTGTCTCCAGCCAAGGCTGTTGTCTCCAGTAAGGCTGTTGTCTCCAGCCAAGGCTGTTGTCTCCAGCCAATGCTGTTGTCTCCAGCCAAGGCTGTTGTCTCCAGCCAAGGCTGTTGTCTCCAGTCAAAGCTGTTGTCTCCAGCTAACGCTGTCTCCAGTCAAAGCTGTTGTCTTCAGCTAACGCTGTCTCCAGTCAAAGCGGTTGTCTCCAGCTAACGCTGTCTCCAGTAAGGCTGTTGTCTCCAGCCAAGGCTGTTGTCTCCAGCCAAGGCTGTTGTCTCCAGCCAAGGCTGTTGTCTCCAGCCAAGGCTGTTGTCTCCAGCCAAGGCTGTAGTCTCCAGCCAAGGCTGTTGTCTCCAGTAAGGCTGTTGTCTCCAGCCAAGGCTGTTGTCTCCAGCCAAGGCTGTTGTCTCCAGCCAAGGCTGTTGTCTCCAGTCAAAGCTGTTGTCTCCAGCTAACGCTGTCTCCAGTCAAAGCTGTTGTCTCCAGCTAACGCTGTCTCCAGTCAAAGCTGTTGTCTCCAGCTAACGCTGTCTCCAGTAAGGCTGTTGTCTCCAGCCAAGGCTGTTGTCTCCAGTAAGGCTGTTGTCTCCAGCCAAGGCTGTTGTCTCCAGCCAAGGCTGTTGTCTCCAGCCAAGGCTGTTGTCTCCAGCCAAGGCTGTTGTCTCCAGCTAACGCTGTCTCAAGTCAAAGCTGTTATCTCCAGCTAACGCTGTCTCCAGTCAAAGCTGTTATCTCCAGCTAACGCTGTCTCCAGTCAAAGCTGTTATCTCCAGCTAACGCTGTCTCCAGTCAAAGCTGTTATCTCCAGCTAACGCTGTCTCCAGTCAAAGCTGTTTTCTCCGGCTAACGCTGTCTCCAGTAAGGCTGTTGTCTCAAGCCAAGGCTGTTGTCTCCATTAAGGCTGTTTTCTCCAGCCAAGGCTGTTGTCTCCAGCCAAGGCTGTTGTCTCCAGCCAAGGCTGTTGTCTCCAGTCAAAGCTGTTGTCTCCAGCTAACGCTGTCTCCAGTCAAAGCTGTTGTCTCCAGCTAACGCTGTCTCCAGTCAAAGCTGTTGTCTCCGGCTAACGCTGCCTCCAGTAAGGCTGTTGTCTCAAGCCAAGGCTGTTGTCTCCAGTAAGGCTGTTTTCTCCAGCCAAGGCTGTTGTCTCCAGCCAAGGCTGTTGTCTCCAGCCAAGGCTGTTGTCTCCAGTAAGGCTGTTGTCTCAAGCCGAGGCTGTTGTCTCCAGCCAAGGCTGTCGTCTCCAGCCAAGGCTGTTGTCTCCAGCCAAGGCTGTTGTCTCCAGCCAAGGCTGTTGTTTCCAGCCAAGGCTGTTGTCTCCAGTAAGGCTGTTGTCTCCAGCCAAGGCTGTTGTCTCCAGTCAAGGCTGTTGTCTCCAGCCAAGGCTGTTGTAGGCTGTTGTCTCTAGTAAGGCTGTTGTCTCCAGCCAAGGCTGTTGTCTCCAGCCAAGGCTGTTGTCTCCAGCCAAGGCTGTTGTCTCCAGCCAAGGCTGTCGTCTCCAGCCAAGGCTGTTGTCTCCAGCCAAGGCTGTCGTCTCCAGCCAAGGCTGTTGTCTCCAGAAAGGCCGGCATTACAAAGACCATAAGCAGCAAATTATGGCTGATATCGTGAGACTAATGATGCGTCTGCTCAGAGTTACCACAAGTCTAGAAGGTTAATCATCAAAAAAAGAATATTAGTGATAGCGCCCAGCATGTGTTGGGCTTTCCTCAGCATCTATTGCATATTTTTTGTGAACTATTTGTGAACGGAACGGTCTAAATCTAGATAGTTTTATAAATTTCAGTGCCAGTGGTTAAGGTCTATCTGAAAGCAATAAGTAAGAATCTGTAAGGTTCGATAGTATGTATTCTTTAAACTAGGTTCCAGAAGACTCTACGTATTAATATACGTTAGAGAGAACACTGGAATTTCTCCAGATCATCGCGTGAGAAATGCTTAGTCATGCGTGACCAGGGAATTGTATGTGATTTAGTTCATCTCGTAACGAAGTGAAACTTTCGCGTGGGATACGCTGCGTCAGTGTCCTCCTACAATACCTCTACGACATACCTCTACGACATACCTCTACGACATACCTCTACGACATACCTCTACGACATCCCTCTACGACATACCTCTACGACATACCTCTACGACATACCTTCACTACACACCTATACAATAAACCTTTACGCCTGAGTTCATACCTGTTCGACACCCAAAACGCTCACCATCACTGCACTGCTCCCCCTCATCTTCAACTGAACACATCCGCAAAAAATTCGAATCCGAGGCTTGTAAGAAATTTTAATTTTTTTTTTCTTTCCATGTTTTCGAGGCCGCGAGACTGGGGAACTCAGGGAAGTTCGCGATGTGGTTTTGGCGAGATGGCAACTTTGGGACTTGTGTGTCTGTGGGACTCAAAATAAAAGCATCAAGTCTAGGACTTGCGTGTCTGGGGGACTCAAAATAAAAGCATCAAGTTTGGGACTTGTGTGTCTGTGGGACTCAAAATAAAAGCATCAAGTCTAGGACTTGCGTGTCTGGGGGACTCAAAATAAAAGCATCAAGTTTGGGACTTGCGTGTCTGTGGGACTCAAAATAAAAGCATCAAGTCTAGGACTTGCGTGTCTGGGGGACTCAAAATAAAAGCATCAAGTTTGGGACTTGTGTGTCTGTGGGACTCAAAATAAAAGCATCAAGTCTAGGACTTGCGTGTCTGGGGGACTCAAAATAAAAGCATCAAGTTTGGGACTTGTGTGTCTGTGGGACTCAAAATAAAAGCATCAAGTCTAGGACTTGCGTGTCTGGGGGACTCAAAATAAAAGCATCAAGTTTGGGACTTGTGTGTCTGTGGGACTCAAAATAAAAGCATCAAGTCTAGGACTTGCGTGTCTGGGGGACTCAAAATAAAAGCATCAAGTTTGGGACTTGCGTGTCTGTGGGACTCAAAATAAAAGCATCAAGTTTGGGACTTGCGTGTCTGTGGGACTCAAAATAAAAGCATCAAGTTTGGGACTTGCGTGTCTGTGGGACTCAAAATAAAAGCATCAAGTTTGGGACTTGCATGTCTGGGGGACTCAAAATAAAAGCACCAAGTTTAGGACTTGCGTGTCTGGGGGACTCAAAATAAAAGCATCAAGTTTGGGACTTGCGTGTCTGTGGGACTCAAAATAAAAGCATCAAGTCTAGGACTTGCGTGTCTGGGGGACTCAAAATAAAAGCATCAAGTTTGGGACTTGCGTGTCTGTGGGACTCAAAATAAAAGCATCAAGTTTGGGACTTGCGTGTCTGTGGGACTCAAAATAAAAGCATCAAGTTTGGGACTTGCATGTCTGGGGGACTCAAAATAAAAGCACCAAGTTTAGGACTTGCGTGTCTGGGGGACTCAAAATAAAAGCATCAAGTTTGGGACTTGCGTGTCTGGGGGACTCAAAATAAAAGCATCAAGTCTAGGACTTGCGTGTCTGGGAGACTCAAAATAAAAGCATCAAGTTTGGGACTTGCGTGTCTGGGGGACTCAAAATAAATGCATCAAGTCTAGGACTTGCGTGTCTGTGGGACTCAAAATAAAAGCATCAAGTTTGGGACTTGCATGTCTGGGGGACTCAAAATAAAAGCACCAAGTTTAGGACTTGCGTGTCTGGGGGACTCAAAATAAAAGCATCAAGTTTGGGACTTGCGTGTCTGTGGGACTCAAAATAAAAGCATCAAGTTTGGGACTTGCGTGTCTGTGGGACTCAAAATAAAAGCATCAAGTTTGGGACTTGCGTGTCTGGGGGACTCAAAATAAAAGCATGAAGTTTGGGACTTGCGTGTCTGGGGGACTCAAAATAAAAGCATCAAAGCTAGATGTACTTTGATGCACTCACTATCACAAAAATAAAGTTGACGAACTTTGATTCATTTATATTTTCAAATTTGAACTTAGTTTTATTCCCTCAAGTAAAAATGAAGGAATTTATTTCATTATTTGCTACACAATTACCGACTTCATAAGAGTTCAGAAGCCTACGCTGACGAGTAATTACTAACACACAACGGATGATAATCAAATATGAGTCGTTTGCGTTATGCATCGAATTATTAGTTTTATTTTTCTACTAATATAATTTTTACCTTCAGTGACAAATTGCGGAACTTCAGAAGTTCGTTTCTTCAAACACAACAGATAATTTCAATAATAATATTTTGGTAATAATAATAGTAATATTATCAAAACTTCGGGTAGTCAAATAATAATGATGGTAATAATAATAAAAAAGCAATATTATTAAACCTCCTTCGGCTATTCAACAAGAACAATAGGCCTACAAATCCTTTTTTTGCCAACTTCAGAACGTCAAAGGAACGATGTGCAATTCTCTGTAATACCGCCTGAGAGGATTAAAGCAGACCAAAACCTCCTTCGATCCTTTAAAGATACCGTCGGCAGTGGAATTTCTGGCAGCTTTGACAGAATTTTTCTTCAAATTCTCACTACTGAACGAAAGAATAAAAAATACGCAGCGTAACATGTGGAGTGCATGTGACTTTCATATACTGTCTATAAATAACTGTATCCACTGACCAATTTACAACAGATTATTCCGGTATCATATACCGTTCGTCCCACAAAACCCCAACCGAGTATTTATTTTACCGTATCAGTAATACCTGTAAATATTTGCAGTATCAGTAATAATCAGTAATACCGTATAATTTTGCTAAAAATTAAATGTTTATGGTATTCCTATGATGGTATTACTGATATAGGAAAATAAATACTCCGTTCTGTTTTTGTGGGACATACTGTAAAGGACACGGGAGAGGAAACAAGATAGATTCAAACAAATCTTTCTTCGTTGGTGGTGTGGTTTTGCTGACGTCACGGCAACGAACCAATAGCAGAGCTCATATTGCATCTGGTAGCACAGCTACCCCCGAATATGGCTCCACTTTTGACCTAACGACATGGCGTTTTGGTGACGTCATAAAGTTTGTTTGAAATAAAGCCGTTCTATTGGCTAGTCGAAAAAGAGGAGTTGTATTTTTTCCCGTAGAAATGGCCCTACCTTGTTTCTTCTACCGTGGTATAGGATACCGGAAGCATATAACAGAATAATTTATCTGTTGTATGTTCCGGTATCATATATACGTATATCGGTCAGTGGACACATTTTTTTGTAGACACCCTTTAAATAGTGCGGCAGTCAATCCCGCATTTTAGAGTAGGCTGTGAAAGCCTAAAATGCAGCATTGACTGCCGCACCCTGTACTAGTTGATGTTCTCTGGAAAAATGATCGAGGTAGCGATAAAAAATATTTTACATACTAATGCTATCATTCGAATATTTCTGTAAGCGCGCAGAATCTTCTGATTAAAATTATGTACAATTGGAAATGTATTTAGAATGATGAAAATATTTCGAGCTTTTGACAAAAAACTTGATAATATTATGAAATTGTGGAGAATCCACACAAATAGGTTCAATGGTAAACAGGGAATGACAGCAAAAAAGTTTATTGAACGCTGCAAGTAGCAGTAAATTTAGATGATACGAACCATTCAATAGGCCGAACATCAGGATCGTAGGTTCACGAGCCAGGAACAAGAATTAATCAACTAGGACAAATCTTAGGACTAATGCCTGCTCAGCGTATAAGATTACAAGCTTACATTAATTCTCATTAACCACAACAAAGTTCAGGAACGAAGGATCTAGGGTTAACCTAGATAAATCAAAGAAAGGCGATCCCTATAAAATTAACAAAAATGGCGACTCCTTGCATGGTGGCTAAAAACGCCGCAGCACTGTTTCCACTACGAAGGCGCGAAACCTTGCAATTCTTCAGCGGCGATCCTAATCAGCTTGCGGCGTGGCCCTCCAGAGGACTGGCCGTTCGCCCAGCAGGCAAAATTCAAGCCGCACGGCCCCGATAATCGCCAGTAGTTTAACGCAGCTTTAGTAGGCCGATCAACAGCCAGGGTAGCCAGCACCGCACAACCGAAATGACAGCCTCCTCTGAGATCGCAGCGCAGAATTAAAACCAGCAGTCCCGCAACGTTCCCGGTAGAGCAGCCTCAAACTGTGCTTTTGGAGCCCGAAGACGCAGATACTAGAAAAATGAAACAAATGAATTAATGCAATGGAGAAGTCAATGGAGTAAGAAGTTATTCATAATGATTTTGCAGCAAACAGGAACATTATAGCAGGACTATTTTATATGCTAACCTGAGTTTAATTATGCCTCAGTGTGGAAGCCACTCGTAGAGTTAGAAAGATGGTAAACGTGAAGAAAAAGGCTCAAACTAAGAGCAAAGTTAGGAATAGAATTAAGTTTAAGAGTCAGTAGCACTACCCGGAGAATTAGACAGCTGGTAAGCCGTCTTTCAGTTAGGCTCCAGGTAGGATCATTAAGTTAAGGAAAAAGGTTAAGGGCCTATTCCAAGCAAGCTCGAAATAGATTTAGGTTATAGAATTAAAGATATCATAGTATCAAGATAGCGAAGATATTAAGGTTTAAGGATTTAATAATTCAAGAAATTTAAGGTAGCTTAACAAGATCACTCACACTCACAGTCATACAATTAACAAAGGCAAGGTTATCTATCAGAGCAATAGGACAAGGGTGATTAATTCATAAGAAATAGAAGCAAAGATGGCTTTAGGAAATAGAGAGAGAATAAGTGAAGAAGCGATCCACCGGGACACGCGCTTGAGGACGTGCCACGGCTGAACACCGAGCGCCGGCACCCACGACTGCGGAACGCCTTTACTCTCGGGATTGATAACCGCTGAGATCGCGACTAAAGGTCACCACCATAGCTAGGAAGTCGCAACTTAAATAAAGGAACAAAAAAGCAAGAGATACCAAACGGTACCGCTACAATAAAAGGGAACAACCCCAAAACTCAATAGGAATGGAATGAAGCTCAGTTGACTCTCCGTAAAGCAGCTCCCACCTCACCTGGCACGAGCCAAGCTGCGAAAGTACTAAAGTTTTAACTGCTAAGTATCTCTCAGGGCAATGGGGAATGTCAGAATTCTCCATAAAATAAACGCCAAAATTAGTCTAGTGATTACTCATTTTAAAACCCTTGTCCGTAACATCTCCCGAGAGCGCCCTCAACAATCTTTTCAAAAACCCGACACCTCTCCATAGCCCCTCTCAATAACGCATCTCCAAAGTCCCTCTCGACAACACCTCTCTAAAGTCCCTCTCGACAACACCTCTCTAAAGTCCCTCTCGACAACACCTCTCTAAAGCCCCTCTCAACAACACCTCTCTAAAGTCCCTCTCGACACACCTCTCTAAAGTCCCTCTCGACAACACCTTTCTAAAGTCCCACTCGACAACACCTCTCTAAAGCCCTTCTCGACACACCTCTCTAAAGTCCCTCTCAACAACACCTCTCTAAAATCCCTCTCGACACACCTCTCTAAAGTCCCTCTCGACACACCTCTCTAAAGTCCCTCTCAACAACACCTCTCTAAAGTCCCTCTCAACAACACCTCTCTAAAATCCCTCTCGACACACCTCTCTAAAATCCCTCTCGACACACCTCTCTAAAGTCCCTCTCGACACACCTCTCTAAAGTCCCTCTCGACACACCTCTCTAAAGTCCCTCTCAACAACACCTCTCTAAAGTCCCTCTCAACAACACCTCTCTAAAGCCTCTCTCAACAATACCTCTCTAAAGTCCCTCTCGACACACCTCTCTAAAGTCCCTCTCGACACACCTCTCTAAAGTCCCTCTCGACAACACCTCTCCAAAGTCCCTCTCGACAACACCTCTCTAAAGCCCCTCTCAACAACACCTCTCTGAAGCCCCTCTCAACAACACCTCTCTAAAGTCCCTCTCGACACACCTCTCTAAAGTCCCTCTCGACACACCTCTCTAAAGTCCCTCTCAACAACACCTCTCTAAAGTCCCTCTCGACACACCTCTCTAAAGTCCCTCTCAACAACACCTCTCTAAAGTCCCTCTCGACACACCTCTCTAAAGTCCCTCTCGACAACACCTCTCTAAAGTCCCTCTCGACAACACCTCTCTAAAGCCTCTCTCAACAATACCTCTCTAAAGTGCCTCTCAACAACACCTCTCTAAAGTCCCTCTCGACACACCTCTCTAAAGTCCCTCTCGACACACCTCTCTAAAGTCCCTCTCGACACACCTCTCTAAAGTCCCTCTCGACAACACCTCTCTAAAGTCCCTCTCAACAATACCTCTCTAAAGTCCCTCTCGACACACCTCTCTAAAGTCCCTCTCGACAACACCTCTCTAAAGTCCCTCTCAACAATACCTCTCTAAAGTCCCTCTCGACACACCTCTCTAAAGTCCCTCTCAACAACACCTCTCTAAAGCCTCTCTCAACAACACCTCTCTAAAGTCCCTCTCGACACACCTCTCTAAAGCCTCTCTCAACAATACCTCTCTAAAGTCCCTCTCGACACACCTCTCTAAAGTCCCTCTCAACAACACCTCTCTAAAGCCTCTCTCAACAATACCTCTCTAAAGTCCCTCTCGACACACCTCTCTAAAGTCCCTCTCGATACACCTCTCTAAAGTCCCTCTCGACAACACCTCTCCAAAGTCCCTCTCGACAACACCTCTCCAAAGTCCCTCTCAACAACACCTCTCTGAAGCCCCTCTCAACAACACCTCTCTAAAGTCCCTCTCGACACACCTCTCTAAAGTCCCTCTCGACAACACCTCTCTAAAGCCCTTCTCGACACACCTCTCTAAAGTCCCTCTCAACAACACCTCTCTAAAATCCCTCTCGACACACCTCTCTAAAGTCCCTCTCGACACACCTCTCTAAAGTCCCTCTCAACAACACCTCTCTAAAGTCCCTCTCAACAACACCTCTCTGAAGCCCCTCTCAACAACACCTCTCTAAAGTCCCTCTCGACACACCTCTCTAAAGTCCCTCTCGACAACACCTCTCTAAAGTCCCTCTCGACAACACCTCTCTAAAGCCTCTCTCAACAATACCTCTCTAAAGTGCCTCTCAACAACACCTCTCTAAAGTCCCTCTCGACACACCTCTCTAAAGTCCCTCTCGACACACCTCTCTAAAGTCCCTCTCGACACACCTCTCTAAAGTCCCTCTCGACAACACCTCTCTAAAGCCTCTCTCAACAATACCTCTCTAAAGTCCCTCTCGACACACCTCTCTAAAGTCCCTCTCAACAACACCTCTCTAAAGCCTCTCTCAACAATACCTCTCTAAAGTCCCTCTCGACACACCTCTCTAAAGTCCCTCTCGACAACACCTCTCCAAAGTCCCTCTCGACAACACCTCTCTAAAGCCCCTCTCAACAACACCTCTCTGAAGCCCCTCTCAACAACACCTCTCTAAAGTCCCTCTCGACACACCTCTCTAAAGTCCCTCTCGACAACACCTCTCTAAAGTCCCTCTCGACAACACCTCTCTAAAGCCTCTCTCAACAATACCTCTCTAAAGTGCCTCTCAACAACACCTCTCTAAAGTCCCTCTTGACACACCTCTCTAAAGTCCCTCTCGACACACCTCTCTAAAGTCCCTCTCGACACACCTCTCTAAAGTCCCTCTCGACAACACCTCTCTAAAGCCTTTCTCAACAATACCTCTCTAAAGTCCCTCTCGACACACCTCTCTAAAGTCCCTCTCGACACACCTCTCTAAAGTCCCTCTCGACAACACCTCTCCAAAGTCCCTCTCGAAAACACCTCTCTAAAGTCCCTCTCGACACACCTCTCTAAAGTCCCTCTTGACACACCTCTCTAAAGTCCCTCTCGACACACCTCTCTAAAGTCCCTCTCGACAACACCTCTCCAAAGTCCCTCTCGAAAACACCTCTCTAAAGTCCCTCTCGACACACCTCTCTAAAGTCCCTCTCGACAACACCTCTCTAAAGTCCCTCTCGACAACACCTCTATAAAGCCTATCTCAACAATACCTCTCTAAAGTGCCTCTCAACAACACCTCTCTAAAGTCCCTCTCGACACACCTCTCTAAAGTCCCTCTCGACAACACCTCTCTAAAGTCCCTCTCGACAACACCTCTCTAAAGTGCCTCTCAACAACACCTCTCTAAAGTCCCTCTCGACACACCTCTCTGAAGTCCCTCTCGACACACCTCTCTGAAGTCCCTCTCGACAACACCTCTCTAAAGTTCCTCTCGACAACACCTCTCTAAAGCCTCTCTCAACAATACCTCTCTAAAGTCCCTCTCGACAACACCTCTCTAAAGTTCCTCTCGACAACACCTCTCTAAAGCCTCTCTCAACAATACCTCTCTAAAGCCTCTCTCAACAATACCTCTCTAAAGTCCCTCATAACAACACCTTTCTAAAGTCATCCATATTCCCTCTCACTGGGGTGTCTCAATAGCCCTCTCAATATCCACCCCCTCTCAATGAGGCGTCTCAGTACCCTTTCTAAATATGTCCTCTAATTATCCCTCGCAAAAGTCCCTTTCATTAGCCCTTTTCAAAAACCTTCTTGGTAATTCTATTACAAAATTGCTTCTTGTGATTATTTTCAAAAACCTCTTTCAAAACTCTCTGCGTTAATTTCCCAATATCGCCTCACAAAACCCTCCTCACAACTCCCGTCATGACCCTCGCCTCCTGTCATGACCCTCACAATATGTGTAACTCTTTGGGCCACTCCGATGAGGGTTGGAGGGTTTAAATTTGCAAATATGCTAACAGGTGAGCGAGCGTACAAACTGTGTTCCAATGACCGGTGTTGAATGTTCTAGATTCTTGAACAAAGGAAGTCCATATTACAAATTCATTATTGGTTCACAATGCAATTTTAAAGGTACAGGAAATACTTCACTGAATGAAAAATTGAGTAAAAAAGCCAGCAAATCTGAATTTAAGCTTAATATTCCCCATTTAAGTTGAAGTTAAAATCAAGTCTATTTGGACAGCAATTCTGAAAACGACTAAAACCCAATCGTTTTTATTAGCTTTCCGGATACATTTTCTATTCACAGGTTCATGAAGCCTTCTGCCATCGGCTTCGGCAAGCCCCTTAATATTTATGCATGGGAGCCGTGCCCATGTTGTTATTGCTAAAAAGACCTTTCTTTTTCGTAACTAGAAGCCCACTGGAGCGAAATCTGCTTTGGTTGTTTGGTCATATGGTGTTATAGCTCAGAGCTCTAGTCGGGCAAAAGATCAGAGTTATGACTTATTCTGTGTACCTTGTCTTGCCTATGTTATGTTTCATTTCAGTTGTGACTGATTTTAGTCCGTCATGCCCATATTCCGTCTCAATATTCCCTCTCAGTAGCCCTTCTAAATATTCCCTCTCAATAGGACGTCTCTATAGTCCTTCTAAACATTCCCTCTCAATAGGACGTCTCTATAGCCCTTCTAAGTATTCCCTCTCAATAGGACGTCTCTATAGTCCTTCTAAACATTCCCTCTCAATAGGACGTCTCTATAGTCCTTCTAAGCATTCCCTCTCAATAGGACGTCTCTATAGTCCTTCTAAACATTCCCTCTCAATAGGACGTCTCTATAGTCCTTCTAAGCATTCCCTCTCAATAGGACGTCTCTATAGTCCTTCTAAACATTCCCTCTCAATAGGACGTCTCTATAGTCCTTCTAAGCATTCCCTCTCAATAGGACGTCTCTATAGCCCTTCTAAACATCCCCTCTCAATAGGACGTCTCTATAGCCCTTCTAAACATCCCCTCTCAATAGGACGTCTCTATAGCGCTTCTAAACATCCCCTCTCAATAGGACGTCTCTATAGTCCTTCTAAATATCCCCTCTCAATAGGACGTCTCTATAGCCCTTCTAAACATCCCCTCTCAATAGGACGTCTCTATAGCCCTTCTAAGCATTCCCTCTCAATAGGACGTCTCTATATTCCTTCTAAATATCCCCTCTCAATAGGACATCTCTATATTCCTTCTAAATATCCCCTCTCAATAGGACGTCTCTATAGTCTTTCTAAATATCCCCTCTAAATAGGACGTTTCTATAGTCCTTCTAAATATCCCCTCTCAATAGGACGTCTCTATAGTCCTTCTAAATATCCCCTCTCAATAGGACGTCTCTATAGCCCTTCTAAGCATTCCCTCTCAATAGAACGTCTCTATAGTCCTTCTAAGCATTCCCTCTCAATAGGACGTCTCTATAGTCCTTCTAAATATCCCCTCTCAATAGGACGTCTCTATAGCCCTTCTAAATATCCCCTCTCAATAGGACGTCTCTATAGCCCTTCTAAATATCCCCTCTCAATAGGACGTCTCTATAACCCTTCTAAATATCCCCTCTCAATAGGACGTCTCTATAGCCCTTCTAAATATCCCCTCTCAATAGGACGTCTCTATAGCCCTTCTAAATATCCCCTCTCAATGGGACGTCTCTATAGCCCTTCTAAATATCCCCTCTCAATAGGACGTCTCTATAGCCCTTCTAAATATCCCCTCTCAATAGGACGTCTCTATAGTCCTTCTAAGCATTCCCTCTCAATAGGACGTCTCTATAGTCCTTCTAAGCATTCCCTCTCAATAGGACGTCTCTATAGCCCTTCTAAACATTCCCTCTCAATAGGACGTCTCTATAGCCCTTCTAAACATCCCCTCTCAATAGGACGTCTCTATAGCCCTTCTAAACATCCCCTCTCAATAGGACGTCTCTATAGCCCTTCTAAATATCCCCTCTCAATAGGACGTCTCTATAGTCCTTCTAAACATTCCCTCTCAATAGGACGTCTCTATAGCCCTTCTAAATATCCCCTCTCAATAGGACGTCTCTATAGCCCTTCTAAACATCCCCTCTCAATAGGACGTCTCTATAGCCCTTCTAAACATCCCCTCTCAATAGGACGTCTCTATAGCCCTTCTAAATATCCCCTCTCAATAGGACGTCTCTATAGTCCTTCTAAACATTCCCTCTCAATAGGACGTCTCTATAGCCCTTCTAAATATCCCCTCTCAATAGGACGTCTCTATAGCCCTTCTAAATATCCCCTCTCAATAGGACGTCTCTATAGTCCTTCTAAACATTCCCTCTCAATAGGACGTCTCTATAGCCCTTCTAAACATCCCCTCTCAATAGGACGTCTCTATAGCCCTTCTAAATATCCCCTCTCAATAGGACGTCTCTATAGCCCTTCTAAATATCCCCTCTCAATAGGACGTCTCTATAGTCCTTCTAAACATTCCCTCTCAATAGGACGTCTCTATAGCCCTTCTAAACATCCCCTCTCAATAGGACGTCTCTATAGCCCTTCTAAATATCCCCTCTCAATAGGACGTCTCTATAGCCCTTCTAAATATCCCCTCTCAATAGGACGTCTCTATAGCCCTTCTAAACATCCCCTCTCAATAGGACGTCTCTATAGCCCTTCTAAACATCCCCTCTCAATAGGACGTCTCTATAGCCCTTCTAAATATCCCCTCTCAATAGGACGTCTCTATAGTCCTTCTAAACATTCCCTCTCAATAGGACGTCTCTATAGCCCTTCTAAATATCCCCTCTCAATAGGACGTCTCTATAGCCCTTCTAAATATCCCCTCTCAATAGGACGTCTCTATAGTCCTTCTAAACATTCCCTCTCAATAGGACGTCTCTATAGCCCTTCTAAACATCCCCTCTCAATAGGACGTCTCTATAGCCCTTCTAAATATCCCCTCTCAATAGGACGTCTCTATAGCCCTTCTAAATATCCCCTCTCAATAGGACGTCTCAATAGAACGACGTTCGAAGAAACCAGGGTACGCTAATATAGAAAAGAGAGTACGCGTTCGAGGGTGCACACACGAGGGTACGCACACGAGAGTGCGCACACGAGGGTACGCACACGAGGGTACGCACACCAGGGTACGCACACGAGGGTACGCACACGAGGGTACGGACACGAGAGTACGCACACGAGGGTACGCACACGAGGGTACGCACACGAGGGTACGCACACGAGGGTACGCACACGAGGGTACGCACACGAGGGTACGCACACGAAGGTACGCACACGAGGGTACGCACATTAAGGTACGCACAAGAGGGTACGGACACGAGAGTACGCACACGAGGGTACGCACACGAGGGTGTGCACACGAAGGTACGCACAAGAGGGTACGGACACGAGAGTACGCACACGAGGGTACGCACACGAGGGTACGCACACGAGGGTACGCACACGAAGGTACGCACACGAGGGTACGCACATTAAGGTACGCACAAGAGGGTACGCACACGAGGGTACGCACACGAAGGTACGCACACGAGGGTACGCACACGAAGGTACGCACAAGAGGGTACGGACACGAGAGTACGCACACGAGGGTACGCACACGAGGGTGTGCACACGAGGGTACGCACACGAAGGTACGCACAAGAGGGTACGGACACGAGAGTACGCACACGAGGGTACGCACACGAGGGTACGCACACGAGGGTACGCACACGAAGGTACGCACACGAGGGTACGCACATTAAGGTACGCACAAGAGGGTACGCACACGAGGGTACGCACACGAAGGTACGCACACGAGGGTACGCACACGAAGGTACGCACAAGAGGGTACGGACACGAGAGTACGCACACGAGGGTACGCACACGAGGGTGTGCACACGAGGGTACGCACACGAAGGTACGCACAAGAGGGTACGGACACGAGAGTACGCACACGAGGGTACGCACACGAGGGTACGCACACGAGGGTACGCACACGAAGGTACGCACACGAGGGTACGCACATTAAGGTACGCACAAGAGGGTACGCACACGAGGGTACGCACACGAAGGTACGCACACGAGGGTACGCACATTAAGGTACGCACAAGAGGGTACGGACACGAGAGTACGCACACGAGGGTACGCACACGAGGGTGTGCACACGAGGGTACGTACGCACACAGCCTCACTAAGCGCGCCATTAACGGGATTTATGGGAACTCCAGCGAGCTCAATTCGCTCGGTGATTTATGCCCATCGAGTGTAGCAATACCGGCCTGTCGCCGCCTGCTGGACGCGTGTGTGTTCCAAAGAGAGGGAGGAGTGAGGCACTCGTAAATGTAGGGTCAAGGGAACTAGGTATTTATGCACAGTGTATATTCCAAAACAAGATTCTGTCGGCACTTGTGGCCTCATGAACGCAAATGTGTTCCAAGGAGAGGAAGGAGTGAGACACTGTTAAATATGGAGTCAAAGGAACGGGGTATTTATGCACAGTGTATGTTCCCACTAAAGATCCCGTGCGTCTAGGAGATGTAAAATTGGAACGTAGGGGAACGCTGATCCAATCTTAGTGCTTCTGCGGTTGTAAAAATTTACATTCCTTTATTATTAAATAGGTTTCTCTCTTCATGTCTCTTCAGTTAGAGACTGGAGCGTCCTTTACAAATTTGAATTCTGTTTAAAAAGTCTATTACTTCTGAGGTTTAAAATATTTACGTTTAACTCTGCCTTATTTCTCTTTTTATAACTCTACCTTGCTTTACCTTGTTTCCTCCACCGTGGGCAGTAGCCAGTGATGACTCCCGTAAAAGATATGAATTTCATGAGCGTTTTTACCTCAAAACATCAACGCACAGACAAAAGATATTGCGGCCTGACCGCTGCGTAGTGCATTTTGCAACGGAATAAACAGACTGCCTTTTTCGCAGAGAAGTTTCTCAAATTTTTCCATTTTTCAAATAACTTAGGTCAATAAACTCAGGAAAAACTTAGGTCAAAGAAGCAATAAGTCAGGCGATCACTCTCAGGATGACTGCTATCTGCGCCGGGCAACTGTGCGCTGTTGCCAGATTTAACCCCAAATTACACTACATAAGTGCCACAAAACTATATTATGCCCCAAAAAACAGCAAAAAGCTGAAAAAGCCAATCTGGCAACACTGTTCCCCACTGCACTTTATTATTCACGGTCGAGCAACACAAGAGAGCGCAGTCTTCAGTAGGAGGACAGAAGTCGTAAGTACAGCAAGGACAGAAGTTGTAAGTACAGCAAGGACAGAAGTCGTAAGTACAGCAAGGACAGAAGTCGTAAATACAGCAGGGACAGAAGTCGTAAATACAGCAGGGACAGAAGTCGTAAGTACAGCAGGGACAGAAGTCGTAAGTACAGCAGGGACAGAAGTCGTAAGTACAGCAGGGACAGAAGTCGTAAGCACAGCAGGGCCAGAAGTCGTAAGTACAGCAAGGACAGAAGTCGTAAATACAGCAGGGACAGAAGTCGTAAGTACAGCAAGGACAGAAGTCGTAAATACAGCAGGGACAGAAGTCGTAAGTACAGCAAGGACAGAAGTCGTAAATACAGCAGGGACAGAAGTCGTAAGTACAGCAAGGACAGAAGTCGTAAATACAGCAGGGACAGAATTCGTAAGCACAGCAGGGACAGAAGTCGTAAGAACAGCAGGGACAGAAGTCGTAAGTACAGCAGGAACAGAAGTCGTAAGTACAGCAGGGACAGAAGTCGTAAGTACAGCAGGGACAGAAGTCGTAAATACAGCAGGGACAGAAGTCGTAAGCACAGCAGGGACAGAAGTAAGTACAGCAGGGACAGAAGTCGTAAGTACAGCAGGGACAGAAGTCGTAAATACAGCAGGGACAGAAGTCGTAAGTACAGCAGGGCCAAAAGTCGTAAGTACAGCAGGGCCAGAAGTCGTAAATACAGCAGGGACAGAAGTCGTAAGTACAGCAGGGACAGAAGTCGTAAGCACAGCAGGAACAGAAGTCGTAAGTACAGCAGGGACAGAAGTCGTAAATACAGCAGGGACAGAAGTCGTAAGCACAGCAGGGACAGAAGTAAGTACAGCAGGGACAGAAGTCGTAAGTACAGCAGGGACAGAAGTCGTAAGTACAGCAGCGACAGAAGTCGTTAGTGCAGCAGGAACAGAAGTCGTAAGTATAGCAGGGACAGAAGTCGTAAGTAAAGCAGGGACAGAAGTCATAAGTACAGCAGGGACAGAAGTCGTAAACACAGCAGGGACAGAAGTCGTAAGTACAGCAGGAACAGAAGTCATAAGTACAGCAGGGACAGAAGTCGTAAGTACAGCAGGGACAGAAGTCGTAAGTAAAGCAGGGACAGAAGTCGTAAGTACAGCAGGAACAGAAGTCATAAGTACAGCAGGGACAGAAGTCGTAAACACAGCAGGGACAGAAGTCGTAAGTACAGCAGGAACAGAAGTCATAAGTACAGCAGGGACAGAAGTCGTAAGTACAGCAGGGACAGAAGTCGTAAGTACAGCAGGGACAGAAGTCGTAAGTACAGCAGGAACAGAAGTCATAAGTACAGCAGGGACAGAAGTCGTAAGTACAGCAGGGACAGAAGTCATAAGTACAGCAGGAACAGAAGTCATAAGTACAGCAGGGACAGAAGTCGTAAGTACAGCAGGGACAGAAGTCATAAGTACAGCAGGGACAGAAGTCATAAGTACAGCAGGGACAGAAGTCGTAAGTACAGCAGGGACAGAAGTCATAAGTACAGCAGGGACAGAAGTCATAAGTACAGCAGGAACAGAAGTCATAAGTACAGCAGGAACAGAAGTCATAAGTACAGCAGGGACAGAAGTCGTAAACACAGCAAGGACAGAAGTCGTAAGTACAGCAGGAACAGAAGTCATAAGTACAGCAGGGACAGAAGTCGTAAGTACAGCAGGGACAGAAGTCGTAAGTACAGCAGGGACAAAAGTCATAAGTACTGCAAGGACAGAAGTCGTAAGCACAGCAGGGACAGAAGTCGTAAACACAGCACGGACAGAAATCGTAAGTACAGCAGGGACAGAAGTCGTAAGCACAGCAGGGACAGAAGTCGTAAGTACAGCAGGGACAGAAGTCGTAAGCACAGCAGGAACAGAAGTCGTAAGTACAGCAGGGCCAGAAGTCGTAAATACAGCAGGGACAGAAGTCGTAAGCACAGCAAGGACAGAAGTCGTAAATACAGCAGGGACAGAAGTCGTAAGCACAGCAGGGACAGAAGTCGTAAGTACAGCAGGGACAGAAGACGTAAGCACAGCAGGGACAGAAGTCGTAAGTACAGCAGGGACAGAAGTCATAAGTACTGCAAGGACAGAAGTCGTAAGCACAGCAGGGACAGAAGTCGTCAGTACAGCAGGGACAGAAGACGTAAGCACAGCAGGGACAGAAGTCGTAAGTACAGCAGGGACAGAAGTCGTAAGTACAGCAGGGACAGAAGTCGTAAGTACAGCAGGGACAGAAGTCGTAAGTACAGCAGGGACAGAAGTCGTAAGTACAGCAGGGACAGAAGTCGTAAGCACAGCAGGGACAGAAGTCGTAAGTACAGCAGGGACAGAAGACGTAAGCACAGCAGGGACAGAAGTCGTAAGTACAGCAGGGACAGAAGACGTAAGCACAGCAGGGACAGAAGTCGTAAGTACAGCAGGGACAGAAGTCGTAAGTACAGCAGGGGATGGAGGATGACTGAGGAAGGCAGCGATGCGCAGTGCAGTCGTTAAGGAGAACAATGAATGATGCGAGTCGTGAATGATAAACCTGGTTCACGTATTGAGCGTGGTATAGGCGAGTCGTGAATGGGACTTGAATGATGTTACGAATGTAATAAAGGCGAGCGGTGAATGGGATGTGAATGAAAGAAGGCGGTTCACGCAACGAATGTAGTAAAGGCGAGTAGTAAATAGGATATGAATGAGAATAGACGGTTCAGGTAACGAATGTAGTAAAGGCGAGTAGTAAATAGGATATGAATGGAAGTAGACGGTTCAGATAACGAATGTGGTAAGTAAGAAGAATTTCCGGTGACCAGAGTGATTTGTTCTCGCGTCCGCCGGTAGCGACGGGCGGCCGCTGTCTCATTATCGAAGACGGCAAAACAACACAGGAAAAGAGTGCTGAGAAAATAAAGAACAAAATGGAAACGCGCAAACTTGGAAAAACAACACCGAAAAAATTGATGGGGAAGTGACGAACCAAATGGAAGTGCTAAAGGACGGGAAATCAGTACCTAAAAGAGAGATTGGAAAATGAAGAACAAGAAAGAGATGTTGAAGGACAATGTGAAGCGGTAAATTGGATGGGCACCAAATCCACTATATAACAATACAGAGATGTTGGTTGGTTTATTCGTGCGTGTGTCTGTGGCGCTCACCAGGATGCTTAATGACCGTATCTGTGAAACGAGTTTCACCAGTGCACAAGTACAAGAATATTTTGATGGCGGGTACTGTTGGGATGGATATATTTGTTGGGCATCCACGTCTGCAAGATTTATTTAATGGCGGGTACTGTTGGGATGGATATATTTGTTGGGCATCCACGTCTGCAAGATTTATTTATTGGCGGGTACTGTTGGGATGGATATATTTGTTGGGCATCCACGTCTGCAAGATTTATTTAATGGCGGGTACTGTTGGGATGGATATATTTGTTGGGCATCCACGTCTGCAAGATTTATTTAATGGCGGGTACTGTTGGGATGGATATATTTGTTAGGCATCTACGTCTGCAAGATTTATTTAATGGCGGGTACTGTTGGGATGGATATATTTGTTGGGCATCCACGTCTGCAAGATTTATTTAAAGGCGAGTACTGTTGGGATGGATATATTTGTTGGGCATCCACGTCTGCAAGATTTATTTAATGGCGGGTACTGTTGGGATGGATATATTCGTTGGGCATCCACGTCTGCAAGATTTATTTAATGGCGGGTACTATTGGGATGGATATATTTGTTGGGCATCCACGTCTGCAAGATTTATTTAATGGCGGGTACTGTTGGGATGGATATATTTGTTGGGCATCCACGTCTGCAAGATTTATTTAATGGCGGGTACTGTTGGGATGGATATATTTGTTGGGCATCCACGTCTGCAAGATTTATTTAATGGCGAGTACTGTTGGGATGGATATATTTGTTGGGCATCCACGTCTGCAAGATTTATTTAATGGCGGGTACTGTTGGGGTGGATATGTTTGTTGGGCATCCACGTCTGCAAGATTTATTTAATGGCGGGTACTGTTGGGATGGATATATTTGTTGGGCATCCACGTCTGCAAGATTTATTTAATGGCGGGTACTGTTGGGATGGATATATTTGTTAGGCATCCACGTCTGCAAGATTTATTTAATGGCGGGTACTGTTGGGATGGATATATTTGTTGGGCATCCACGTCTGCAAGATTTATTTAAAGGCGAGTACTGTTGGGATGGATATATTTGTTGGGCATCCACGTCTGCAAGATTTATTTAATGGCGGGTACTGTTGGGATGGATATATTTGTTGGGCATCCACGTCTGCAAGATTTATTCAATGGCGGGTACTGTTGGGATGGATATATTTGTTGGGCATCCACGTCTGCAAGATTTATTCAATGGCGGGTACTGTTGGGATGGATATATTTGTTGGGCATCCACGTCTGCAAGATTTATTTAATGGCGGGTACTGTTGGGATGGATATATTTGTTGGGCATCCACGTCTGCAAGGTTTATTCAATGGCGGGTACTGTTGGGATGGATATATTTGTTGGGCATCCACGTCTGCAAGATTTATTTAATGGCGGGTACTGTTGGGATGGATATATTTGTTGGGCATCCACGTCTGCAAGATTTATTCAAAGGCGGGTACTGTTGGGATGGATATATTTGTTGGGCATCCACGTCTGCAAGATTTATTTTCCAAAATTATCGAATCCCGTCATTTTCGACGGGTCATGTGCACCAGTCTGGTAGAAAGTTAAGAGTTGGAAAAGGTAATAATAATAATTGAAATTAAGTAGAGTCAATATAGTAAGCTATTAAAATCAAAGTTGAAAATTGTTAACTTAAAAAATTTTGATAAATACTATATAAGAATAAATTTATGGCGTTTGCTCACTATCGACTGAGGAAATTAGCGACAGTTCACAGCACTAGTAGTGCGAATCTCAAGGATTAATGACAGCTAAGAGAATAGGAAAAAAGCTCGAACGGTTTTCAATAATAGAATGATTAAATTAAACATGTCAATAGAGAAGCAATCAATTAAATTTTATCAGAAAGCAAGCAAAACATGTAAAAGTAATTGTCAAAAATAGGCGCAAAATTCAATTTCTTAGACTAATCCCTCGAGTTTAGCTAACTTTCAGTTGTTGATAGAAATAAATATAAAAAGACTGGGCAACGTTCAACGCTTAATGGAATTGCAGCAATTTCTTCCACAATCAAAGAACAAATCAAATATAGAGGACCTGTTCACTTTTCCCAGAACGTATATAAGACTTCAGAACGAAAAAAACGCTGTTTTAAATTTTTTTTTCATAAAATTCCAGCAATTTTTTTCCACAAGCGTAGCACGAATAGAGGACTTTTACACCTTGTGATCTGGTAAATCTATCGTAAATTTACATTGACAATTGAGGATTAGAACGTAGATAAAACTTCAGAATGACAAGAAAGCAGAATTCACCACTTCTTGGAATTGGAGCAATTTGTTCCGCAAGCGTTGCACAAATACATGACTTGTTCACCTTGTAAATCTGGTAAATGTATCGTAAATGTACGTTTGTAATATGATGAGGAGTAGAAGCATTCGCAGATGGAGGCCAAATGCAGGCACTTCAACTGTCCATCACAATGCTGTATTTATTTACATATCTACATTTTTACAAATGCATTTACCGCCACCAGCACCAGCGCCGAATGTACATTCGTTTTACAGATTTATTTTACTCACTTACATATTTTATATACATATTTTTACCCATGTAAAACAGGTAAAATATATATTTTACGTATGTATTTATTTAGATGTTAAATATTTTACATATTTAACCTTCCATGCATTCTAGGGATCGATAAAGTGGCCTGGTTGTCAAAAAGCCTTACTCTGCGGACCAGATGAAGTGAACTCATTCCTCAAAAACAGAGTAGATTTTACTCGGTTCCGTAAATTTGTCTGTTTTGCTAGATGCTGTTTTAGTAGTTTATTACTGTCTTGAATTTTGTGTTTTTATGAAAGAAACGTGCACCAATGTTCGACTTGAATCGTCTTATTTAGAGTGAATGGATCGAGCATTACATTTGGCATGAATTGCTGTTCTCCTTTTTCCATTCGCTTGCTCTCTGTTTTAACGGGACAACTTTCGCAAAATTTCAACAGGTCTAAAAACCTTCCACCACAAAAATTGAAGTAACTATGTAGAGTTCAGGTAGCCAGGTTACGGGCTGTCGAATGAATTTCAACTCATTCGAAAAATCACGACAAAAATTTAAGCCATTATGTAGTACTCTGGTATCCAGTTTACAAATATATAATAGTTTTTAGGTTAATTTACAATTATACCAACGACGAAAATTTTTTAAATTCCCTTAACTCTTCTATCACAACTTTTTTCTAAGAGACTAGTGAATAGTAGGGATTATTCCAGCGATATGCTGGGCATTAAGTGTGGTAGTTGCCATTCTCTTAATCATAAATCACTTTTTCTGTGAATGGCTAGAGGATAGTTGATGTAACTTCAGGGAAATGCTAGACATTAAGTGTGATAGTCACCTTTGTTTCTCGCATTTAGCTCTTTTTCTGTGAGGAGCCCCAGGATAGTTGATATAATTTCAGGAAAATACAAAAGTCACTTTACAGATGCATCTGTTTTTGTCAACTGTAGGGATTTGCATCTCCATTCAACTCTACTGATTGCTACAAATGCTCCCTATCAATAAAGAACTTCCTAAATCTCGCTTGAGAAAGAACGACCGTATCAACAGCATAAGATATACAGCATGTCCCACAAAAATCCGAAACGAGTATTTATTTTCCCGTGACAGTAATACCATCATAATCAGTGATACATTTTCTTTAGATTAATTTCGAAAGAAATTAAATGCATGTGGTATTCTTATCATGTTATTACTGATACGGGAAAATAATTTCTCGGTTCGGGTTTTTGTGGAACATACAGTATAGCTCTCGCTGAAAACATTTTATTGATGCTAAGTCACAGGCAAAAAAAGACGCGTCGATTTCAAAGAATGCCCAAACTGTGAAAGAATTGCAAGAGCAGTGCATTGCTCAGTTTGAAAATAAAATAAGGAGAGGAAAATATCAAAGATGATACTTCATATCTTCAATTTCTTTGTTGAAGAAGCTAGTGCTAACGAACAACGAATCAAAATGAAACTGATGACCATAAAAGAAAACCTTATCTACCGAAATGACGTCTGAGAAGCTTCTATTTCGTGAGATACTCGGCAGACCCTGTGGTATTATGGCGAAGAGAGCTAAATGTGATAAAAGTATCCAAGCCCAGTGATTTCACGCAAACTGATACTTTCGCATCAATTTAAAGGGAATTTATTTCTTCAGTAGAACATTGACGGCAATCTATAAGTAGTCCCACTATAACTGTTCATCATGGAAGCATGAGATGATAGAAACTGATGCTCTCAGTGAGGAAAATAGTTACCCAGTCTAACTTTTTCGCAGTCTGCATGCATGCAAAAACATGCATGCTCCGGCTATAAAGTTAGACTGGGTAGTGTCTCGCTCTCAGGCTTCCTCAAAACGAACATTGCTTAGCAGTTCAAGCCTATACCCATTTCTGGAACCAGCTCTACAAAAAGAAAGCAACAAGCATTGAAAACAAACTAGATTACTTTACTATTACTGTACTTTATCAAAATTACTATATTATTCAATTCAAGATTTCTATGCTATAAATGATATTACGATACTATTCAAAGCGATTCTCTTTTCTAAAACAGTCGGGAAAAAGAATGCAACAGGTATCGGAAACAAACTTAATTTACGCAGCTGTCATGGAAAACAAATTGAATTCACGCAGCTGTCATGGAAAACAAACTAAATTTACTCAGCTGTCGGGGAAAACAAATTAAATTCACGCAGCTGTCATGGATAACAAACTAAATTTACGCAGCTGTCATGGAAAACAAATTGAATTCTCCCAGCTGTCATGGAAAACAAATTGAATTCACGCAGCTGTCATGGAAAACAAATTGAATTCACGCAGCTGTCATGGAAAACAAATTAAATTCTCCCAGCTGTCATGGAAAACAAATTGAATTCACGCAGCTGTCACGGAAAACAAATTGAATTCACGCAGCTGACATGGAAAACAAATTGAATTCAAGCAGCTGTCATTTAAAATAAACTAAATTTACGAAGCAGGCATGGAAAACAAACTAAATTAACCCAACAGGCATGGAAAACAAACTAAATTTACACAAAAAGCATCAAAAACAAACTAAATTTACGCAACAGGCATGGAAAACAAACTAAATTTACACAACAAGCATCAAAAACAATCTAAATTTACGCAACAGACATGGAAAACAAACCAAATTTACGCAACAGGCATGGAAAACAAACCAAATTTACGAGTGCCCAGAGGGGATCATACAGAACAGCCTCACAGACCGTCTCGGAAGTCCGTTGGAAGTGATTGATGCGCACGCAGAGTCGGCCATAAGCCAAGGCAGCGCAATTCCATTATCGGAACGGGGGTCTGCGCCCCAACGCAATCCCCAGAGCAATAATTGCATGCATTCATTGACATTCAATCTGCAAATGGCTGAGTTTGGCCACCGAATCCCCTGTGTAAATGAATGAGCTTCCGCCGACCCCCGTGTGTGCGACCTGACAGTCATCACCAGATGGTACGCTGATTGCATCCCCTACTGGGACTTTCTTTTTAAATCATGCACTAGAGTATTTGTTACGCATCGCTTCAAATGTTTCACATCACTTTCAGATAAATATTTTACGCTATTGGCTTTTTTTTTCAAATCATCGAATTCGATGGACTGGAGTATTTTTCACGCATCGCTTCAAATGTTTCACATCACTTGCAAATAAAATTTCCCAATATTGAGTAAGATTCTTCGGTTTATTGTTTCAAGATGCTTTATTGAGTAAGATTATTCGGTTTTGGGTTACTAGAATCAAAATTTCCCTTATTGAGTGAAATTATAAGGTTTCATATCACTTTCAAATCAATTTTCACTATATTGAGGAAGATTCTTCAGGTTTGCGTTACTAGAATCCAAATTTTACCTCATTGAGTAAGATTCTTTGGGCTTGCGTTTCTAGAATCAAAGTTTTCCCTCATTGAGTAAGATTCTTTGGGCTTGCGTTTCTAGAATCAAAGTTTTACCTCATTGAGTAAGATTCTTTGGGCTTGCGTTTCTAGAATCAAAATTTCACCATATTGAGTAAGATTCTTCGGGCTTGTGTTACTAGAATAAAACTATCACCTTTTTTAGTAAGATTCTTCGTTTATTTGTTCAGCGAAGCCTGCACTCTCCCTTACACTCGGCCTTCAGCGTACAGAGAGCGTTTATGCTAACCGATGCGTGCATGAAAGCTTGTTACATAGGAATAATTACCCACATTAAAAGTTGACGTGTTGTTTTATATCAAATGAGCTCGTTCTGAGGGGTATGAGTAAAGCCTGATACGCAATTTTATAAATGGGATGAACCCTTTGTTATCAATTCAAGGTTTGAAGGCAAAAGAAAACGACCTTTCGATCTCGGGGAATTGGACTCGATTGATTTTTTCACAGGTTTGGGGTGAAGAAGGAATGGAAATGTCGGATTAATTTTAGTATTCAAGATAAGTGTTGAAATAATCGACGAAGATGAATCGCATAATAACTTGGCAGTTTATTAAATCTCCTTAGCTTTCCTGTACACCCTGTAACGTTTTCATCAAGTTCCATCATACTGAACAAACTTCTATTATACCCTGGAGCTATTTATTCAACAAGCCCACTATATTCAACGGTTTTTCATTATACTCTACAGCATTTTTTCCTCACGTTTCGTCGTACTCAACAACTTTCCATTATACTCTACAATATTTTTTTCACCAAATTCTATTATACTGAGCAGCTTTTCATTACATTCTAAAGGATTTGTCATTAAATTCCCGTCATCCTCAACATCTTTCTTTTACACTCTACAGCATTTTTTGTATTTTTTCACCACGTACCATTATATTTAGCAGCTTTCCATTATACCCAGCGGGGCATGCGATTTAATTGCGTCTGAATTTAAAAGAAAAATTCAGAGTTGAACCAAAACAAAGTCGGCGGGAAAAAAAAGTCCAACACTGTGTGTGTGTGTGTGTTGTGCGTGTGTGTGCGTGTGTGTGCGTGTGTGTTGTGTGGGACACGAGCGGTACAAACTTAGTGCGACGAAATTTGGTGTTCTCTTCAGATTAACTTCTCAAGAGTGGGCTTGAATTTAAAATAAGAATTAAATTTTCTGTCAGAAACATGCTAATGGGAACCTGGCGATCTACGTCCGGGCGTTAATTGAGACGTAAATCTTTACAACCTTGCGTTAATTTAAACGTAAATTACCGTGTCCTAGCGCTAATTGAGACGTAAATCCGATGTCTTTGCCTTAATTGAGACTTAAATCTCTACTACCTAGCATTAATTGAGACGTAAATATCATTTCTCAGCGTTAATTAAGACGTAAATCTTTACAACCTTGCGTTAATTTAAACGTAAATTACCGTGTCCTTGCGCTAATTGAGACGTAAATCCGATGTCTTTGCCTTAATTGAGACGTAAATCTCTACTACCTAGCATTAATTGAGACGTAAATATCATTTCTCAGCGTTAATTGAGACGTAAATATATGTATCTATGCGATAACCGGTTTGATCTTCATGAATTTGAAACTAAATAACACGTATTTGAAACTAAATGAGCAGCAACTTTTGAAGTTCAGTTGTAACTAAGACACGCTCCACAAAAAAAACAGCTTTCATCGAAATAAATGTGCGTATGCAAAAAAAATAGACAGTTTGTGACACTTTTGTTTGTTTTGCGTTGCTAAATTTTACATTGATACTTTGCAAAATCGCTAAATTTTACGTTCATACTAAAAAAAAGCTCCATTTGGGAAGACTCGTTTAATCTTTGGTTAAGAGAGTTGTTCTCGATGGAAATAAACAACAAAAACCCATGAAAATAAAACAAAGCAGCCGATACGAAACTTTGCGTTGATTTATCAGCCCGACGTTGTCTCGAGGCGCGCTCAAAATTCGCAGAGAAGTAACAAACTTGGAGCTTTGATTGCGGGTTTGGAACCCATTTTATTTTCAGTGATGTCGTACGTTACTTGCACCGTGGCTTGTGTCGTACATTGCGTATGAGATCGCAATGCCTGGCGTGTAGCAGGGCAGAGGGTCGTGAATTTCTTGCCGAGCTATGTTGAAGTATCTATATTTTCTGTCATTTCTGTCTTGCCGAGCTATGTTGAAGTGACAATATTTTCTGTCATTTCTGTCTTGCCGAGCTATGTTGAAGTGACAATATTTTCTGTCATTTCTGTCTTGCCGAGCTATGTTGAAGTGACAATATTTTCTGTCATTTCTGTCTTGCCGAGCTATGTTGAAGTGACAATATTTTCTGTCATTTCTGTCTTGCCGAGCTATGTTGAAGTGACAATATTTTCTGTCATTTCTGTCTTGCCGAGCTATGTTGAAGTGACAATATTTTCTAATACTTTCAGGTACGTCAAAAAAGCAATGACATGCTACACGAGGTTTACTACATTGACCATGAGTCGCAGCTCTCAGTCGTTGTACATTCTCAGCAAAGTAATATTTTGTGGACATTTTAAAAGGCATTGTACGTTGTCTTGCTAAGTGTCACATACATTTACTCCTTAATGAAAAATTCTTCCTAAATTGCAGTAAATAATATCAAAATGAAAATTATTCCTGAATTGCAGTAAGCAATATCATAATGAAAATCATTCTTGAATAGCAGGAAACAATATCATAATAAAAATTATTCCTGAATTTCAGTAAATAATATAATAAAAAAATTTTCTTGAAATGCAGTAAACAATATCACAATGAAATTATTTCTGAATTGCAGCGAAAAACGTTATCTTTAACATTAACACTCGAATTTGATAAAATATTTGCAAACGCTCTAGCATATTACACACTCATCACAACCCTAGACATTACGCATTCAATGAACAATTTCTTATCATGAACGTTAGCTGCTCATGACGAAGATTAACTAATTACAACATATCCACCAATTTCGCGAACACCACACACGCTTTCCCCATAAATTCATGACAAGGACAGAAAAATATTTTATGAGTGAGCAGCTGGAAAATTTTGAGGTTTCCATTCGTCTCGTTTCAAGTTACTGCGGCTATAAACAAAATTTTTATGTATAAATTCCTTGGTAAGAATGATCTGTACACAGTCGAAAGAATTTCAAATTTAAAAATTAAACATCGTGGGCTAGAAACAGCGCACTGCAGTGTGGGCTGTGTACTTGGCAAGTTTCACTCTGCATTTTCTGTGTAGAACTTCAAGAATTCCCGCGACCGACACGCAGCACCTCACTCTCTCACAGTCATCGAGCCACTGAAACTCCACGGCAACTCGACGCACATTTTCACGCAAGACAATCGTCCGCGTCTTGTTTGTTTGATTTGAAACACTACCCATCATATTGATGAGTTCTTTTGGTAAAACATTGGGATAATAATGCAATATTTTCTTATTTCATTGCGTGAAAACTCTACGGCAATTTCACGAATATTTTCACGCCAGACAATCGTCCTCGTCTTGTTTGTTTGATTTTAAACATCACCCATCATATTCATGAACTCTGTTAATAAAACATTGCGATAAGAATGCATGAATTTTTGGATTTTGAAGGTGACATTTTTTGGTATATGTACCTAGATGCTAAATGAGATCAAAACAACATGACACTTCCAGATCATTTTACAATATATTACTTCTTCATCATTATAGATTATATTACTTCTAGACCATTATACAATATATTAATTCTTTTTCATTATGCACTATGCTACTTCTTTGAATGCGTATTCCATTGCGGGAATTCTGCCAACAAAAAGATTTTCGATTGAAAGTGGGACATAAGTGTTATCCTTTTACTTCATGCTTTTTTAAAAATTGGTCCTTCCTGATTAAGAAATTTCAACATTTTGTACAATAAACAAGATGAATTGGATGATGGAAACAAATGGAAAACACTATCTACATCAGTCTCATTATTATTTATTTCATGAACGGGCAATGACAAATTATGGTAGTTTTACTAGACAAATATCAGGAAATTAGAATTTGTAAAATTGCTTTTAGATTCTGAAATATCTTGGAATTCATGATAAAACTTTCGATCTCCGCCTCCAGGTACGGCTAAATTAATCCTCTCAATCACGTTCATGCAAAGTTATGTCCCAGTCTAACTTTTTCGCCGCCTGCATGCATGTTTTTCGCCGCCAAATTAATTAAATCGCTTAGGCGGCGAAAAACATGCATGAACTTGATGCATGCATGTTTTTCGCCGCAAAATAAATTAAATCGCTTAGGCGGCGAAAAACATGCATGAACTTGATGCATGCATGTTTTTCGCCGCAAAATTAATTTTATTACTTAGGCGGCGAAAAACATGCGTGCACCGGCGCAAAAGTTAGACTGGAGTGAAGCAGTCAAAGGAATTCTCTCAAAACTGCGACAACGCTGCGCTAGTTGCATTTAACTCTCTTGGGTTGCGTTTAAACTTCTCTTTTCCAGAAGTATTTGGTGTTATTTTCATCACAGGTGTTTGCTTAATATTACTTGTACATTTGAAACGTTCGCTGCCGCTGGGTTAATCTGAAGCTCAATATCCAACTCAAATTTAAAGTCAAAAGTTGTTAAAAATTTCATAAATAGCAAGCATTATCTGGGTAATATAAATACGGTTAATTTAAAAATACTGTTAAAAAAGTTTAAAACGACCCAGCAATTTCAAATTGCTGAAACCTCTTTTAAAAAAAGATGTTGACATAATTGAAAAAAAGATGTTGACATAATTGAAAAAAAAAGATATTGACATAATTGAAAAAAAGATGTTGACATAATTGAAAAAAAAAGATATTGACATAATTGAAAAAAAGATGTTGACATAATTGAAAAAAAAAAGATATTGACATAATTGAAAAAAGATGTTGACATAATTAGAAAAAAAAGATATTGACATAATTGAAAAAAAGATGACATAATTGAAAAAAAAGATATTGACATAATTGAAAAAAAGATGTTGACATAATTGAAAAAAAGATATTGACATAATTGAAAACAAGATGTTGACATAATTGAAAAAAAAGATGTTAATATAATTGAAAAAAAGATGTTGACATAATTAAAAAAAAAGATATTGACATAATTGAAAAAAAGATGTTGACATAATTGGAAAAAAAGATATTGACATAATTGAAAAATAGATGTTGACATAATTGAAAAAAAAGATATTGACATAATTGAAAACATGATGTTGACATAATTGAAAAAAAAGATGTTGATATAATTGAAAAAAAGATGTTGACATAATTGAAAAAAAAAATTTTGACATAATTGAAAAAAGATGTTGACATAATTGGAAAAAAAGATATTGACATAATTGAAAAAAAGATGTTGACATAATTGAAAAAAAAGATGTTGCATAATTGAAATGCTGTTCATTCACACCGATACGAAAATGATCAATTTACCAAGTGGTAGTCCTGTGCCCCAATAGAAAGTCAACGAGTTAACACGCTGACTACGATTGGACGGGTCGTGAATTTCATTTGGTTCGGTTGTAAAAAATAGGCTGGGAAAATCGACTTCCCTGCTCGAACAAGTTTCCATCCTTTGTAAGAAGTGTAAAAAATATAAGTGCTAAATAATATTTTTCTCGTACGATAAAATTCCTTCAAAAAGACATAAGAAAATTGTTAAAAGAGTTAACGAACTATTTATTGAAGTGTTATTGATGCCTATATGACCAATTTCCCTCGTGGTATACGTTTGTCCCACTCCGTAGTCAACGTGTTAAATAAGATTTCTAGCCTCTGCTATACGAAAATGATTAATTTACCTAGTCGTACTCTAGTGCCCCAAAAATACTGCGTCTGTTGACGTCCTTTTAAATCAGAATTGTAGCATCTGTTGGTTTTTACGGTTTTAGCAACAACAGCAACGTTTTTGAGACCTTCGCTCGATTGGTTTTCGGTTTTTACGAGGCGGTTTCTGAAGGAATTCGCCTCGCTCTGCGTCCGAAAGCTTAACAAGTTTTTGGGTGTCTTGGCTGCACCAAAAACACTACAAGCGGACCGCGGAATTCAATCGCTGCGGATTAATTTATTTGTCGGCGGCAGGCTCACGGATATGCTTCAATTTTACTAATGTTCTCAACTGGGATGAAACTAACAATTATTAATAATGCTAATAGTAACAATGATGAAATTAACTATAATGATGAAACTAACAATAATAATCTAACAATTATTATAGAAGCAGAGTACAAATTTTTGAAGACTCTAAGGAGGTTTTGAAATATTTATATCACCGAATGACCGAAGCTGTAAAAAATAAACACTCTGAAGTACGTCAGTTTTGGATCAAAAATATCTCTCAAGAAAATGATTATATGATGGCAATCAGTTATTGGTACATAACACTCATGAGAAACTTTCAATTTGTTTACTCTCTTTTACTCTCTTAATAAATGTGTATAGGATATACTGGCCTATATAGAGGTCAGTAGCACAACTAAAGTCCAACTTTGAATGAGGCCGCCTCAAAGGAGCACATTTTTATTTTCAAGTCATGGTGAGTACTCATTACTTCGCCGGCTGCTACCTACTTGTAACCGGTGTGATTTCGTAATTACTGTCTGGACATGCAGTCCTAAATGCTTTGTAAACCTACGAAGTCAATTTGATAAACTTTTTAAGCCTAAAAAGTCAATTCTATAAACCTAGTAAGCTTACAAAGTCAATTCAATAAGCTTTATAAACCTACAAAGTCAACTCAATAAACTTCATAAACCTATAAAATCATTTCAATCAACTCATAATTTGTTTGAAACACAAACAGTCCTTTTCTGTTCTCAACTACGCTCTAAAATTTAGCACTCATTTTTTGTCATACCAAGTTGCTTCGAACTGAACCCAGAGGTTCATGCCCGCTTGTGTTTGGCGTCCAGGATTTAGGGTGCAGGCTGGAGGGAGAGGACAATTAGAATGATTTATTAGGCATCGGCCTCGTGATGCGGACATTTGGGAGTTTGAACTATGGAATGAAAGCGGGACATGTCATTAAGTTTAGTGTACTTACTGGGCGTAAATGTGCTTAACAACGTACTTGGAACATGCTGAACGCCAGATAATCAACGTACTTAACGCGTACTCAACGTACTTAACGCCTACTCTACGTACTTAACACGTACTCAACGTACTTAACGCCTACTCTAAGTACTTTACGCGTACTCAACGTACTTAACGCGTACTCAACGTACTTCACGCGAACTCAACGTACTTAACGCGTACTCAACGTACTTAACGCGTACTCTTCATATTCAATTTGTACTCAGGAGCAAATACAAAACTTTAAATCAATGTAATCAACACGTTCGCTAGAACACGCATTCTACTGATAATAAATAGAATAAGTTTCCTTAACAGAGACATTAAGATAACGAACTAACGCATGCTCAGCGTACCAAGAACACGTATTCAATACACGAGACAGCTCAGCACTGCTGTAATTACACGCCATCATGTACAGTACTTTTTAGCCTCCACAAACTTCCACCATTTCTGAACTTTTCAAAGTCCGAAGATTCATTGGGACCGTCGAGGTCTCTTTGCGGTCAATCGAAATGGCCGCAAAAGAATGTGGCCATCAAGTTGATGTGTAGCCGCATCAAGTTCTGTAATGTTGATGTCTTTCATCCAGCGTTGCGTAGCCCTCTGAGAAATTAAATTTTTATGTCTCCCCGTAAGAACTCAATTAACATTTCGCTCAAGTTTCAGTTCTTGTTTTACTTGAAGTAATTGTGGTGTTTGGTTGTGTGGACATAAGACATCGGTCATGTTGTTGTATTTCATATACAGTGTGGTGATTCTAATGCTGATGTAACTCAGTATTAGATGTGTGTGTGTGTGTATGAGAATGTGTGCGTGTTTGTGTGTGTGTGTGTGCGTGATAGTGTTTGTCGGTGTGTAAGTGCGTGTATATATATATATATATACATATATATATATATATACATATATATATATATATATATATATATAATTTGTATATTAAATGAATATAAAATTTGCAGTCTAATGTATTAATAATACGACTTGAAATTTCATAAGTCTGTCGTACGTTGCTTCTCATATGACCGACTAAGACTTTAATGAGTGAGTACACTAATGTATGAGTACATTAATGAGTAAGTACACTAATGAGTAAGTACACTAATGAGTGAGTACAATAATGAGTGAGTACACTAATGAGTGGGTACATTTATGAGTGAGTACACTAATGCGAATACAGCCCAAATTACAACCCGCCTTCTAAAGAGGGTTAGAAACGGATAATTCTAACGAAAACTGTCAAGTTATGAAACAAGATAACGAAATGAAAATTCTTTGCAGCTTCTATTTTTTTCATGTTCAACTATTACTCAATGCTGTTCTTCGCGTAAAGTTACGAACACGTGTTTCAAATTTCTAGCTATTTCTGTCCCACATAACATTGGAGAACAAACGCTTTAATAATGACCCATTAACGCATGTTACAAATTTCGTGCTATTTCTGTCCCACATAACATAAGAGAACAAACGCTTTAATAATGACCCATTAACGCATGTTACAAATTTCGTGCTATTTCTGTCCCACATAACATAAGAGAACAAACGCATTAATAATGACCCATTAACGCATGTTACAAATTTCGCACTATTTCTGCCCCACATAACATAAGAGAACAAACGCTTTAATAATGACCCATTAACGCATGTTACAAATTTCGTGCTATTTCTGTCCCACATAACATAAGAGAACAAACGCTTTAATAATGACCCATTAACGCATGTTACAAATTTCGTGCTATTTCTGTCCCACATAACATAAGAGAACAAACGCATTAATAATGACCCATTAACGCATGTTACAAATTTCGTGCTATTTCTGTCCCACATAACATAAGAGAACAAACGCTTTAATAATGACCCATTAACGCATGTTACAAATTTCGTGCTATTTCTGTCCCACATAACATAAGAGAACAAACGCTTTAATAATGACCCATTAACGCATGTTACAAATTTCGCACTATTTCTGCCCCACATAACATAAGAGAACAAACGCATTAATAATGACCCATTAACGCATGTTACAAATTTCGTGCTATTTCTGTCCCACATAACATAAGAGAACAAACGCATTAATAATGACCCATTAACGCATGTTACAAATTTCGTGCTATTTTTGCCCCACATAACATAAGAGAACAAACGCATTAATAATGACTCATTAACGCATGTTACAAATTTCGCGCTATTTCTGCCCCACATAACATAAGAGAACAAACGCATTAATAATGACCCATTAACGCATGTTACAAATTTCGTGCTATTTTTGCCCCACATAACATAAGAGAACAAACGCATTAATAATGACCCATTAACGCATGTTACAAATTTCGTGCTATTTCTGTCCCACATAACATAAGAGAACAAACGCATTAATAATGACCCATTAACGCATGTTACAAATTTCGCGCTATTTCTGCCCCACATAACATAAGAGAACAAACGCTTTAATAATGACCCATTAACGCATGTTACAAATTTCGTGCTATTTCTGTCCCACATAACATAAGAGAACAAACGCTTTAATAATGACCCATTAACGCATGTTACAAATTTCGTGCTATTTCTGTCCCACATAACATAAGAGAACAAACGCATTAATAATGACCCATTAACGCATGTTACAAATTTCGTGCTATTTCTGTCCCACATAACATAAGAGAACAAACGCTTTAATAATGACCCATTAACGCATGTTACAAATTTCGTGCTATTTCTGTCCCACATAACATAAGAGAACAAACGCTTTAATAATGACCCATTAACGCATGTTACAAATTTCGCACTATTTCTGCCCCACATAACATAAGAGAACAAACGCATTAATAATGACCCATTAACGCATGTTACAAATTTCGTGCTATTTCTGTCCCACATAACATAAGAGAACAAACGCATTAATAATGACCCATTAACGCATGTTACAAATTTCGTGCTATTTTTGCCCCACATAACATAAGAGAACAAACGCATTAATAATGACTCATTAACGCATGTTACAAATTTCGCGCTATTTCTGCCCCACATAACATAAGAGAACAAACGCATTAATAATGACCCATTAACGCATGTTACAAATTTCGTGCTATTTTTGCCCCACATAACATAAGAGAACAAACGCATTAATAATGACTCATTAACGCATGTTACAAATTTCGTGCTATTTTTGCCCCACATAACATTGGAGAACAAACGCATTAATAATGACCCATTAACGCATGTTACAAATTTCGCGCTATTTCTGCCCCACATAACATAAGAGAACAAACGCATTAATAATGACCCATTAACGCATGTTACAAATTTCGTGCTATTTCTGCCCCACATAACATTGGAGAACAAACGCATTAATAATGACCCATTAACGCATGTTACAAATTTCGCGCAATTTCTGTCCCACATAACATAAGAGAACAAACGCATTAATAATGACCCATTAACGCATGTTACAAATTTCGTGCTATTTCTGGCCCACATAACATAAGAGAACAAACGCTTTAATAATGACCCATTAACGCATGTTACAAATTTCTAGCTATTTCTGGCCCACATAACATTGGAGAACAAACGCATTAATAATGACCCATTAACGCATGTTACAAATTTCTAGCTATTTCTGCCCCACATAACATTGGAGAACAAACGCATTAATAATGACCCATTAACGCATGTTACAAATTTCGTGCTATTTCTGGCCCACATAACATAAGAGAACAAACGCTTTAATAATGACCCATTAACGCATGTTACAAATTTCTAGCTATTTCTGCCCCACATAACATTGGAGAACAAACGCATTAATAATGACCCATTAACGCATGTTACAAATTTCGTGCTATTTCTGGCCCACATAACATAAGAGAACAAACGCTTTAATAATGACCCATTAACGCATGTTACAAATTTCTAGCTATTTCTGTCCCACATAACATTAGAGAACAAACGCATTAATAATGAACCATTAACGCATGTTACAAATTTCGCACTATTTCTGTCCCACATAACATAAGAGAACAAACGCTTTAATAATGACCCATTAACGCATGTTACAAATTTCGTGCTATTTCTGTCCCACATAACATAAGAGAACAAGCGCATTAATAATGACCCATTAACGCATGTTACAAATTTCGTGCTATTTCTGTCCCACATAACATAAGAGAACAAACGCATTAATAATGACCCATTAACGCATGTTACAAATTTCTAGCTATTTCTGTCCCACATAACATTAGAGAACAAACGCTTTAATAATGACCCATTAACGCATGTTACAAATTTCTAGCTATTTCTGTCCCACATAACATTAGAGAACAAACGCTTTAATAATGACCCATTAACGCATGTTACAAATTTCGTGCTATTTCTGTCCCACATAACATTAGGGAACCAGCACTTTGATAATGAACCATTAATGTCATATTTTCCACCAGCATGCGCAAGCTCGCACCCTAAAATAACACATTAAGCAGCGGCAACTCAATTCGCTTGTCTAATTAAGTGTGCTAATTAGAGTCCGTTTAGTATCATCCTTGCCGAGCGGCAGTCTGGCTGCCTTTGTTTCATAAAAACATCAAGCGACTGTCGAAGAGAGGGCGGCAATTCGCTCCTGGTGCCCTCAAGATAACTGCCGAAATGCCTCACATAATTCTCTATAATGCATCTGGTAATGAAGCTTTTTCTTTTGTTTTGTATCAATCCAATGTTTCCCGTACGAGAAATGTTTAATGTTTCTCCTTCGAGTAATGCTCAATGTTTCTCCTTCGAGAAATTTTCGATGTTTCTCCTTCGAGAAATGCTCAATGTTTCTCCTTCGAGAAATGCTCGATGTTTCTCCTTCGAGAAATGCTCAATGTTTCTCCTTCGAGAAATGTTCGATGTTTCTCCTTCGAGAAATGCTCAATGTTTCTCCTTCGAGAAATGTTCGATGTTTCTCCTTCGAGAAATGCTCAATGTTTCTCCTTCGAGAAATGCTCAATGTTTTTCCTTCGAGAAATGCTCAATGTTGCTCCTTCGAGAAATGCTCAATGCTTCTCCTTCGAGAAATGTTCGATGTTTCTCCTTCGAGAAATGCTCAATGTTTCTCCTTCGAGAAATGCTCAATGTTTCTCATTCGAGAAATGCTCAATGTTTCTCCTTCGAAAAATGTTCGATGTTTCTCCTTCGAGAAATGCTCAATGTTTCTCCTTCGAGAAATGTTCGATGTTTCTCCTTCGAGAAATGTTCGATGTTTCTCCTTCGAGAAATGCTCAATGTTTCTCCTTCGAGAAATGTTCGATGTTTCTCCTTCGAGAAATGCTCAATGTTTCTCCTTCGAGAAATTTTCGATGTTTCTCCTTCGAGAAATGCTCAATGTTTCTCCTTCGAGAAATGTTCGATGTTTCTCCTTCGAGAAATGCTCAATGTTTCTCCTTCGAGAAATGTTCGATGTTTCTCCCTCGAGAAATGCTCAATGTTTCTCCTTCGAGAAATGTTCGATGTTTCTCCTTCGAGAAATGCTCAATGTTTCTCCTTCGAGAAATGTTCGATGTTTCTCCTTCGAGAAATGCTCAATGTTTCTCCTTCGAGAAATTTTCGATGTTTCTCCTTCGAGAAATGCTCAATGTTTCTCCTTCGAGAAATGTTCGATGTTTCTCCTTCGAGAAATGCTCAATGTTTCTCCTTCGAGTAATGCTCAATGTTTCTCCTTCGAGAAATTTTCGATGTTTCTCCTTCTAGAAATGCTCAATGTTTCTCCTTCGAGAAATGCTCGATGTTTCTCCTTCGAGAAATGCTCAATGTTTCTCCTTCGAGAAATGTTCGATGTTTCTCCTTCGAGAAATGCTCAATGTTTCTCCTTCGAGAAATGTTCGATGTTTCTCCTTCGAGAAATGCTCAATGTTTCTCCTTCGAGAAATGCTCAATGATTTTCCTTCGAGAAATGCTCAATGTTGCTCCTTCGAGAAATGCTCAATGCTTCTCCTTCGAGAAATGTTCGATGTTTCTCCTTCGAGAAATGCTCAATGTTTCTCCTTCGAGAAATGTTCGATGTTTCTCCTTCGAGAAATGCTCAATGTTTCTCCTTCGAGAAATGTTCGATGTTTCTCCTTCGAGAAATGCTCAATGTTTCTCCTTCGAGAAATGCTCAATGTTTCTCATTCGAAAAATGCTCAATGTTTCTCCTTCGAAAAATGTTCGATGTTTCTCCTTCGAGAAATGCTCAATGTTTCTCCTTCGAGAAATGTTCGATGTTTCTCCTTCGAGAAATGTTCGATGTTTCTCCTTCGAGAAATGCTCAATGTTTCTCCTTCGAGAAATTTTCGATGTTTCTCCTTCGAGAAATGCTCAATGTTTCTCCTTCGAGAAATGTTCGATGTTTCTCCTTCGAGAAATGCTCAATGTTTCTCCTTCGAGAAATGTTCGATGTTTCTCCTTCGAGAAATGCTCAATGTTTCTCTTTCGAGAAATGTTCGATGTTTCTCCTTCGAGAAATGTTCGATGTTTCTCCTTCGAGAAATGTTCGATGTTTCTCCTTCGAGAAATGCTCAATGTTTCTCCTTCGAGAAATGTTCGATGTTTCTCTTTCGAGAAATGCTCAATGTTTCTCCTTCGAGAAATGCTCAATGTTTCTCATTCGAGATATGCTCAACGTTTCTCCTTCGAGAAATGTTCGATGTTTCTCCTTCGAGAAATGCTCAATGTTTCTCCTTCGAGAAATGTTCGATGTTTCTCCTTCGAGAAATGTTCGATGTTTCTCCTTCGAGAAATGCTCAATGTTTCTCCTTCGAGAAATGCTCAGTATTTTTCCTTCGAGAAATGCTCAATGTTGCTCCTTCGAGAAATGCTCAATGCTTCTCCTTTGAGAAATGTTCGATGTTTCTCCTTCGAGAAATGCTCAATGTTTCTCCTTCGAGAAATGTTCGATGTTTCTCCTTCGAGAAATGCTCAATGTTTCTCCTTCGAGAAATGTTCGATGTTTCTCTTTCGAGAAATGCTCAATGTTTCTCCTTCGAGAAATGTTCGATGTTTCTCTTTCGAGAAATGCTCAATGTTTCTCCTTCGAGAAATTTTCGATGTTTCTCTTTCGAGAAATGCTCAATGTTTCTCCTTCGAGAAATGTTCGATGTTTCTCTTTCGAGAAATGCTCAATGTTTCTCCTTCGAGAAATGTTCGATGTTTCTCCTTCGAGAAATGCTCAATGTTTCTCCTTCGAGAAATGCTCAATGTTTCTCCTTCGAGAAATGCTCAATGTTTCTCCTTCGAGAAATGTTCGATGTTTCTCTTTCGAGAAATGCTCAATGTTTCTCCTTCGAGAAATTTTCGATGTTTCTCCTTCGAGAAATGCTCAATGTTTCTCCTTCGAGAAATGTTCGATGTTTCTCCTTCGAGAAATGCTCAATGTTTCTCCTTCGTGAAATTCGTGATGTACTTTCACACGCGCTATTTAGCAATTTCTGAGAGACACACGCTTGAAAAGAAAAGTTTTGTTCAGAAAACAGGCGTCTCTCTTTTTAACTTCTCATACCGAACAAATGCCGAAAATAACTTAGCCATATGACTGTGACTTATGCTACATATTCAAATTTTACTAAAGCATAGGGTCGAAATTAATTCTAGCAGACTGCAGGTGATGGCTGCAACAAAAGAAGAAGCGTCTCATACTTGTGTCCAAAGCACTGTAGAGTGAGAACAAACTTTGAAAGCGCCAAATTAAAAAAAAAATAAATTAACTTAGGAGAATACACAAAAAATAATATCGTTGTTTCATTCACTGAAAAAATTGTGATAGAGAAATGAATTGACGCATGTAGAAAATAAGTGAATAAGAAATGTGAAGAATTCATCGTCAATGAAAATTATGAAAGCATGTTTATAAACACGAGAAATTTTTAAATCAGATCTCAAAAAAAAAATTATTGGTCAAAATTTACGACAGAAATCATTAAAATTAAACCTTTAATAGGAATAATTTTTGGCCCAAGTTATTCACGATGAAACGATTTAGTTCAAAAAAAGAAAAACAAGAAATATTAAAAGCTTCTGCGCCTTGGGATTGATAAAATGATTCTGATTTATTGCTTGCTAAAAAACTTTCCGTAATTCTTCATGTAAGGAATAATAATTTTTTTGTATCGGAACCATCAACAGTGAAAAATTGCTTTGCCTTAAAAAAAACAGTACAAACCGGACCAATTTTACTCATTCTGGTGAGCCGAAAACATCAGAAAAATCGCAAAATTTCACAATTAGGGGAGAAGAACTCTACATTTTCCGAACTGTCTCCCTACCGCAGCCTGGGCTGGAAAAAGCTTATACTCAGTTCACTGAAGAAAAACAAACGATGGAAGAAAGCAAGAGAAGATCGACGCGAAGGAACGGTCAATGTTAAAGTCTTGAGCAGTTCAGAAATAAGCTCACGCGGCCTCCAACAACTTGAGGGCTTCGAAAGAACACTCATTTGTTGCAAGATGTGACAAAACCAACACTTCAGAAACTCCTTACCCTCAAGATCGTTACAAAAAATTCTTGAGACAGTTCAAAAAATCCTTTCTGTCCTCTTATTGAGGCCGCTCGAGTTGCCCTGAGAATAATAAACGAGTTACCATCTTAATTTTGAACAAGATAGTCTATAAAAACAGAAAAATGTAACGTCTTTTATAGCCGCACTCTCATCTGAATACAGCCAAGGTCGTGGCTTAGTCGATTGCTGGGCGGATTTAGCGGAACTGTGGTAAAAAGTCAACGGGAACTTACAGGCTCTAAGGGTAAAAGTTTAAACATTTAGTAAAAGAAATGAGAATCTCCACTCTTGTAAAAAACAATCCTGCGTTCGTGATGGACAGATATGGGAATGAAACTTTTCATTTGTGTAGTTGGTTGATGACAGATCATTTCCTTCTTTGCATATATATGCGTACCAACAAATTTTCGACCGTTTTCGAATGCGAGGGGATTTTTTCATGTAAGCATACCGACTCATAAAACTTGAAAAGAATATTTGCTCTGTATGCTTGAAACAGTTCACAAGACAATTCTCGGTTCAACATTTTATGCGTGATTAAAACCAACGAACACTCAACTATTTTAATGGTTCGAACATACATCAATAATGAGGATAATTTAAAAAGTTATCAGTTATATTATACACACACGGGCTCGATAAAATATCCTGCATTGATAAACGACATGGAAGAAAGGAAAGACTTTGAGCAGTCCAGTTTCTTTCACGTTAAGACCCTAGTAAAATGCGCGCATGTTCCTCCAAGTTGTGTAATCCTCGGGCGAAGAACTTAATGCCCAAAGCTGCTGAAACAAAGAAAAACGTTACCAATGAACGAGAGTTTGACGATACCTTAATGGGGATTATTAAAACCCGGCAAGACCCGAAAAATATTCATGAAAAGTATTGAAAAATATCGCTTTGCAATCAGCCCTCGGGATATCCTTCGCAGGGAGCGATGAAAGATGGCTTTCAGGGAAGTCTCATTTCGAAAAGTGGAAGAAGCATCGCTTTAAAAATTGAAGGCATTTTTTCTTTCATCAAGAAATAATCAAGACTGGAAGACTGTTGCTGAGAGTAAAGCGTCTTTCCCGATGGTGGAGATATGAACTAGGCGGCTGATCACTTACTGCATGGGTGTGCGAATTGGAGGCTGCCGGAAAAAGGAAGTTTCTATCCGCGCACAGCAACAAGCTCCGTTGTACTGTTTTTTTAGCAGCTACCTTAGAAACTCTATTTAAAAAATGCGTTCTGTTCAATGGTTTTTCTTCAGTAATTACAGCAGTGACTTTTTTAAAAGATTCCGTTCTGTTATAATGGGTTCTTTTTCAGTTGCTACGGTAATATTTTTTAAAATATTGCATTCATTTGAATTGTTTTTTCTCAGTAGCATCGGTGGGGACTTCTTGAAGGAAGCGTTAGATTGTAGTGGGTTCTTCCATCAGTAACTACGGGATGAATATAAGGGGGCGCCATATACACTGAAGAATAAATGACATGTAGTAGTCAGAGGAAAATTTATCATTATAAAGCTGGTGATCGAAGCGATAATTGTGTGATATCGAAGCGATATCACAATATTCATTACAAATTATTGGTCATTCATTTAAACATTGTGAATCAAAAGAAATTCGTATATTACAATTTGAGGTTATATAAAGTAGTTCAAATATTACTTTGTAATTTAATTCATATGCTACCATCTGAATTCATGTATTACAATCTGAATTCATATATTACAATCTGAATTCACATAATACAATCTGAATTCATATATTACCATATGAATTCGTATATTACAATCTGAATTTGTATATTACCCCTGAATTCATATAGTACAATCGGAATTCATGTATTACGATCTGAATTTATATATTACAATCTGAATTCATATATTACAATCTGAATTCATATATTACAATCTGAATTCATATATTACAATCTGAATTTATATATTACAATCTGAATTCATATATTACAATCTGAATTTATATATTACAATCTGAATTCATATATTACAATCTGAATTCATATATTACAATCTGAATTCATATATTACAATCTGAATTGATATATTACAATCTGAATTGGTATATTACAATCTGAATTCATATATTACAATCTGAATTGTTATATTACAATCTGAATTTATATATTACAATCTGAATTCATATATTACAATCTGAATTGATATATTACAATCTGAATTTATATATTACAATCTGAATTGATATATTACAATCTGAATTGATATATTACAATCTGAATTGGTATATTACAATCTGAATTCATATATTACAATCTGAATTGATATATTACAATCTGAATTTATATATTACAATCTGAATTCATATATTACAATCTAAATTGATATATTACAATCTGAATTTATATATTACAATCTGAATTCATATATTACAATCTGAATTTATATATTACAATCTGAATTTATATATTACAATCTGAATTCATATATTACAATCTGAATTTATATATTACAATCTGAATTCATATATTACAATCTGAATTCATATATTACAATCTGAATTCATATATTACAATCTGAATTCATATATTACAATCTGAATTCATATATTACAATCTGAATTGGTATATTAAAATTAAACAATGAAGAGAGTAAAACAGTTCCTAAGACTGGAGCTTATAAACATTCAGCTCCTAAACATCATCGCTGAAAACAAATAAAGCATTTGTGAAGAAGTTTTGCTCACATACTAGCGAAGTTTGAAGGTTGAAATATGTCTTATTGAAAATAAAAAAGTATGAAATTATGTTTCTTCAATGTTAAATTTTTAAAACAAACTCAATTTTCTCATTTCCAGCAAAAATATTACGACTTGCAAAATTACCATATTGCCTAGACAATTTGAAAGCCTGATATTTCGTTATAGAAATGTGAGCTATTCTTGCTTATCTAAGCATCTTACCATCGTATTAGTGATAACAAAGAAATTTTTTAAGCCTTGCTTCTATCGATAACCCTCACTCCAGCATTTTGGCCACGGTAAAGGAAACAAGGTAGGTTCAAACCAGTCTTTTTTCCTCTGACGGTGTGGTTTTGCTGACGTCACGGCAACGAACCAATAGCAGCGCTAATATTGCATCTGGTAGCATTGCTGCCCCCAAATCCGTCCCCACTATTGACCTAACGACATGGCGTTTTGGTGACGTCATAAAGTTTCTTTGAAATAAGCTCTTTCCTTTGGCTAGCCGACCAAGAGGAGGTGTATTTTCTCTCATAGAAATGACCCTACCTTGTTTCCTCTACCGTGATTTTGGCTTTAATCATTTTTAAATTACATATATAAACGAGCTATAAACTTTTTGACTTCCTGTACAACTAAGAACTTGAAATCTGTGTCTCAGTTCATTATATTAAACGATTAAAACATTCTTAAACTGTAAATACTGGGAGAATAATAAAGATTATATTCTTTAAGCCCTGGACTTTAAAAGTTTATTGTAATTGTTTTTGTTTCTTTTTTACTAAAACATGCGAAAGTCCTGAGTAAGTGATATCGTGAAAGAACAAGCGCCTGTTAAAGATGTAGGTGTTCATGCTAGAAAATAAATACAAAATTTTTATACAGATTTTTTACAATAATTATTTATCTCTGAGCCTCTTTTTTATTTCGGCATCATTGCGCAGAATAAACTTGAATAAAAGCTTTACATTGAAATCTCATATCCACTAAGCCTTTGTATTCCATTTAACATTCAATATCCCGCTCAAATATCAAATCTTATTCAAATCTCCAGCCCACACGGCTAGGCCAAGCAGAGTTGCCAAATTGGGCATCGTCTGGCCAAAGATTTTAACTTCGGCGTTTTTTCCAGCAAAATTTTTGGCCAAAAAAATTTGGCCAAAAATTTTTGGCCAAAAAAACAAAAAACATGTTATTTGAGCTCTTACTTTATTTAAAAAGACTGGGAATTTTGGCCACCAATAAAGGCCAGTTTGTTGCCAAAAAAGCCAGTTTTTTACCAAGAAGGCCACCAAAAAAGGCTAATTTTTTATCAGAAAGGCCAACAAAAAAGGCTAGTTTTTGCCAGAATGGCCACAAAAAAAGGCGGTTTTTTGTCATAAAGTCCAACAAAAAAAGCTGGTTTTTTGCCAGAATGGGCACCAAAAAAAGCTAGTTTTAGCCAGAAAGGCCAACAAAAAAGGGTCAGCCTGGCAATCAATATCTGTAAAACGAACTGGAGAGGCGCTGAGAGATCGTCTGCCATGCAATATTAGAGCGGAAATTCAAGCAAAAGTAAGCAGAAGGAGCCAGTGAGCAGTAAGGGCTTTAAGTCAGGTTTGAGCGGTGGGGAACATCAATATAGCTCGCACTGATTTCAATGTGGAGAAGGATTTTACGCAGTTAGATGGGTTCATTCTACGGTAAGTTTTCAGTATATTTTTAGGTGGATAAAGACTTAATGCTGTTAGATAGGTTGATTCGACGGTAAGTTTTCAGTATATTTTTAGGTGGATAAACACTTAATGCTGTTAGATAGGTTGATTCGACGGTAATTTTTCAGTATATTTTTAGGTGGATAAAGACTTAATGTTGTTAGATAGGTTGATTCGACGGTGAGTGTGCAGTGTATCTATAGGGGGATAAGGGTTTTTTAACCAAGTTCTACGTTCATTCGACGGTGAGTTGCCAGAATATAAGTAAATAAAAAGCTACTAGCTACATTCCTTCAGCGGCGAGTTGTCACTATATGTGACGTGGATAAGGACTTCTTGCTGCTGGATAGGTTTATTCAACGTTTAATTTTCGGTATATCTTTAAATGTATAATGACCTAAAGCTGTTTGTTAAGTTCATTCAACGGTAATTTTTTTAGAATATGTGATGGTCTAGTGGACAACGACTTTAGTGATTCCATGTTCATTTAACGGCAGACATCTACATTTTTGTTAGAGCCATGAGCATTTTTCTTTCAATATCAACAATCCAAACCAGGCAGCTCCATGTACTGTGAGGTTTTAAGAATCGTTGAAAGTGGATGAGGACTAAATGCTGTTACTTTCATTCAACAGTCTACGTTTGTTTTTTTGAGTCACAAGCTTTTCTCTTCTAATACCAGCAACCAAAACCAGACATGTTTTCATGCTTGGGTGAGTTCGTTAAGCCCAACCTGAAAAACATCTTGCAAAAGAGCAGCATTTTACAAACAAAAACACTGCCAGTTTAGTTAAAAGTATATGTATCTACATTGAGGTCTATCTAGTTGCTCAAAACACAAACACGTTATAAGCATAATTATAATGTTCAATACAAAAACATATTTCGCAATATAATTGCATTTATATGTTAAATCTAATATACTTATTCACAAAATGTCTCACTCTATTATAAAAAATTAACTTCGAATCCTATTTGAATTTCAGACTTCCAACCAACAAATTATAGCCTCTTTCCTTTAAGAACATCGAGAACTATCAGGAGACTCAAGTTCAAAGAAGACTACCTAATTATTCCCTACGGTAGTATTAGTTACGGTGCGTTCGAGCCCATTGAGAAGGCCTTGCTAAGTATTCTCCAGAGCATCAACTAATTACGCTGCTCCAAAATCTCTCTGAGAATAAAGGCCATTTCGTGATGCCGACTCGAGACGTTGTGCGGTGTGGCCAAACTAACCTCCAGCGTCCAGAGTTCTGCTCTGCGACAGCTCTTACTGGCACTCCAAAATGAGGACCGTCAATGTGATATTTATGGCTTAGGTCGATTTGTGATTTAGGTTGATTTGTGATTTAGGTTGATTTAAGATTTAGGTTGATTTATGATTAAGGTTGTCACTTTGAAGTGATGACTGTCAATGGAATATTTATGATTTAGATTTATTTAAGATTTAGGTTGTCACTCCGAAGTAAGGACTGTCAATGGAATATTTATTACTGTAGCGGAGTGGTTGTAACTTCGAAGTGAGTAATGTCGATTTATAATTTATAGTGCAAAGTTGGTCGCAAACATGGCTTATGGACCTCAATGTTTTAACTGCAAAGTACACTGACAGTGAAAAAAATTGATAAGGAAAATTGGGAATATTACGCGATCACATCCTGTATTGTCGTGTCCAGCCTCTAGTTCATTTTACGTAACATTCGAGTTAATCTTGCACAACTATTTTGTGAAATATTAAACAGTTAAATTTAAATGATATAATGAGCTCTGTGAACTAGTCAATATTAACTGGTCGTCTGGGGATCAATATACCTGCTGTACAACTCCAAGTAATATTCTATAGTACAATATACAAAGCCTGTCACAGACTGGAAAGTAACCAAAGCATCGTCTTGAACTCAAGAAATATTATTTTTACTTCGTATTGAAAGCCAAACTATCATGGCGTATATTAAAAAACAAGTCCAAAGCAGTGAATGAATGCAATCAGTTTCACTTTTCAGCGAAGGTTTAATTAACCAGACGGAACTTGCTGAAGAAATTGTGCATGCATTAGTCTTTAAAAAGTAAATTCTTTCACACCATGTTGTACACTATAATTTGCAACAATAGAAAAAATAGTGAACAAATGCTTTCAAAATTCTAAAGTGGAGTCCCACCTTTATTTTCCATGAGCTAGCGTTTATAAAGTAAGTTCGTTCATACCATGCTTCACGCTATAATAAAAACAATAGAAAAAATAGTGAACAAATGCTTTCAAAATTCTAAAGTGGAGTCTCACCTTTATTCTCCATGAGCTAGCGTTTATAAAGTAAGTTCGTTCATACCATGCTTCACGCTATAATAATAACAATAGAATTAAGAGTGAACAAATGCTTTCAAAATTCTAAAGTGGAGTCCCACCTTTATTTTCCATGAGCTAGCGTTTATAAAGTAAGTTCGTTCATACCATGCTTCACGCTATAATAATAACAATAGAATTAAGAGTGAACAAATGCTTTCAAAATTCTAAAGTGGAGTCTCACCTTTATTCTCCATGAGCTAGCGTTTATAAAGTAAGTTCGTTCATACCATGCTTCACGCTATAATAATAACAATAGAATTAAGAGTGAACAAATGCTTTCAAAATTCTAAAGTGGAGTCTCACCTTTATTCTCCATGAGCTAGCGTTTATAAAGTAAGTTCGTTCATACCATGCTTCACGCTATAATAACAACAATAGAAAAAAGAGTGAACAAATGCTTTCAAAATTCTAAAGTGGAGAAATCGAGAGAAAAAACAAGCATCTTCTCATAGCATTCTTCTCAATGTCTACGTGGTAGACAATACTTCTACAACATCACTGGAGCAGATCTGCAGTTGCAGCTGTGTAGTGAATGGATATCGTGTCTCCTAAAGACCGCACTCATTCTAATCCCGAGCACAAAGCGCATTACCGCGTAAAGATTCAGAAATGATGTGGCTTTTTGAGACTTTCGTTCACCCAAATGAGCATCTCTTGATGGTTTTAATTTGTCAACTCTGCGAGCGCCGCCGGTTTTAGGAAGCGGTTTTACGAGTGGAGTCTCGTTTTGTATCTAGTTTACCGCTAATTTTTATTATTATACTCTAGCAGCAGCAGCAGCCGCAGCAGCAGCCAGCCTTGCTTTAAACGTGGAGCAAAACATACGGATTTCACGGTGCTAATTTCTGTAAAAATTGTTCTGATGGCTTGTTTAATTTTGCGTTCAGTAGAGTGCTAGACTCTTTTACGCTAGTCCGTTTCACGTTGGTTCGTTTTACGCTAGACAGTTTCAAGCTCTCTCTCCAGTAGGAATGGAAAATAATTTTCCTTTGCGATTATCAACAACGTATAAATAAAATTTCACGTATTCGTTATCTTTATTCCTCGTAAATAAGTGAAAATAAGCGTGTATTCAAACTCAATTTTTTAAAAGGTACTCTCTCAAGTAATTAATTTGCATGATTGCACGAAACCACAGACATGAACTCTGCCGTTATGCAAATTGAATTACTTTCATTTCAGTTCTGAAGAATATATCATTTAAATGCCGATACTTAATTTAAATGATCACTTATAACAATTCATCATTTAAATCACAATCACAATATTTAATTTAAATCACTATCACAACACATCATTTAAATGATTACTTGTAACAATGCATCACTTAAATCACAATCACAATATATCATTTAAATGGTCACTTGTAGCGACCACAATGTACAGGTTGAGAGATATAGTAATTGCCCGTGGGCCCGACAAGTTCAGTGACTTCTATAGCATCCTATGGAAACCTTACTCAACAGTTACAAATTTATCTATTCTAAAACAATTACCTGAAACTTGCCTTAGGCTGATTAAAAATTTTCATAAATGGAAGCCGGATAAAAAGTACTGCTAATTTGGTATGGGATATTAGGGGATGATGTGAGTGGGTACTGCATATTCATAAATGAATTCGGATTGGTTTTACATCAGAGCAACATGATTTAATGTGATTTATATGAAAACGATTGGTTAGTTATCATTTTTGAATGATTTATCATGTTTTAAATTATGTTCCCAAATATCAATAGGAGAGAAAAAAACGAAGTTAATTATAAACAAAACAAGAAAAACTTATACGCCTTTTATGCATAATATAAAAACGCAAGCGTCATTTAACGTCTACTAGTTACAAGTTTTACAGAAAAGAGTCCAAAATTGAGGTGCATTTTTTTTCCTTCATGCTACATTATTCTAAGCAACAATCCTGAAAATATAATGTTCTGGAAATTTTAAGACTCACATATTTAAAACTGTCGCTCATATTTTAACGATGTAGAAATACACAACTATTGTCTACCAATGATCCGGTTAACTTCCTAGCGGCTTAAGTCACCTGATTTTTACACACACAATCCTCGATAGAATATAACACAACTTGAAATAGTACAAAAAGTGGGAATGGAGAGATCATAGTGCAATAATCTCTCCTGTTGGCTGCTTTCTTGAATCAGCTATCTTTACTATCATTTTCATTTTAAAACTGGCATGAGTGCTCCAACCTAATTTATTCGTTCAAATATGAAACGTCGACCAACGTAATTATTCTTCCAAGGAAAAATTTCACTGTAGTTTTTTTTATGTGCGTGTGCTAATTTTACGTGTGCTAATTCTCACCGAAACCAAGGAAAAATTTCACTTTAATATATTGTGTGCGTGTGCTAATTTTGCATGTGCTAATTCTCATCGAAACTTGCAGCAACACCAAATTTGAATGATGAACATCATCATAATACAATCTATATCAAAACTGTGAAAATATATTATCGATTCAAAAATCTTGAAACTTCTCCTGATATTCAGTGAACTACCAATAACACATATGTGTGTGATTAATATCCCATGAAATCTAAAACTTTCGAAAAAAGAAGCCAACAGCTATAAATAAAATACTCTGAACTAATAGCTAGAAATAACTTTCGTTGGAATTTATAGAGAAATAATTTTCGTTGATATTTAGGGAGAAATAATTTTCGTTGAAATTTAGGGAAAAATAATTTTCGTTGAAATTTATGGGGAAGTATCTTTCTTAAGAATTTATGGAGAAATAACTTTTATTGTAATTTTGCAGCCATGCACAATAAGAACAAAAACACGCAGATATCAGAAGGCAATCCACATAAAACGGCCAGCCTCACGGCTATCAGCAGGACAAGGCTGGCTGAGCGCAATGACTATCATCAGGGAGATGGAATAGTTCCGACACTCATTTCAAGAGGCCATTCCACCTCTGCTGAAGTGCCCAGATAATCGAAACAAGGTACAGCTCTTGCTTTCACTGCAATCTGCCCAGTTCTCTCTCTGTTCTAAACCCTGATACATAAACCCAAGTCCGTCAGTGTTCTCTCAGTTCTAAACCATGAAATGTAAGCCCAAGTTCGCCAACGTTCTCCCGATTCCAAACCCTGATATTTCAACCCAAGTCCGTCAGCGTTCTTTTGATTCCAAACCCTGGTATATAAATGCAAGTCCGTCAACTTCTCTCAGTTCCAAACCCTGGTATTTAAACCCAAGTTCGTCAGTGTTCTCTCAGTTCCAAACCCTGGTATTTAAACCCAAGTTCGTCAGTGTTCTCTCAGTTCTAAGCCCTGAAATGTAAACCCAAGTCCGTCAGCGTACTTTTGGTTCCAAACCCTGGTATATAAATCCAAGTCCGACAGTCCAAATTCTCAAATTCAAAATTCTGATGGATGAGTGGAGGAATTTTTCATTTTTTTCTATGAATATGAAATAAATTTGCACCATTTTTAGAAAAACAGTTTCCAACCATAACTCGTCAATTTTTTCATTAGTATATGACTGACTTACAAGTAATACTCCCATGACTGTTTCACCCTTGTTGACTTTTCCAAAACCTGTTGTCTGCGAAACCTTGAATCGAAGAAATCGAAGAATAACGAATAAAATCAGTTTGTTGTAGGTATTCGCATTGTTCAAAACGAGCACATTTGTTGAAACGAGTAAATGCAGACATTAAAGCTAAGGCTGTTTCTGATAAAGTAGAACTAACATATGAATACATGTCAAAGAATTCAAAAAATTCCCAACAAATTAACATATTGAAAATTTGGAGCTAAATCAACTACTAGAAAAAGAAATAGATCGATAAAGTAACCTGATAGCAAGAAGTTTGAATGGAAACAATAATCCTGTCAACGAAGGATGTAGAGTTGATCACGGTAGAGGAAACAAGGTAGGGTCATTTCTATGGGAGAAAATACACCTACTCTTGTTCGGCTAGGCAATAGAAAGGCTTTATTTCAAACAAACTTTATGACGTCACCAAAATGCAATGTCGTTAGGCTAATAGTGGAGCCAGATTTGGGGGTAGCAGTGCTACCAGAAGCATTATGAGCGCTGCTATTGGTTCGTTGCCGTGACGTCAGCAAAACTAAACCGTCAACGAAAAAAAGACTGGTTTGAACCTACCTTGTTTTCTCTACCTTGGATTTCACCAAGGTGTGAACCGAGAACCCTGAAAGGGTGAACAATTAACGAAAAAAATTGTATTTAAAATATCTAAAATTATTTATATTTCACCTACCCAAAAATTATTTATAATTATTTATACCATCCATCACCGTATCCGAGAATTACAAAACTCGTATCTTGAATAACTTGCTTTTTTATTGGAAAAATTGTCCTGTATCCCCGAAAATCAGTAAGAGATGGCATCTGAAGCAACAATGTCATTATCGCAGTAGCGGGAGAAGGAGCATTGTAATAAACCTGAGTGCTCGCGCCTGCCTGCTTAGCCTGGCACTCGTACAAACTGCATGCCACGAATGTACGTCTTCAGAAGCCCTACAAGCTCAGAGCAGGGGTTCTAAAACTTTTTCAACCAAGGACCACTTCTATTACATAAAAATAAACTGAGGATCCCTTCACATTTGTTGCCCTGAAGAATATGTGTATCTATACATATGTTGTACTCACTGATGCATAAATCCACTGTCATGGAAAGCTGTAAATAAAAACATTAGCTGCATCCACTGTTAAATTCTTTGAATTTTGCAGACCCCTGGTCAAAGTGCCACGGACCCCTGGGGGTCCCCGGACCCAAGTTTGAGAACCCCTGGCTTAGAGAATTAATTATGGAACGCGGATGTTGAAGCAACGTTAGAGGAACTCAGTCAAATTAAACGTGTATTGTATGTACAACTCATTCATGCAAGGGAGAGACAAAAAAAATTTTCACGACGGTACTGAGAAAACAATAAAATCTAATTTTATTCTTCTCAACATTTTTTGGGTACGTTGAATTTTAGGAGCTGTTACCAACTACAGGTAAAAATTTAAACGCGAAAAAATGCTAATAAAATTGGTAATTTTACATTTTCGGTGAATCTGCGATTCATGCAAAGTGAACATCAGTTTAGACAACTACACATAGTCTTACTTTTTCTTAATATATGGTCTAATCGTGATGAATTTCATATTATTTTCAGCCATATTTTTTCTAGGTAATGGATTTGGATTTAAAAATGAGCAGAATGGTAGAAAAAAGGTTATACTTAATATTTTTATAAAATATGGATTGAGGAATCAATAGAACTTTGAGGCATGACGTCATTTACTTACACTGACACTGTGGGCCTTACCACAATATGAGAATTCTGTTTTTCATTTATCAACAAGTATTTTCTTAAAATTCAATACAGCCGAGTTGTGCATTCCGGTAATTTCACACCCACTTGAAAAATAATAGAGTTAATTATCAGCAAAGAAAGGATTTAGTGAAGCATGAAAACTTACTTGCATACCCAGAAAACAGCAAAGTGAGAAGATTGTTTGATTGAAAAAAAGTGAATGAAATTCCTCCAACGGTATGAACATTGAGCTGTAAATCTAATGTTACAGTTCATATTAACATTCCAATCTATGTTGCGTCGACTTGCTGAGTGAAATAGACTTGGACTGAGTGAAATGGATTTGTTCTGCCTTACGAAACCGTTTATCTGGGGAAAGAGAATTGCATCGATCGTGAAAATTTGCCTCGGACCAACACTCAGTTCATAATATCTTGATTCAATACCTGAGATCAAAATATCTCAATATGCTCTCATTTACGTGAAGAATCAAAATTTGAACTCTTTGGATCATTTGTTAAGAGATTCATTTATCATAGAATTAATATGATATATGTACTTCACTGAATGGGCTTCAAAAATGGTTTGTGAGATGTGATAGTTCCGTGGCTTTTGTGGTGATTTCAAGTTCAAGAACAATATTAAGGTTAAATAACGAAATACATGTAAGTTATTTCTCAGTGGTTTCAGGTTCAAGAACGAGATCGAACCCCATTTCTAGACCACCAACAGCTCTCCTTCTTTGCACGCAGCTGAGCTAAAAACTGTGGCTCCTTTATGTGCTGATCGCCTCAGACTTGGCTGCGAGTCACAATTTCTAGGCTGATCTTCTTCTAGGCCTAAGTAATCTAGTTCGACCAAATTTGTTTCCAAATTACTCACTTTGATGATATTATATTACTCGATATGAAAACCGCTAAATTGTACTACTCAATTTGGGATTAGCTAATTACTCAATTATATTACTCAATTTGATAATTATATGACTCAATTTAATAATTTCTCTATTATATTACTCAGTTTGATAATTAATTACTCGATTGTATAACTCTATTTGATAATTCCTTGATTATATTACTCAATTTGATAATTATGTGACTCAATTTAATAATTTCGCAATTATATTACTCAATTTGATAATTCCTCGAATATATTACTCAATTTGATAATTCCTCGATTACATTACTCAATTTGACAACTACTCAAGATTATTACCAAATTTGACAATTATATTACCCAATTTGATTATTATATTTCCAAATTTGACAATTATATTACCCAATCTAATAATTAGGTTACTCAACTTGGAAATTATGGGGGAAAAATGCTACCACGCCCTCACATGCGATAGAGTAGTTTAGCATTGGAACTGTCTTAGACTCTGATTTGGATGAATTATGGATTTAGCTCGCGTTTCTCTTTATTTTTCAGACTCCAATTTGCATTAACAATTTATTTACCTGGAATATTTCTTCATTTGTCTGGACTCCGATTTCATTTGACAATTTATTTACTTCGCATATTTCTTCATTTGTCTTGAACTCGGATTTGATGTATCACAAGATTTAACGCAGTGTTCTGCGCAAAACCTGCAACTGTTCGGCCGACTCATAAGTGACATAAATCGTTCAACTCCTACGAGGCCAAGTCAAAGTTCACTGCATTTTTGAATTTGAAATCAATTAAGGCACCCAGACGAACACATCAGTCGCGCCCAATATTTACCAATAAAAGGATGCTAAAAACGGCGGACGAGGCTTGAAATCGTTTTTCTCGCACTCTCATTAACTCTCCTCAGACATAATTCGTTTTTTCATTGAACCTGGCACTATGGACTAGGTTTTTTTTTTAACTTCCACACCCTGCCGTTTTAGTTTCAATGAAAACACGATGGAGATCATGTTCTCGGACGCATCCAACCTTTTCCAGAAGCCATTAAATTGAACTCTACAGCCTATATTCACACCTCAATACTGCATAAAAGCTCGATTCCACAAAACAAACTCCCTCCCTCCTTTCTCCTGCCCCGCCTCCCTCTTTCTGGACGAAATTCGAAAAAGACATCACTTAGCACTTACGAGGAATTATTCCAGTTTCAAATGGAAGCCTCTCAATTTTCGACGGTCATGGTTTTCATAATAATTTTTGGGATGAGAGCGTCAGAAAAATGTCTGGCAGCAGTCCAGGTGGAGTTAGCGTTTTTACTGAATTTTGCTTCTTGTTCATTTTCGCTTACACCTTTTCCACCTTTTTCCATCAATATTCCTTGTTTTTTTTGACAATGTTTTTTAACATAGAAGTTAATTTTTGGCTGTCTCCTTATCACTCTGGCTTTTTGCTCGTATTGCTACACTTTCTAATTATTTTATTTGCATTTCTTCGTTTCACTTCATCTTCTTTGCAGCACAAAGGCCGCCGTGTTCGGATCAAGAACCCGAGATCAGGGCCACTTTTGTATTCAAGGCAGAAGACAGTGAATTTCCCAAAGGTGTTTTCGAGGGAGACGAAGAATTACACTTATCATCTGACTCAAACCAATGACATTTTAGATCACCCTCGAGACCGCCCCAAATGGAAGACGCTCCTGTTTATAAATCCACCGAGAAATTAAAAAGATCGTTAACCGTGCTCGACAAAGACGTCGTATTTCTTTACTTGAAAATGGCATTATTGCTTTCGACTCGAATCCAAAATATCCGATTTTGCAGTTTTTGTATTTCAGTCTCATGTAATTCATTGTAACTTTTCCGCTGGACGTAAAAAAGGATGGATTTGACGTTCAATTAAATGAAACAATTAAATCCAACACTTACAGTCTGCTTTTCTGATGAAATTATACTGGTATTGCGCTTCATACAGCCTTTATTACGTCAAAATTGATGCAAAGATTTTTTTCACATTGAACATTCATTTTATAAATGAATTTGGCATTTAGTTTATTTGTTCAGCCACAAGCTCTTTGTGGCGCATATATGTATCTAACAAAATGAAGCTACACAATGTGCCTATTAAGTTGATCTTTATTCATGAACTAGTGTACATGGCCTGTCAGAAATGACAGGATTCAAAAATTTCCACTAATTACTCTCAAGGTATGAATAACAAAAAAAAGCGTACCCCAAAATTGGAGCTATGCCGCCACACGGCGGTAGCAGAAATGATATTCGCCCTATATATAGAAATGACGAACTAGGGAATGTCGAATATACCGATGAAACGTCTCTGTAGCGTCTTCGGTGGTGTAACGCCCTATATGATAATAATATCTATAATAATAATAATAATAACAGTAATAATAACAATAGTAATAACAAATATATCCATCCTAATAGAACCCGGGTAGTTCAGTAGTTTAAATTATTTGAAATAACAGTGCGTTGAAAAAAGTTAAAAGTATTACTCTATTTCAACGATTCAGGAAGACGAGCTTCACCAAAGAACATGTCAATAATTATAATTATGTAATACCAACAACTATAGTACGTCGATAACACCAATAACTGTATAAGCCCAATAAATATGAACGTCAATAATACTAATACGGATATTATACAAACAATTATAATACGTCGATAATTATAATTAAATAATACCAAAAACTATAACACATCGATAATACCAATACTTACAATTATTGATGCCTTTTCTTGTAGATAACAAGAACTAGGCACACCATGATTAAATATTGCTTGTCGGGATGCCAAATTGAGCTCTTTCATTTGTCTATCATATATTTTTTCCGCTGATATACTTCACTGCGCACCCTGTAACGGATTATTTAAGTGTCTCCTCTATTTGAAAAAATTCCAATGACGTGCTTTTTATTTGAGAAACTTCCCCTCTGAGAAATTAATTGAGAGCCAGTCGAAGAGTTTGACCTAGTCTTGAAGGTGAGTCTGCAAAGTTGTTGGCGAGCGTCATGACTTGTTGGAGATGCGGCGTGGAACGTGACTTAGCGACTGCGTCGATTGCTAGTGCAATGATTGATGTTGTTTGTTATTGCATCGATTGCTAGTGCAATGATTGATGTTGTTTGTTGTTGCATCGATTGCTAGTGCAATGATTGATTTTGTTTGTTGTTGTATCGATTGCTAGTGCAATGATTGATGTTGTTTGTTATTGCATCGATTGCTAGTGCAATGATTGATGTTGCTTGTTTTTGCATCGATTGCTAGTGCAATGATTGATGTTGCTTGTTATTGCATCGATTGCTAGTGCAATGATTGATGTTGTTTGTTATTGCATCGATTGCTAGTGCAATGATTAATGTTGTTTGTTATTGCATCTATTGCTAGTGCAATGATTGATGTTGTTTGTTGTTGCATCGATTGCTAGTGCAATGATTGATGTTGTTTGTTATTGCATCGATTGCTAGTGCAATGATTGATGTTGTTTGTTATTGCATCTATTGCTCGTGCAATGATTGATGTTGCTTGTTATTGCATCGATTGCTAGTGCAATGATTGATGTTGTTTGTTGTTGCATCGATTGCTAGTGCAATGATTGATGTTGTTTGTTATTGCATCGATTGATAGTGCAATGATTGATGTTGTTTGTTATTGCATCTATTGCTAGTGTGGTGGTTGATGTCGTTTGTTGTTACGTCGACTACTTTTGAATAGATTCATTTTGATTGTTATTTAATCGAATGATGTTGCATTGATTGATTGATTTTGATCACTATTGCGTTGACTGTTGGAGCAGTGATTGATATTGATTGCAATTGAATTTAGTGATTTTGATTGTAAATGGAGAGATTGACTTTGATTGCAATTGCATTGAGTGATTTTGATTGCAATTGGAGTGAATGATTTTGATTGCAATAGCTGTGATTAATTCAGCTATACTCGCACTGACGAAACTTGATACTCATTTGGTGCCGCTGGTTCTTGTGCTTTGACGAAGCATTTGTTTGACCTAGAATGTGACTAGAACTCGAAAAAGACAAGACCTGTTGGTGTCGAACCAAATAACTCATAATATTTATCTTACTCTCCTCGAACAAAGCCTGGATGTATTTCAAGCACATTTTACAGTTCAAAATACCTAAACAATTATGATATATATATAATGCTTTAATTATATTTAAGTAAAAATAACATAATTAATATATTTTATAATAAATAAACATATTATAAAAAATCCATCAATATAATGCCAGTCACATACGTATAGTCAAATATGAGATTTGTCTTCTCAAGTGCTCTAAAAACTGCCCAACTTCAGATGGTAGTTTTCTTTGGTCCAATATCATATCCTTTTTGCAAAATTTTGCGTATTCTGCGCTCACTTTTATGCGGTGAATCTACTTTAATGCGGTGAATCAAGCAGTGAATGAACCTTCACGCTCGTTGAATACTTTTATCAGAACACAAAGACGTCGTGTTTATGCCTCCTTCTTTCCTCGAGCTGCGCAGCGAACCAGCTAACCTGTTTTGAAGGAACCAAAACCTGATGCAGTCAGTTCTCTAGCATGTTGCTCCTCAAAACACAAGCGTTTCGAGTCGGGAAGCAGAACTTGGAGATCCCTAAGTTGGAAAAATACGAGTTTTCAACACGCTGAGCATAGGAGTGTGATAGAGGGTCGCACCGACAATGTCAATACCAGAGACGCTTTTCTTTCAGTCTTGCTTCCGTCCTGCAATACTTGTGTCTTACTCACATCATGTTCTAATGTCATGCTCGTGTCTCCCTCAGATCATGTTCTGGAGTCATGTTCGTGTCTCCCTCAGATCATGTTCTAATGTCATGTTCGTGTCTCCCTCAGATCATGTTCTGGAGTCATGTTCGTGTTATTCAAAAGTAAAATCCTCCCACAATAGCGCTAGGAATCCTGGGTTTTGATCTTTTGTAGCAAGCTCTCCAGATTAGATTTTCCTTACCTACATGGCTTTATTTTATTGATAAAATACAACATTCAATTATAATCCGGGCCGAACACGAGGCCAAGATGGCGACAAAGTTTGTAACGATAGCGCCTTTGATTTTTCAGCTCCTGCAATTGCGCTGCTGCTCAAATGCATTTTGTTGGAAGACTAAAAACACATTCGAGTTATTTTCGTATCTCATTTTCCAGTCTAGAAAAGCTTCACGAAGTTATGTGATGTAAACAGTCGTAAAAGGCGCGGGTATATACAACTCTTTTAGGCGTGTGGTTGATTTGGGTTGAATTACTGTGTAGTTATTCTTGTTATGTAGTTGAATTGGATTAAATTACAACATAAATTTCTAGTTGTGTAGTTCAGCTGGGTTGAATTATTGTATAAATTCCTTGTTTTCGCGAGAGAAGTTCAAACCATACCAGTAACATTTCATTTAAAATACAATTTTTATTTTAACTGTAAAAACTGCAGCGCTGAGCTTATTGTGACGGTTTATCAAATCTGTTAAACAAATAATTAAACGATAAGGCTTCTCCGGTAGCGAGAACTATATTGACCTCGCTTTAGAAATCATTTCTGAAAAATTTATAAACTGAATTCTAAACTTTGATTTCGAGGATGAATCACATGCAATTTAAATTGCAATGCACTTGTATGCCTCAACTCATCAGTAAAACCGTGACTTTACTCAGAACTTATCCGCAGAAAACAATAGCAGCAATTTTTAAAATACTGCGTTGCCATCCATGACAGACGCATGGAAAAATAGGAATAGAAACTCGTCAGTAATCAATACTACTATAATATTTTATTGAGAGGGACGTGATTTTATAAGTTTGAGTGAAATCTACATCTTATTCTACGATAATTATCAGGAAACTTTTTTGGAGCATGACCTGCTTTTATTGCCCTCATTGTTAGCTTATCGAAGTCATGTAGTATGCACAACTGGCTTTCAGAAAACATCATGTTTTTCACGACCTCATTGCAGGGGCCGAGATGGGGTCGTATACCTTCGCTTTATGCTTCATGAAACAGGAGTGGCAGAAAAGATGTCATCGATACACCCTCATATTGTCTCTTATTCTCACGTTTTCGTATTTATAGACGAGATGGTTCCAGTCTGTTCTAAAATCTCTTCTAGAATATACTGTTCCCGTATGTTCTAGCCCATGTTAACTATGATTGAAAATCTAAGCATCGAATCCTTAGTGCACTAATTCATTCATCAGTCTAGTACGCAACTAGGTTAATTGAATTAAGTTTAAACATAATTTTACCCCTAAGAATAGCGTTGATGATAGGATGCCCCAGAAGTCGGTGAACTTACTCGGTCTCACAAGTAGCTATACTTAAACCTGTCAATTGTTCTAGACTTAAGAAACAATCCAATACTGTATCTCTTGTGGTGAATAAATTGTTTAAGTTGCTTGAGAAACGCGATGTCTCATCGATTGCGAAGGCTGCTAAAACAGTGGCCAACTTCTGTCGCATCATAGATGCGAGTTGCAGGTAGGAATACTGTTAAGGCTTTATCAACGACGTTAACTTGCCCTCTGTCATTCTCTATTTTCCTCGATTTTCAGGCAGTGCTTCTAAATTTTTTAGGCTCGCTCGTTGACAAACTTGCGAAAAGTCTAACTTTCATTCTTCCGAATTGTTCGTTGCAATATTTGTATGAGGCCTCGATATTTCACAAAATTTGATAATAAGCCAAAACACCAAATTAGAGCTCACATTAAACTTCACATGTACAGAAAACACGTCTTACGTAATTCAATTGATCTAAGTAAATGCAACTGGACGGTTTTAACTTACCATCTGCAGGTATCACCCTACATGTGTACACTGAGCGTATGAACACATAAAGAAAGCTAAGTGTTCAAGTCCTAAGTTAGAATAACCTCTTGGGGGCGTAATGTGTGATCAAGACGTAAAATTAGCGGTGTGGGTGCAATAGAGCGGCATACATTGTGATATCAAATGATAATATCATTGTAATAATATCATATAGTTATAATAATATCAAATAGTTGGAATAATATCATATAGTTGTAGTAATATCATATCATTGTAATGATAACATTGCAATAGAGCGGTGTACTACACCTTTAGAGCTACACATCAAATGGCCCATGCTTTGTACCAACATTCCATTATTTACCCCATTTCTTGCGAACCGAAACATCCATGTAGTGGCACCAAATACCCAGAACCGACATGCCTTTTTTCACCACAGTTTGGAAACAAAAGTTAAGACTGACACCACAATTTTAGAACCTACATTTCTCAAAGCACTGAGCTTTAAAACAAAAACATCGAATGACAGCACAAAACCTGAAAAAAATCTTTCAAAGCTACCACAGAACAAACACATGATGTGAAACCAGAGATAGAGTAGCAAGATCTGGGCAGAACAAAACCATAACAAAATCTTTCAAAACTACCACAGCTTCAGAACAAACAAATCAAGTATCACCACAAGTAGAACGGTCAGAGACGTGCGTTGCAGAAAACACATCTGAACAGAACAAGAACACATATCTGCGCAGAACAAAAAGACACATCTGCGCAGAACAAGAGCGGCCGTCGAGTGCCTCACACCCTGAGCGCACATAAGCCGCTACGTTCGTTATTGCTCCCTTGTTTATGGGCCATTTATTAAGGCAACGTCTTCTGCCAATCCCTTTCATCTAGCTAAGCAGGCCTTCATCGAGACAACACCCTAAAAAATTGCCTTCACCTTATTTTACTCATTTGGCACTCCCCCACACTCTCTGGCAACGCGCTGCTTAGGTGGAGTAGAGCTGTTGTGGGTACAGGGTTATGATTCGCTGGCTGTGAAGTCTAGTGAAGATTAGGTGGCCTACAGGGTTATTATGAGATAATTGTTATGAGTACAGGGTTGTAATTCGCTGGCTGTGAAGTCCAGTGAAGATTAGGTGGAGTACAGAGTTATTATGGGTTACTTGTTATGAGTACAGGGTTTTGATTCGCTGACTGTGAAGTCTAGTGAAGATTAGGTGGAGTACAGAGTTATTATGGGTTACTTGTTATGAGTACAGGGTTATGATTCGCTGACTGTGAAGTCTAGTGAAGATTAGGTGGAGTACAGAGTTATTATGGGTTACTTGTTATGAGTACAGGGTTATGATTCGCTGACTGTGAAGTCTAGTGAAGATTAGGTGGAGTACAGAGTTATTATGGGTTACTTGTTATGAGTACAGGGTTATGATTCGCTGACTGTGAAGTCTAGTGAAGATTAGATAGACTACAGAGTTATTATGAGGTAATTTTTATGAACGAGAGTAACGAGAAGAGATAGGATCAGGAATGAGTTGGTTAGGGGGAGAAGACGGGTGTTATCAAAAAGTTGAGCAGGCGAGTGGATGAAAGAGTGCTAGGATGGTTTGGGCATGTTGAAAGACTGAATGTTGAACGGCTGGAGAAAAAGATTTATGCGTCGGAAGTGAGTGGTTTTAGAGCGCAAGGTAGACCACGGATGAGTTGGATGGATGGGGTGAAACGTGCTTTGTATGAGAGGGGTCTGACTGTGGACATGGCTAGAGAGATGACTGCGGACAGAAGTAATTGGGGGCAGTGCGTAAGAAGGTAAATTTTTTATTTGTCACGCGGTACTGGAAGTTGCTCGCGTTTGATGGGGTTGACCTGTGCTGTGCGGGGGGAGGGGCTGCACTCAATGAAGCGGTCGGGGTAAGCCAGCTATGGCTGTCGGGCCTGACTGTGGAAGGTGGTTGTGCTGGGCTGCTGCTGATCCTGGCAGTCTGGTGCGGCCAGTGCTGCCTCTCTCGTCTACTAGTGCTAAGAGTGATGATTGTGGCCTGCTGTCGGCTACCCTTTCATAGGGAGGAGAAGCCTGGTATATGTATGTATGTATGTAATTGTTATGAGTACAGGGTTATGATTCGCTGTCTGTAAAGTCTAGTGAAGAATTTTTTCAGTGTGATGTTATTCAATTACAAGACGCTTCAACTGGGATTGCCATGTTTTTGATATGTGCTTTAGAGTGCTTAGAGATGATGCGAGATGTTAACAGTGGATGCTAAAAATGTCACTCGAGTGTCTTGATCAAAGTGAGGGTGGACGGACAAAAGTGTGGATTCATTTTAATCACGTTGGCGTCATGGGCTAGAGATTTTTCAGCTTTGGAGTTCTGTTGGATTGAAATAATTTTTAAGTTTCTTGCTTATGGGTGAGAAGTTCAAACTATAAAAAACGGTTTTGAATAAACTGTTTAACACTTCCAAAAAATAAAGTTAATTTGCTTATTGAAAAGAAATTCTTTTTTTCTGTCAAGGTCTTTATAGGCTCAAATGAAGCTCATAAAGCCCATACATTTTGAAGCGTTGTATGACCTTAAATCGCCACAAGATTAACGACTTCCTGCGCGTGAGGAAGAGAAGATTTTATGGCGCTGTACTTGATTAATGCTGAGCAGAATGAGAGAGGTAAGAAATCAGGCTCTGGAGCCCAACAACTCAGTGTAGTGAGGAAACCTAAAGCGCCCTGGCACCTAAAATGTCTTTTTAGACATGGCACTTGGACATGAACTCGTTTTCATAGGATAGAATGAATTGAGCCGTAGAGAGAATTGGATCTTTCGAATCATCAGCTCAAAACTAGCTCTATATACTCGCAAGAAAAATCCAGCTTTTTTGGAAATTAAAAATGGTAAGCCCGGTTTCTCATATGCCAATTCTGACTCGCTGAGTAGATACCGAAAAAATAAAGCTGTAGATTGAGAATATTTTCATCCACAACATATTAGCAAATCCTCATCAAATGATCTGCCTCTGGAAAAACTGTCCATTCAAACCGATAGTAGAAAGGTTGAAAAGTACTCCTCAGTATAAACTTTAGTATTCAATTTCACGAGGAATAGAAAATTTTCAAACTGGTTGCAATACATTGATATCTGCAAAGAATTTACACGTTTACTAGTCGCAATTAAATAATTTTTTCCATTATTTAACTGCCCGAATAACATGGAGCCAATTTCTAAAATGAGTTAAACTTTCAGTGAAAAAAAAGGTTTCTCATCATAAAAAGCATTCTCGCAGAAGTTCATATCACGCATTGTAAACTTCTCTATAAACCTTGAGCAATGTTTCCTAATTCGGATCCTTGTATTTTATAACAAGATTTTAAAAGTTGTTCCTATCAAAAATGGAACGCCATCGACAAGTTCCTAGAATTTGTTTCAGATATTTCAGTCGATGATCCTTCTGCGAGAAAAAATATAAAGCTAACGAGTAACTTATCTCTTTAAAGAAAATGACAAAAGCTGGATTTTCTCATGACTTACAGCCAATTAATACAAACTTGTGCCAGAACTTCTATCGTTATGAGGAATGTTTCTGAGCTCTGCAATTGATAAGCCTGACTGACGTCTGCCCTGGGTCATCCTGAATTGGGCCTATCTGAGGATTCCATCTCCTTTTCTTTCTCAAGGCATAAGTGAATGTTTGCTTCTCAATTTTGTCTCCTTTTCTTTGTCAAGGCAAAAGACAATGTTTGGTGTTTGATTTTATCTCCTTTTCTTTTTCAAGGCACAAGAGAAGGTTTGGTGTTTGATTTTATCTCCTTTTCTTTTTCAAGGCAAAAGAGAATGTTTACTATTTGATTTCATCTCCTTTTCTTTGTCAAGGCAAAAGAGAATGTTTGCTATTTGATTTCATCTCCTTTTCTTTGTCAAGGCAAAAAGAATGTTTGCTATTCAATTTCATCTCCTTTTCTTTGTCAAGGCAAAAGAGAATGTTTGGGGTTTGATTTCATCTCCTTTTCTTTTTCAAGGCAAAAGAAAATGTTTGGTGTTTGATTTCATCTCCTTTTCTTTGTCAAGGCAAAAAGAATGTTTGCTATTCAATTTCATCTCCTTTTCTTTATCTAGGCAAAAGAGAATGTTTGGGGTTTGATTTCATCTCCTTTTCTTTTTCAAGGCAAAAGAGAATGTTTGGTGTTTGATTTCACCTCCTTTTCTTTGTCAAGGCAAAAGAGAATGTTTGCTATTTGATTTCATCTCCTTTTCTTTATCATTGCAAAAGAGAATGTTTGGGGTTTGATTTCATCTCCTTTTCTTTGTCAAGGCAAAAGAGAATGTTTGGTGTTTGATTTCATCTCCTTTTCTTTGTCAAGGCAAAAGAGAATGTTTGGTGTTTGATTTCATCTCTTTTTCTTTATCATGGCAAAAGAGAATGTTTGGGGTTTGATTTCATCTCCTTTTCTTTGTCAAGGCAAAAGAGAATGTTTGGTGTTTGATTTCATCTCCTTTTCTTTGTCAAGGCAAGAGAGAATGTTTGGTGTTTGATTTCATCTCCTTTTCTTTGTCAAGGCAAAAGAGAATGTTTGGTGTTTGATTTCATCTCCTTTTCTTTGTCAAGGCAAAAGAGAATGTTTGGTGTTTGATTTCATCTCCTTTTCTTTGTCAAGGCAAAAGAGAATGTTTGGTGTTTGATTTTATCTCTTTTTCTTTGTCAAGGCAAAAGAGAATGTTTGGTGTTTGATTTCATCTCCTTTTCTTTGTCAAGGCAAAAGAGAAGGTTTGCATCTTTTACTATCGTGGTTCATTTAAAAAACTGTCATTAAACTGTTCCCTGCGTATTTAAGCCAAATGTGTACCATTAGGCAAATTGTTCATTCACGTACCGGTATAAATGAATTACATTTCATCAGTTCCAGCACCTCTTTAAAAAGAGCTGTTTTCATGCAAAGCGAAACGTTATCGTTTAGCAGTATTTTTATATTTTTTTGGAAGAATAAAAATTCGTTCGAGCGGTAAAGTCAATTTCCCAATTCTGCTACGTACAACCTATCCAAACCAACTGTTAACAACCGCAGAAACGCGATGAACATGTTTAACGACATGCTATCAGTGTTCCCTTTGTGACTAATAACGTCGTATTTGCTCGTATGTTTTGTATATTTTTTGTTTTGTTTTTAAAAGAATTTGCTCGTATATTTTTTGCGTTCCCTTTTGATTGATTTTAATTTAGATTTGACTCTGTGATTTCACGTTCGCCTTGTTTCAGAGTTGTGAATGACCAAAGAGATTTTTACGTCAATCTTTACTCATTGACTTTCTTTGATAGGAGAATATAATTACTTTAAACGTGTGTTTCCTTGCATTATTATTCATTAATTTGATCATCATTATCAGATTAAAGAATATTCAAAGAAGTGCGAGTCGATATTTTTTACTTTTGAACGATGATATGCTCAAAATCATTTAAACTTAAAAATGATACATATCTTCTAATGAGCAGCCCTTGATTAAAATTTTTTCCATGCATTGTTATTTCATTACTTTAATCATCATTATCAGCTCAAGGAATATTCAAAGAAGTGCGAGTTGCTATTTTTACGTTTTGAACGATGATACGCTAGATATTATTTAAAATTAAAAATGATATAGAGCTTTTAATGAGGAGTTCTTTAATAAATTGTCCATGAAATTCAACGGAAGCGTGAGTGTAGTCGCTAATTACCTAAAAAGAAATGAAAAATCTAAATTAATTTTTGCGCTATTCGATCAACAGAGGCGTAACTGAGCCTCAGTTTAATTGTAGATTTCAAAACACTCGAATAAAATGTTTTTGAGCTAAAATAGTTTTTTACAGAACTATTTTTCCGCCGGTGATAAATGACTCTCAATAACAAATTTTCTTCTTCTGTTTTCCTAAAGAATTGAAGACAAGCCTTGGCAAATGACTTGATTTCTTTTTTGCGTTTAATATGATCGAAATTTTAAACTTTCAATACATTCCTAGAAATTTATGGATTTAATTGCTGTACGATCATCTAATATAATAAAAACTTCGTCAGTTGCTTTAGACCTTAGAAAATTTTTGGTTACAAATACGTTAACGTTATTCCACGCAGCAGATATGATCGTAAGTTAAAAAGGCGCGCATTATAAAAGGATAATTCTAAATTCTTTGATTGCTTAAGTAATCGGATGAGAAAGTTCACTGAGCTTACGATAAATGCGTTAAGAAGAACATGTTCACCAAAATGAGCTTCTCGATATAAAAATACTTTTAAACAATAACGCCTAATTCTATTTGCTTAGCTCAAGTTTTTTAACATTTAATCTCATATGTTGAATATTTTTGAGAAATGGGTAATGATTCCTTTTTCTCATTAAAGTTTTATGAAACTTTATGTAAGCCTAAATATTTTTCTGAAATTCCAATTGAAACTTTCAGCAATTTAATGAGCGATTAAGAATAATTTTTTATTCGTCAATAAAATATCTTGGATACGTATTTATTTATTGAAACCCAAGAAAAACACATGAGAGAAATTCAAATTACTGTTGTTCCGTCCCTTTCCATGTACAGGTCGAAACTAACGCGAATGAGGTTCGGGAGTGACTTCAAATGCAGTAACGTGGTTATCCTTTATTGGTACTTAGGAATTGGCACAGGCTTCGTAATTGGAAAAGAATCTTTATATCGGACGAAGTGGTGTTACTTCTCTAACGCATCTGTGATCTGTACAGATGCTTCCTCGGCAGTGACGCTTCCTCTACTGAAGAGCGACGTCTCTTTTAATGTGCTACCTCTACGGCAGGCCACCGCTAGTGAACGGCGATGTCTCTTGCCGATTCTATTTATATACTCGGCTGACATAATGCTCCCCCCACCTTTAAAAATTCTTTATTACAATAAAAATTTTTAAAACGGTATTCAATTAACTTCGATTTTCCTTTGACTATCAATTAATCTTACAATCCGTCAAATTAATTCGAACAGATCAGAACGTATGACACAAAATGCTTCCGATGTTCACTATTGGATACACCACACAAATTTATTAACTTATCGAAATCAAAAATCAAATCACGTACGTAATAAATCACCTCTATAAGGTACACTTTTTGAACAAACTGGACACATACCGTCAAATCGAGAATAATACATTACATTACTACAAATGGCAAGGTAAAAGTTGATTGCTTCTCCTCAGGATTCAAATCATTCTACGATTCAAATTAACTTATTTCAATTCAACTAAATTAAATGTTGAAAGTAAATTAAATAGAATAATCAATAAATGAACTAATTCAATTCAACCAATCCACAAGCGTGCAATTCGGTTTTTATTCGCAATACAAATAATTCGTCTCCCTATCTTGAAACAAAACATTTCCATAGGGCGAGTAAAACAACATCAAAGGATATAATTAACGACACCAAGAACACGTAATTTTCCGTATAAAAAGAAATATTCTAAGACAATATATTCTAAAAGAAATATTCTGAAAATATTCAGATCCATCTTGTATGTACGTGCACGTGGACTCTGTGCGTGAGCGTGTTCCCATTTTTCGAAGTTTCGAGGGACACCCTCGGAGATGAAAACTCAGCGTTGAGGTACATGTGTTTTGTCATGTTAATATGAATGTAAAAGTTAGCGTTGTAGTGTTATGCGCTAACTTGAGGTGGAACTGCGAATAGTTGTTCAGGAGTCGCCCAAGGAATCTGAAAGGAACCGAGACAGGAGATTAGCATGGCCACGAGTTTAAAGTAAACAATTCTCGTTTTATACTAAGGCAACGCTTCCTTCTCATTAAGACACATTCATTCCAACTACAATGCCTGACATTGTTTTCAAACAAGCTGTGGCAGGTGCGATGCAGTTCTCGCGGGTTTCGCACTCGCACTCTCGTGTTGACATTTCCAAGATTGCACCTAAGTTTATCAACTCTAGCTTACGGCTTGACGAACACAGCTTTTGATGTCGCAATAACAGTATGACAACATCCGAAGCTCAACATCTCGTCACAAGGTGTTTGCGCAACACAATATTTCCTAACGCAAGACATACATAAAGTCTTAAGAAAGAAACTCATGGAACGCACTTACAAGCTAAAAACTCATAGAACGCACTTACAAGCTAAAACTCATAGAACGCACTTACAAGCTAAATACCATTTAAATACATATATGGAATGGCAATTTCGGAATATATGGAATGAACAGTTCCAAACTAGGTTGACAATTTTACCTTTTTAACTTGTCTAAAGGCAGTACATGGTTTAAGTTCGATCGGATAATCTTGTTACCGATCTTAATATCTGCGTAATTTTTACCTAGCCCTTCAATGATACCTGGTCCTAAGAAATTTAGCTGTAGTTTGTGTTTTTTGGCATGGTTTTTCACTAGTACACGGTCCGTCACTTTTAAATTTTTATCGCGACGTTTCACGTTTCTATAGGTAGTTCTTTCGATTGTAGCGTTAATGATTGCATTTCTAATATTGTTCACTACAATAGATGACTCTTTAAATTTTTGTTTTTGAACATCTTCATATGTAGTCGCAACATTGAAGTCTTCTAAGTTAGTAGAACTAATATACACACACGTATCTCTACCGAAAACCGTGTATGCGGGGGTATCGCCTAAAGTTTCATTAAAACTATTATTAATCGAATTCTCCACAATATCCAATAATCTATCCCACTCATTATGAGTAAGAAAATTTAGATATAACTTGAGCAGGTGTCGGATTTTTCCATTACATCGCTCAACAATGCCATTAGAAAAAGGGGAATAAGCCAGAACTTCCCTTTTTAAGATAGAAAGTCCTTTTGTGAAATTTCTCACATTAGATGATTTAAATTCTAAAGCGTTGTCGGACAACAATACGTCCGGGGTACCGAACAAACAGCAAAAATTCCATAGACAATCTGTAACAGTCTCTGTACATCGGTCACTAGTCGAATATAATTTAACAAAACGGGAAAATAGGTCGATAATGACAAGAATAAATTTGTTCCCATTGTCTGTCATTGTTAATGGACCGTAGAAGTCCATGCTGACCGTTTGAAAACATCGTGTTCCAATTGGAGCATTTAGAATTTTAATCGGCGTCGATATTCGTGATTTTAGAATCTTACAGATGTCACAAGATTCAACAATTTTGCGTGTAATTGTCCGTTCGTACGGATGAAAATATTTTAATTTAAACTTAAACAAGGTATGATTCAAATCTGTATGGGACAAATTATGGATGAATAGAATTGTCTTGTGTAGCAGAGTATATGGCACCACAATAGTCAGAATGGTGCTGGGTCTGTTGTCAATTCTTCGTCTTTTATACAAAATGTCATTCATAATCAGAAATTCATTCATGTCAGTATTAGTAACTTTTGTTGCATTCTCTAGGGCGTCCTTTATTTCAGAACAAAAGGGATCACTATCTTGTTCACGTTTAAATTCGTCTAACGACCAGTTGTCGTTAACACTTGAATGGTCTGTAGTCTTGTTAACGTTATCCAGTCTGCATAAGCACGTTTTCTGTCTGCTATTAAAGTCACTGGGTTCACGTCTGGTGTCTGTCTGCTGTTCAGCAGTACTGTTGTTGTTTCTTCCATCCTCACTTCCTGGCATTGTCTCCTCGAACTCTCCCTCAGTCACCGGCTTGTTACATTTGTTACCCGCAGCAGCGGCTTGCAGCCTGGTTACAACGGGAAAAGTCTCTACATCCGGGGTTAATTCAGAACACTCTAATAGTTCTCTTTCTGTTAAAGGATTTTTGTCATGATTTAATCTACTTAATGCATCGGCGGCACTATTCGCTTTCCCAGAAAAATACTTTAGTTTGGCATCAAAAGCTTGGACATAAATACTCCATCTAGCGAGCGTGTTGTCTTCAGGCAATTTCTTTGAAAATAAAGGAACTAAAGGCTTATGATCGGTGTAAATGACCAGATCATAGCCTAAAACAAGATATTTAAAGTACTTCAACGCTTCAACTATAGCAAACATCTCCTTTTTAGTTGTTGAGTATCTTCGTTGGGTGGAATTCAACGTTTTAGAAAAAAATGCGACAGGTCTCATGTTTCGAACTTTATCAGTAGATGACTGGAGTAGAACAGCTCCTATGCCGACGTTTGATGCATCACAAAACAGATGAAAATTTTGATCGAAGTTTGGGTGACTCAAGATTGTATTGTCACACAGTTCACCCTTTAATTTTTCAAAAGCGTTTTGACAATCTCTAGACCAATTGAATTCAACATTTTTCTTCAGAAGATTATAGAGCGGGCTTGCGATACTCGCAAAATTTTTTATGTACCTACGAAAGAAATTTACTAGTCCTAGAAATGACTGTAACTGTTTCACATTCTTAGGAATTTCTAAATTCTTTACTTTGTCAGTACCGGTGCTTCTGGTTCCCATTCCACTAATGGAATGTCCGAGATATTCAATCTCGTCCCTGAAGAACTCACATTTTTCCGTTTTTATTGACAATCTAGCGTTTCTTAATAGTTCAAGTACAACTTTTATATCGGCAAGATGCTGATTTTTTTCTTTTGAATAGATGAGTACGTCGTCCATAAAGACGAAAGATAGTTTTCCTAGAACAGGAGATAGCGTTTGCGTCATTACTGACTGGAAATATGCAGGAGAGGTTTTTAAACCAAAAGGTAAACGATTGAACTCGTATTTTCTGCTACTAACGGTAAATGCTGTTATTTCCTTACTCTCATCGGTCAGTGTAATATTATGATATCCCGACCTAAGATCTAATTTCGAAAAGTATTTTTGACCATTTAAACTATAGAGAATCTCGTCCACTCTCGGTAGAGGGAATGATTCTTCATAAATTACTTCATTTACTTTGCGAAAGTCAACTACCGGACGTATGGTTCCATCTTTCTTATGAACTACAATTATCGGTGAATTATAAGCTGAAATCGATGGTCTAATAATTCCGTCGTCTAACATTTTTTCGTTAACGACTTTCAAGTCTTCCATGTAACGGTGGGCAATACGATAGGGAGGGACATTTACGACATCCACGTTAGGTTTCAAACGTATTTTGTATGGTTTAATCGCAGCAGCGGAGATCGATTCATTGTCTATAGTAATAACGTCTCTGAATTCATTCAACAAACTCAGCAATTCAGGCTTCATTTCGTCATCGTTACACTTGATATCATCATTATTTAATTTCCGCCGACCACGGGCTATTTCTTTGGAATCAGAAACGTACCCTTTGTCGACAACTCCTGTGATTCCGACAGATTTACTATTAGTGTCTTTCTTCTCGACATCTAAATGACTGTCCTGAACAACACTCGCTGCCTGCACAAAGGTACTCAATCCTCCTTTTAATTCTCCTTGTACATCTGACAAGTAAACTTCGGATTCAATGTGATCCTTCTCCACTTTTTCTAAAGTACTTATAATTGCATTCTCTGGTAAAACAATCGCTCTGTCGGAGCTATTAATTAACAACAACGGAATCTTTCTCCTATTGTTAACTCTCACAATCGCTTCTGCGACACAAATGCCTTCTTTTAAAGTTGCTTTCTTTATTATGTATTCTCCATTTTTACACTTTCCAACATGTCCAACATGTTTCAAAATTACATTGGGAGCTATCTCCACTCGTCGAGTATGCACTCTTAACGGCCTTGGCCCTGTGTGGGAATTGGTAACTGCAACTACGCCTCGAACAGGCTGATTTTCTCTCTTACCATCCCTTTTTACTTCCTCGCCTGCTCTCTCAGCATTACACGTCCTGAGATTTTCTCTCTTCTCTCTTAGCTTATTTAGGACTTTTTTCTTAGCTCTGGACGTAATCGTGTCCGCCATGAGACACTCAGTATTCTCTATTAAATACTCGAGACACTCTGTCTTTCTCTTTTTTCGTCGTTTTACCTCTGCAAAGGGGATTTTCTCGTCTTTGATAATTAAACATCTTTGTTTTAAGTCTACAACGGCGTTCTTGTCTAATAAATCAGGCCCAATAATGACGTCATAATTGTAAATACCATCTTTAATTATTAAAGCATTTGTCTTTAAACTTACACCGTTTTTTAACTTTAGGACAAGCTCCACCTCGCCTTCAACATTACTCTTAGCGTTAACGCCTTTTATAGTCAGAGAACTTGGCTTCACGTCATTACTTATCTCACTTATTCTGTGGTAGCTGATTAGGCATTTCTCTGATCCTGAATCAATCAATGCATTCCACAGGTCTGCATCTTTTCTAAGCACAATCATGGGCTTATGACTTTTTCGTATTACAAATAATTCATTTTGTCCTGTAACTTCAACTTCTTCATCTTCTTCGTATTTACAAACGTTCGCCGTCACATGGCTTTCAAATTCAGTGCCATGAGCATTTAAATCTTTCAAATCGCTTAAATCCACCTCTCCCAGCGATTCATATCTATTTTGACACTTAATTAGTGGGTCAATTATCTCAACATTTTTAACGAGGGAACCTCCAGACATGTTTAACACATCAACTCTCTCGACATTTTTAACGAGGGAATCTTCAGCACCAGAATTCTCCTCGGGTTCACAGGGAGCTACTGACGTAGAGTCACACTTAGTTATTTCAATTTCATTTTTACCATTGACGTTATTTCTATCGGAAATGAAATCGTCTCCGCAGCTTACGCTAAAAAATTATCGCCACTGTTAGTTTGGTAAGTTTCTACCTGGCCTTTTTCTGGTACACGAGTTTTATGCTGTCCTCGCGCACGGACACGATCAGGTCTACCTGGTCTGTTGAAATAGTCTCGTCTGGACCTACAGTCTCTTGCGTAGTGTCCTAACTTATTACAACGAAAACAAACTACGTCACGCAGTGAATGCTCGGTGGCTGTCTGATATGAACCTGGTTTGTACCAATCAGTCGGTTTCCTAGCCACAGTGGTTACCGACACACCTTGTCCTTGACAGATACACATATTACTATTACAATTCGAGCAACGCCTCGCTTCAGTAGCTGTCTCTAATGCTTGGACTTCGAGAGTTCCTAGTTCACGATCTCCAACAAAAGATTTTACGTGAGGTCTAGCACGGAAAATCGGTCTTGGGAAATTTGGTCTCGGGTAGGGCCTACGCGTCCTACCTCTACTTTGAAATCCGCCTCTTGTTATTGTATGCACTTCGGCCTCATCATAGGCTGCATCAAAGTTTGATTCGGGAGAATGGTCATCTTCTGCACAATAGATTTCCACAGATCTCTCAGATCGAGTCGCTAACATTTTGGAAAAATCTTCTGTTACTAGGGGGTTGATGATAGCCATAGCTAACGCAACAATTAAAGTATTCTCGACATACTTATCGAGAGCAACAGGATCGTGACAATTTACTACATAGGGGTGGGCTCTGTTCGAACACTCCGGGCTGGTCATTATTCTGTGGGTTAGCTTACGGATTTTGGATAGTATAGCAACAAACTGGCTCGCTAAAGCATCATTACGTTTTAGGCGTACGTTATTTAGATCACAGGCGACCGCGTGCAGAGATCTTTCACCTTTCGAGACGTAGATATTTTCCAACAGGTGCACGACTTCTTCGAAACCTAATTCATAACCTTCACTAATTATGGACGCGACGACCGTGTTGAAGTCGCCTACCCGCTTGTCTGCAGTTCGCAACAATAAGTTTAGTTTCGCTTCTTCCGAATTATCTGACAGCATATTGAAATATGCTCGCACATTCTTTATATGCGTTTCTAGTGACTTATTTTCTATGAAGTCAGGGTCGTTTCTCCGTTTTCTACCTCTGAACTGCGGCAGATCCTGCCCAGCAATTACAACACTAGGTATCGGACTGACAATAGAAGTCGTCACAGCGGTAACCGTACTAGTTACAGGGCTAACTGTGGTAGTGACTGCACTGGTAACAGGGGTGACTGTGGTGGTGGTCGTCATCGTGATAGGTACAGAAATCGACTTCGCTGAAAAAATAGGAATTGATACTCTTCCTAATCTAGTCACGTACGGGGTAGTTCTTATGTACTCGTATCCGTCAGAGTCACTGTCCGACATAAGCACAAAATACTCCTATATTCTTAGACCTCTAATTACCTTTAAGCGAAAAATGTTCTACACACATATAATGAAAATATTCTACATACAATAAAATGATAACTTACTTTTTCAGCGGACTTAAAACAGGCTATTTCAGCACTACAAAGTCAAAGCTCGTGAAGGCTGGCAACAAACTGGACAGAGACAGGCTGCTCCGGCTTACTCTTATGTGCTAGAGGACAATGGGCCCGAGAACAATAGCTACAACTTCCTTCAATTGTTCTAGAGAACAATAAAACTACCGTTTCACACAAATGTTTCCGCGTACACGCTCTCCCACTCCCAGGAATCTGCGTGCTTACTGCACTTGCAATGCCTATGCTGCTCACTGCTCAACTTCTTATTCATTAATTTTATAATAATGATGTATAATCATTAATTTGAGCGCATGCATATTTTTAATTTGCAAGCAAACATTATCGGCGTATACTCAGCTTGCTATGCGAAGCTAGTTGGTGACGTTGAACAATATTTTGGCGATGCGTAGATCTCGTAGATCTTCTCGTTGCAGATGACGGTGCGTAAATGCGTAGATCTCGTCGACAGACCAGGTTGTTGGTCTGGACCCTTTCACTTCATCTTCTCCTTTGAGTAGCGATGATCCAGACTGGTGAAGACTGCGTAGCGTGTAAATTTTCGATTTTTTTCTCCCTCGAAGTTCTTTCCAAGAATTTCGATTTTCTGCGCTGACGTCTTTCTTCCTTTTCTCGATGCTCTGAAGTAATGTGATAACTATGCGACGTTACTCCAAACAGGGTGACACTCCTCACACTTAATTAAAATCACGGATCAGCAGAACCGAAGATCAATTCTTGATATCTTTCTTCTTCAATGGGGCAATGTGGCAATGTGGGTATCTTTAATGTGGCATCCCCATACTGGCCACCATAAATGTTCCGTCCCTTTCCATGTACAGGTCGAAACTAACGCGAATGAGGTTCGGGAGTGACTTCAAATGCAGTAACGTGGTTATCCTTTATTGGTACTTAAGAATTGGCACAGGCTTCGTAATTGGAAAAGAATCTTTATATCGGACGAAGTGGTGTTACTTCTCTAACGCATCTGTGATCTGTACAGATGCTTCCTCGGCAGTGACGCTTCCTCTACTGAAGAGCGACGTCTCTTTTAATGTGCTACCTCTACGGCAGGCCACCGCTAGTGAACGGCGATGTCTCTTGCCGATTCTATTTATATACTCGGCGGGCGCACACTGTATACGCGAAAGGGAAAAAGTTACTTAAATCTTCGGAGTATTTACCGTAGACTATGATACATATATTTTGAAGGCATTTACGATAGACTACGATACCTAAATGTTCGGAGTATTTACCGTAGACTAAAATACACAAATTTCCTGGGCTCTTATGATAGACTACGATACTTAAATGATCGTAGTGTTTACCGATGACTACGAAAAAAATTTGCTATCATGAACTCAGAAACATTCTCCATCTTTTGCTGTTAAATTACCAAAAAAATTAGGAAGACGAAAGACAAAACAGTTATCAAGGAGCAAAAAGCTAAGGTAGAATTAACAAGAACTTGAAGTGCCATGTAATACATGAGTCTAGAAATCAACCATTTTAAAATAAAAAAATTAAACGTGCTTCAATCCAATCTGGCATTAGCAAGAAAATTTCATACTTAATTAAACAAAACGTTAATAATAATGCAATAGAACGATAAGCTTCAAATCACATTTTCAGGTAAACAGAACTTCACATAAACTGCTTCAGACACATACAGCTTCAGATAAACATGGTTTTAAACACACTTTCAGATAAGCGTGCTTTCATATTACAGTTTTTTTCACTACAGTTTTCTTTATACCGCTTTTATTCATTAACGTGACTGCTACCCTGCTCTCCTCTCAAGTTTTGTATTCATAACTTTGTAGTCAGTACATCACGCAACCCTGAGCGTACACTGCAACTTCAGTGGTGCTGAAATGGCAATGTTGCGCCTCATCATGCAACACTGAGCGTACACTGCAACTTCAGTGGTGCTGAAATGGCACTGTTGCGCCTCATCATGCAACACTGAGCGCGGGGCTGAAACTGAATGTGGGGCTGAAACTTCAGTGGGGCTGAAATGGCAGTGTTGCGCCTTATCAATCATGCAACACTGAGCGCGGGGCTGAAACTGAATGTGGGGCTGAAACTTCAGTGGGGCTGAAATGGCAGTGTTGCGCCACATCACGCAACCCTGAGCGTACACTGCAACTTCAGTGGGACTTATATCATTGTTGCACACTTGAGGTCACCGTGCACAATAGTGCGGTCTATATTGTTTCCACCACATGAAAGGACGAAGGAAATAAATGTTTAAAAATGAAACCCTCGTAGAAGCAATTCAAAAATTGTGAGTGAAATAACATCGCCCTAAAAAATGCACGAGTGCATGGAAAAACAATCACGAAAAATATTTGAAAACGATGGTTTTTTCACGGGTGGTATTGATTAATAAAAAATTTAGACAATAAAACCCGGATGAATTTTCTTTTGCAAAATAATTTGCGTACTGTATCAAAGATAAGAAATTTCTGGATATGCGCAGTCAGATCCGGATGCATCAAAGACTCTCGCAAAGCTTTCTAGCGGAGCGCTTTTCTAACACTAGCGAAAAAAACAGTAGAAGATTTGCATTTAATTCTGTACTGTTTTGAGAAATGACTCTGCGCTAGCTAAAACATTTAGTAATCCAAGTCATTTCGGTTCATTGATCATAATGTGCACTATCGATAAATTCTCTTAATTAAACTAGTGAATAGGAGCATTCAGATATTGATGAAGTGTTTGATTTAATTGTGAACGGTCGCATTTTCATGTATCAGTTTCATGTGCAGGGAGCTCAATGTGACATTTTGTTACCCTTGCGTGAACAAAGGTGTTACCCATTCCAAACCTACGAAAATTGTACTTCTAATATGATTTGTTCATCAGTTGAATTATTTTGGTTTTTCTCAGATTTTTCGAATTGTTTAGCTACTTAGATACATGGTCCTCAAACTTGTGACATTTGGCTGGTTGATCAAGAAGCTATCAGAGAGTGAATTTTCAAATTCAATTCAGGAATTACTGAAATACTTGTCTATTTAAAAAAAACACTTTTTCTACGAGCATTTTGACCAAACTATATTACAATTTGTCAATGACTGTTTTTAATGTATAAGTACTATGAAAGCCTAAACTGAATTTTGAGCGTTTAAAGTTTTCAAATCGATCGAGGTTTGCATGTTCAAATTGATATTAGATATGTTTGATCGCATATAAGTAATTTATTTGTTGTAGACACTAAACGAAACTCGGCGAATTGACAAGTCTAAGAAAATTATTGAACGCTTAGAATAAAAGGCTATTTCATTCAAATTGAATTGATCGATATTCAGTAGTGTTGATCAATTTCCAGTAGTATTGATCAATGTTTAGTAGTATTGATCAATATTCAATTGCATTGATCAATACTCAAATGTAGTGACAAATACTCAAATGTATTGATCTCTATTCGATTGCATGGATTAATATTCTATTGTATTGAAAAATATTCAATGGTATTGATCAATTTTCGATTCTATTGATCACCATCAATAGTATTGATCAATATTCAAATTGAATTGATCAATATTCATTGCTGACATGCAGGCAGCGTAACGAAATCAGGCCCGTGTGACGGCGGGTGACGCTTGCTAGAAGAAGAATTCAGGTATTTTTAAAATTCTATTCTGTACGGGAAAACTTGTTCTAAAAAATTCTGTTCTGTACGGGAAGAGTTGTTCCAAAAGATTCTGTTGTTTAGTGGAAGAGTGGTTTCAAAAAATTCTGTTGTTTAGTGGAAGAGTGGTTTCAAAAAATTCTGTTGTTTAGTGGAAGAGTGGTTTCAAAAAATTATGTTGTTTAGTGGAAGAGTGGTTTCAAAAAATTCTGTTGTTTAGTGGAAGAGTGGTTTCAAAAAATTCTGTTGTTTAGTGGAAGAGTTGTTCCAAAAAATTCTGTTGTTTAGTGGAAGAGTGGTTTCAAAAAATTCTGTTGTTTATTGGAAGAGTGATTTAAAGAAATTCTGTTGTTTAGTGGAAGAGTGGTTTCAAAAAATTCTGTTGTTTAGTGGAAGAGCGGTTTCAAAAAATTCTGTTGTTTAGTGGAAGAGTGGTTTCAAAAAATTCTGTTGTTTAGTGGAAGAGTGGTTTCAAAAAATTCTGTTGTTTAGTGGAAGAGTGGTTTCAAAAAATTCTGTTGTTTAGTGGAAGAGTGGTTTCAAAAAATTCTGTTGTTTAGTGGAAGAGTGGTTTCAAAAAATTCTGTTGTTTAGAGGAAGAGCGGTTTCAAAAAATTCTGTTGTTTAGTGGAAGAGTGGTTTCAAAAAATTCTGTTGTTTAGTGGAAGAGTGGTTTCAAAAAATTCTGTTGTTTAGAGGAAGAGTGGTTTCAAAAAATTCTGTTGTTTAGTGGAAGAGTGGTTTCAAAAAATTCTGTTGTTTAGTGGAAGAGTGGTTTCAAAAAATTCTGTTGTTTAGAGGAAGAGCGGTTTCAAAAAATTCTGTTGTTTAGTGGAAGAGTGGTTTCAAAAAATTCTGTTGTTTAGTGGAAGAGTGGTTTCAAAAAATTCTGTTGTTTAGTGGAAGAGTGGTTTCAAAAATTCTGCTGTTTAGTGGAAGAGTGGTTTCAAAAAATTCTGTTGTTTATTGGAAGAGTGATTTAAAGAAATTCTGTTGTTTAGTGGAAGAGTGGTTTCAAAAAATTCTGTTGTTTAGTGGAAGAGCGGTTTCAAAAAATTCTGTTGTTTAGTGGAAGAGTGGTTTCAAAAAATTCTGTTGTTTAGTGGAAGAGTGGTTTCAAAAAATTCTGTTGTTTAGTGGAAGAGTGGTTTCAAAAAATTCTGTTGTTTAGTGGAAGAGTGGTTTCAAAAAATTCTGTTGTTTAGTGGAAGAGTGGTTTCAAAAAATTCTGTTGTTTAGTGGAAGAGTGGTTTCAAAAAATTCTGTTGTTTAGAGGAAGAGCGGTTTCAAAAAATTCTGTTGTTTAGTGGAAGAGTGGTTTCAAAAAATTCTGTTGTTTAGTGGAAGAGTGGTTTCAAAAAATTCTGTTGTTTAGAGGAAGAGTGGTTTCAAAAAATTCTGTTGTTTAGTGGAAGAGTGGTTTCAAAAAATTCTGTTGTTTAGTGGAAGAGTGGTTTCAAAAAATTCTGTTGTTTAGAGGAAGAGCGGTTTCAAAAAATTCTGTTGTTTAGTGGAAGAGTGGTTTCAAAAAATTCTGTTGTTTAGTGGAAGAGTGGTTTCAAAAAATTCTGTTGTTTATGGGAAGAGAGGTTCCAAAAAAAATTCATAACTTCTGAGGAGCTCGCACCAAAGTTTTGTACTCATTTCCTAAATATAATTCATTAAATTGTTTGAGCGCTACTGAAACTAGGCTAACTTTAATGAGGTATAAAAGTAAAAACGATATTCGCAGAGAGTTCTTTTGCCTGATCCAAAATTCCCTGCAAATGACGACCAAAATTTTTTTGTGATTGTTTTTGTTGGACTAACTTTGCTTCTCCATTGAGCATCACAAAATTAACCAGTAGTGTGAATCGTAATCTTGAGCATAAATTTTCTATTTGGTGGCATCGAAGTTACTTGAAATTTTCGTTGAATTCTTTCTGAACAATAATCATGTCGACCGACGGAAAGTTTGAACATTTCGTGCATATTAGTTATATTTCAGTAAAATGAGAGAGGCTTTAGATAATAAACTTGAATTTCAGTATAATTTTGAATCTGGTTGTCATGACTGTGGTGAAAATTAAAGAAGCATGGAAGTACAACTCACATTATTCCTCGATCTTGAATACTCACATTTTTCCTTGATCTTGAATACTCACACTTTTCCTTGATCTTGAATACTCACATTTTTCCTTGATCTTGAATACTCACACTTTTCCATGATCTTGAATACTCACATTTTTCCTTGATTTTGAATACTCACATTTTTCCTTGATCATGAATACTCACATTTTTCCTTGATCTTGAATACTCACATTTTTCCTTGATCATGAATACTCACATTTTTCCTTGATTTTGAATACTCACATTTTTCCTTGATTTTGAATACTCACATTTTTCCTTGATCATGAATGCTCACATTTTTCCTTGATCATGAATACTCACATTTTTCCTTGATCATGAATACTCACATTTTTCCTTGATCATGAATGCTCACATTTTTCCTTGATCATGAATACTCACATTTTTCCTTGATCATGAATGCTCACATTTTTCCTTGATCATGAATACTCACATTTTTCCTTGATCATGAATACTCACATTTTTCCTTGATCATGAATACTCACATTTTTCCTTGATCTTGAATACTCACATTTTTCCTCGATCGCAATAGACTTTTTCGATATTGCATATTCACAAGTTGGCTCCTGCGAAAAATAATTGACACTAAAGCAACGGTTCAATCAGTGTCAATATTATCATGTGGGGAGCTAAGCAAATGTGGTTTGAACGTCAAGCTCCAGTTCGTACTTTAATGAGAAGTCAAAAACTTTTTTCAATGTGACAAAACGAAATCGCGCTGATTTTCGATTTTGAAAATTTCTGATTACCAAACGTTTCCAAGCAAAAAATTAGCTGTTCCCGAGTTCTGGATGTAAGATACAGGCTAGGAAATAGCCTTGACTCTCAGTAAAATTTTTATGAAAGCTTTACATTTTATTTCTAGAGAAACATGCTGCGAGAAATCACTGGTAAATACGATTAATACATTATTTGTTCAAATAACAGGGAACAAAATACAATATTTGTTCAATCTGAAGTGCCGAAGTAAACTCTATGTTCGTTAAGATTTATAATTTCACTCCATTGTTACGTTCATGCACTTTCGCATGTATCTGAGGAGGAAAATTTTAAACACTACATAGTTCCAAGCAGTTGGAGCTCCTACAATTTTCTCGCATGTACAAATACATGATAACGGTGACCGAGTTTCTTCATATAAAATACCACTCACCAAAAACATGGTCGGTAGATGGATCCGAACTTCTTAGATAGGATTCTTTTGATTCGTTTGTTTCTTGGGCAAACTGCTAGACTGATGGTAGTATTGCGCTGCCCTTCTGCCCCGTCAGCGGTGAGTTAAGATTCCTTCTAAAGCACTTACTTTACTTGCCCGAACATTGAACTAAATTAAATGCCATAGTCTTGTGTGTCACCCGTTTCAGTTTCTGCTCTGTTCCCAGTCTAACTTCTTCGCCACCTGTAAGCATGTTTTTAGCCGCCTAAGCGATTTAATAGCTGAAATCGCTTAGGATGCGAAAATTTGCATGCAGGCTGTGAAAAAGTTAGACTGGGTTTAGTTGCAGACCTCTCGAGCACCAAATACCTTTAGCGATCTAGCACAGCTCAGTATAGCTCATTTTTATTCAGTGTAGTTCAAGTACCTCAGTGTGGTTCTGTTCAACTCAGGGTAATACAGTATTGCAACTCTGTAATTCAAGTGAACCTATTAACCCGGATGATTGTGCACTATTTTCACGGTTTACGTAATAGCTTGAGTACCATGTCATAATTTGTACACTTGCCTTTGCGTTGGTCAGTAATTTCGTGTTCGTATAGAAGATTTCGTTTTGTCTGTTTCTATTAAATGTCACTAATTTTAAAAATTGATATTCTCACTTATTTCTATCGATAAATTTTAATCATGAAATCCCTCAAAAATACGGTTCATCAATAGTCCTTCGCCAATTTAGGCATTACGAACTTGGGGCTAGATTTTGTCCTGACATACATGACTGATTCAATTGCAAAGAGTACCCAAATTTTACACATCACTAAAGCAGATCAATTTGAAGTAACCTTAAAATAGCGTTGATGATAGGATGCTCTAAAAGTCGCTGAACTTGATCGGACCCACAAGTAGCTATACTCAAATGTGTCCATTGTACTAGACTTGAGAAACGATCTACTGCTGCATCACTTGTGGTAAATAAATTGTTTAAATTGTTTAAAATTGTTTAAAGTATTATAGTAAACTTCCTCCTTATAGCAGCTTACATTTCCCACCAATTTTCCGTTGATGAAGGTTCATTTATAGGCTCATTGAGGCCGTGTTTAGGCCTCCCCACAGCCACAGCCACAATGTGTAGGCCTCCCCACAGCCACAGCCACAATGTGTAGGCCTCCCCACAGCCACAGCCACAATGTTTAGGCCTCCCCACAGCCACAGCCACAATGCGCACCACACGACAATAAGGAGATGCTTAGACAGAAAGCTTCCTTTATGTTGGTCTCAAATGTTGCTGACGAGGCACAATGTCGCCCCAAAATTGCCCTCGAATTCTAGTTTCTCAATCGAGCTCGGATTGATTCTCCCAACATCCAGTCGAGAGAAGCTCGAAAGCCGAGATTTCTTCAGATTTCCTGTAGAAGCTTGGGCCCGACTCGAGCACGATATGGGATCAGTAAATATTGCTCGTCTCACTGTACTTCTTATGGCAGAGTCGCAGCTAGGCGCGCATTTCCCGCCATTTCTACAGAGGTCGCAAGTGCGGCAGTGAACTGGACGCAGCGATCTGCCCTGCGCAGTTCGGCTGTCTTTTGTTGATGTTTGTTTCCTGCGACCCTCCAGCCCGGGGGTCTGTTGTGTGAGTGGCTAGTGAGGGGTCCGTTGTGTGAACGACTAGTGAAGGGTCCGTTGTGTGAGGGGCTAGTGAGGGGTCCGTTGTGTGAACGACTAGTGAGGGGCCCGTGGTGTGAACGACTAGTGATTGTTGGGGCTCAAAATAATTGTTGCAGGCCCAACAATTATTTTGTAATGTATAATGAAGAGATTTATTTCAATATTCTTCTTCAATACATGTAATACTCCGCACAATTACACATGGTAATAATCATCAGAGGCGAATAGACACTTAAAATGAATTAAGTACTATAAACTAAAACCAATAAGCTCGTACTATGATGCTCACCTTTACTCAAGAGAAAAATTAATTTAATCAATTGAACATATTCATCATCCATCTAATATCAAAAGTCAACTCCATTACGACAGAAATGCCCTACATTAACACTCCCTTGTGCCAGTCTCTGGCGCGCGCGCTAGCCTCCGGCAGTCGTTTTCACTCCTGAGCCAACCTGTGGCTCTTTGCTCTGCGAGCGACCGCTATAAGCCTCCAATGATCTTTGAGAAAACTTCACTTGCTGCGAAGGTATTCTGCACTGCCTGTCATGCGCCAATGATCTTTGAGAAAACTTCACTTGCTGCGAAGGTATTCTGCACTGTCTGGCATGCGCCAATGATCTTTAAGAAAACTTCACTTGCTGCGAAGGTATTCTGCACTGCCTGGCATGCGCCAATGATCTTTGAGAAAACTTCACTTGCTGCGAAGGTATTCTGCACTGCCTGGCATGCGCCAATGGTCTTTGAGAAAACTTCACTTGCTGCGAAGGTGTTCTGCACTGCCTGGCATGCGCCAATGATCTTTGAGAAAACTTCACTTGCTGCGAAGGTATTCTGCACTGTCTGGCATGCGCCAATGATCTTTAAGAAAACTTCACTTGCTGCGAAGGTATTCTGCACTGCCTGGCATGCGCCTATGATCTTTGAGAAAACTTCACTTGCTGCGAAGGTATTCTGCACTGCCTGGCATGCGCCAATCATCTTTGAGAAAACTTCACTTGCTACGAAGGTGTTCTGCACTTGCCATATTTTGTGACGGTCAGCAAACTTAGCGCGGCCCAATGAAGTGCGCAACAAAGTGGCCTCAAACTTCCGGTTTTGAGCAGACCTGGAACGAAGCGTCAGTCCAGCGTCGTATCTTTCAGCTCACCCGCCCTCTTCCCAGTACAAGTTTTTCGCCGCCTGCATGCATGTTTTTCGCCGCCCAAGTAATTAAATCGTTTTGGTGGCGAAAAACAAGCATGCTCCGGCTCATTTCTGCTCTTCATTTGGGCCTCGATTTAAGTTGTGATTCGTGTCCTGGACTCCGTAGCTCAGTGGTTCAAATTCCAGATGATCTCAGGCCTCATTTGTTGTCCGTTTATTTTTTGCTTAAAGACATATTGTTCGATTTAATGTTCATGTCCTGCTCTATGGAGCTCCTTGCTCTAATTTCTGCTCTCTATTTGGGCACAAGTTAGCCTCGAAATAAATAAATAAAGTAAAATAAAGTGAAATAAAGTTTAAATAAATAAAGTTTAATCGTTGTCTTCGGCCTTGTAGCACTCTGACGAGTTCATCAAATCAGGGCATTTTTTTATAGAGCTCTGAGATAGTACTTCGTTTGTTGTGTTTTAAATTGCTACTTCAGCTTCACCCATTTATTGAACCTGTATTTGTTAACTCTATCGAAATTCTTAGCGGTTAACAGCATTAGGGCGTGATTCCACTAGAAACAACTAGTGAAACCTGAATGTGCGTAGTTTTTAGGTACGGTTTGAAAAATTCTTATAAACACATATATTTTTTTTTCAATTTTGTGATTTTCAGCCCATATGCTATCATTATACCGAAAAATTTCCAAACCATCAAGAAACTATGCTCAAGAAAGCTACTCCGATTTAACAAATATTTATTAAGAACAAAAACTCACCAGAAACAGCGTGCAATAGAGGCAAGCCATTATAATATCCCACCAACTACCGCGGGTTTTAGTCAAATTCATACAAAATATTCACGTCAAATTACTCAATTAAATGCGGCAATCAGTGCAGCTTGCAGTCAAAGCGCTCTGCCTGGCTCTAGCGTGAGCCTTGCAACCATTCTGAGTGGTTTCCTTTTCGTCAGAATTTTATGAACGATTTTGTTAGTTTTTTGAGCGATATTATTTACTAGTTTTTCTCACGATTCAGAAAGTTTTTTTGAGCGATTTTGCTTGTTTTCTGAGCGATTCAGAGATTTTTTTTGAACGATTTTGCTAGTTTTTCCGAGCGATTCAGTGAGTTTTTCTGAACGATTTTGCTAGTTTTTCCGAGCGATTCAGTTAGTTTTTCTGAGCGATTCAGCACGTTTTTCTGAGCGATTCTGCCTTTTTTTTGAGCGACTTTTCTAGTTTTTCTGAGCGATATTGCTGTTTTTTCTGACCAATTTTGCTAACTTTTCTGAGCGATGCTGCAAAAAATGCACGCTAACTCAAGAATAACGTTACCACTCTAGGGAACGGTGTGATGTTGGCACGAACAAAACAGGCTCTTTCCACCCCCATTTGAGGCCTAAACGGTTTTTTACGGTCTTTTCCGCTTGCAGTCAAGCCTCGATGAAGAAACTTGATGGTTATAACAAGAACAAAATTGCCTTGCGTTGCGGATATGAGATATTGTAACCAACTTTGTAAATTATAGCGTAGGTCTCACGTCAGGGCGCTGCATGCTAAGTTGGGCGGCAATCATGCAATTAGTATTGTTACTCACACCATAGTGTCAGTATTGTTGCTGACACCATATTGCCAGTATTGTTGCTGACACCATATTGTCAGTATTGTTACTGACACTATAATGTCAGTGTTGTTGCCGACACCATATTGTCAGTATTGTGACGGACACCACATGTTACACTCACCACATCACTAACATAATGTTACTAACACCATAATGGAATCACCATATTTAATCACCGTTTTATAATCATAAAAAAAGCTCAGATAAAATTGTAATTTCAAATTGTAATCATCCCAGAGCAGCCGCCATATTAATGACACCATATTACAATCACTAAACTAATTACACCATACTATAATCATCATTCTGATAACACCATATTACAATAATTATACGGATAACACCATATTACAATCACCATACCGATAACACCATATTGTAATCACCATACCGATAACACCATATTGCAATCACCATACCGATAACACCATATTACTATCACCATACTGATAACACCATATTACAATCACCATACTGATAACACCATATTACAATCACCATACTGATAACACCATATTACAATCACCATACTGATAACACCATATTACAATCACCATACCGATAACACCATATTGTAATCACCATACCGATAACACCATATTGCAATCACCATACCGATAACACCATATTACTATCACCATACTGATAACACCATATTACAATCACCATACTGATAACACCATATTACAATCACCATACTGATAACACCATATTACAATCACCAGACTGATAACACCATATTACAATCACCATACTGATAACACCATATTACAATCACCATTCCGATAACACCATATTACAATCACCATACTGATAACACCATATTACAATCACCATACTGATAACACCATATTACAATCACCATACTGATAACACCATATTACAATCACCATACTGATAACACCATATTACAATCACCATTCCGATAACACCATATTACAATCACCATACTGATAACACCATATTACAATCACCATACTGATAACACCATATTACAATCACCATTCCGATAACACCATATTACAATCACCATACTGATAACACCATATTACAATCACCATTCCGATAACACCATATTACAATCACCATACTGATAACACCATATTACAATCACCATTCCGATAACACCATATTACAATCACCATACTGATAACACCATATTACAATCACCATTCCGATAACACCATATTACAATCACCATACTGATAACACCATACTACAATCACCATACTGATAACACCATATTACAATCACCATTCCGATAACACCATATTAAAATCACCATACTGATAACACCATATTACAATCACCATACTGATAACACCATATTACAATCACCATACTGATAACACCATATTACAATCACCATACTGATAACACCATATTACAATCACCATACTGATAACACCATATTACAATCACCATACCGATAACACCATATTGTAATCACCATACCGATAACACCATATTGCAATCACCATACCGATAACACCATATTACTATCACCATACTGATAACACCATATTACAATCACCATACTGATAACACCATATTACAATCACCATACTGATAACACCATATTACAATCACCAGACTGATAACACCATATTACAATCACCATACTGATAACACCATATTACAATCACCATTCCGATAACACCATATTACAATCACCATACTGATAACACCATATTACAATCACCATTCCGATAACACCATATTACAATCACCATACTGATAACACCATATTACAATCACCATTCCGATAACACCATATTACAATCACCATACTGATAACACCATATTACAATCACCATTCCGATAACACCATATTACAATCACCATACTGATAACACCATACTACAATCACCATACTGATAACACCATATTACAATCACCATTCCGATAACACCATATTAAAATCACCATACTGATAACACCATATTACAATCACCATTCCGATAACACCATATTACAATCACCATACTGATAACACCATATTACAATCACCATACTGATAACACCATATTACAATCACCATTCCGATAACACCATATTACAATCACCATACTGATAACACCATATTACAATCACCATACTGATAACACCATATTACAATCACCATTCCGATAACACCATATTACAATCACCATACTGATAACACCATATTACAATCACCATTCCGATAACACCATATTACAATCACCATACTGATAACACCATATTACAATCACCATTCCGATAACACCATATTACAATCACCATACTGATAACACCATATTACAATCACCATTCCGATAACACCATATTACAATCACCATACTGATAACACCATACTACAATCACCATACTGATAACACCATATTACAATCACCATTCCGATAACACCATATTAAAATCACCATACTGATAACACCATATTACAATCACCATTCCGATAACACCATATTACAATCACCATACTGATAACACCATATTACAATCACCATTCCGATAACACCATATTAAAATCACCATACTGATAACACCATATTACAATCACCATTCCGATAACACCATATTAAAATCACCATACTGATAACACCATATTATAATCACCATTCCGATAACACCATATTACAATCACCATACTGAAACACCATATTACAATCACCATACTGATAACACCATATTACCATCACCATACTGATAACACCATTTTAAAATAAGTACATCTCAATTTCTATACTGCACTCACCATATTCCTAACTACATATTACTAACGGTGTAACAAGGGCGAATAATTTAATTCAACAGTTTGTTCTAACCTCTTAGGAAGAAAAAAAAAGGGGCCAAATTGTAAACATTGATTTAGTATGCATTTGTCTATCTGAATCCACTTTACTGCTGGATGTGGTGAATTTTAACGTTCGCGCTGCTTCTTAAGGAAAAATATTAAATAAATTAAGAGACAAAAAAAATATTGTAAGTATTTACGAATAATTTATCTAGATTTTAATTATTCCTCAAAACCTGCATTGGCTCTCCTTGAATTAAACTAAAACAACTAAAATTTCCGTGCTTATGTTTATTGCACAATTTGAAAAATGTAATTGAACATCAACTTTGATTTTGATTCCCCATACTAGGGCATGCGGTTTTGTGCCTCTTATTTGAATCGTTGTAACTCAAAAAGTTATTTGTTATTATATTTTATTCCTGAATAAAAAGGATCAAAACTAGATCTAAAACTGGAGCTTTCATTTCTTGAAACTAGACTCAAAGTGCTTGACACTCTTTTCCTCTTATATTCACAATATATTTTTTTCCTCTTACTTCCCATGTTTAAAAAAGCACTTACGTTTATTTAATTTCTCTAATACGAAACCACAAAACAGGCATGGGGGAGTAGATGTAGCAGCACTAAGGTGGAGGAAACAAGGTAGGTTCAAACTAGTCTTTCCTGACGACTGTGTGGATTTGCTGACGTCACTGCAACCAACCAATAGCAGCGCTCATATTGCATCTGGTAGCACTGCTACCCCCAAATCTGGCTCTACTATTGACCTAACGACATGGAGTTTTGGTGACGTCATAAAGTTTGTTTGAAATGAAGCCTTTCTATTGGCTAGCCGAACAAGAAGAAGTGTATTTTCCCCCATAGAAGTGACCCTACCTTGTTTCCTTTACCGTGAGCAGCGCCGAGCTGGCGTTTGGATGCTAAATTGAATTGCATTTTGACGCCATCACTGGGATATCCTGTGGTTGCCAGTGCAAAGGGACCAGCTAAGCTGTCGCTGAACACAATTACGTTTTGCCTAAAAAGTTCATAGGGACACGAGAAAACTAGCCCTTGTGGCCTTGTGCTGCACGTCCATCACACGAAATAACTCTCGTTGTGTGGAAAAAATGCAGGGAGATCAAAAAATAGCCTATGTGCTCCGGATCCGTGATGCAAAATAACTCACGTTATGTAAAAAAAGAAAAAGGAGATGAAAATAGCTTTTGTGTAACGTCCCCGTGATACAATATTACTCACGTTGTGTAAAAAATAAAAAGGAGAGAAATAATTGGCCTTTGTGTAACGCAACCATGATACAAAACAACTTACGTTATGTAAAAATGGAAAAAGAAAATGCACAGGAAGATGAAAAAACAGCCTTTGTGCACGGTATCCATGATACGAAATAACTCACGTTATGTAAACGAGAAAAAAGTAAATACAGCGGGATATAAAAAATTCACTTTAGTGCTACAAAACCAAGGCACGAAACAACTCATGTTCAACAAAAAAAATACAGAACATGAAAAATCTAGCCTTAGTACAACGTGTCTGTATCACATTTTGAAAGTTAATCGTGCCTGCCTTGTCTGGCAGGTACGGGCAAGGCCAGTAAGGCACAAGCAATTACAATCTAAGGCACAAGCGAGTGAGGATGCTACAACTTTGATTCCTTTGATGCTACGACTTTGATATGTGTCGATATAGTTATCAGTGTTCGAAGTAATTATCAGTTCAGTACGAATTAATAACAACAGATCACGTGAACTTCACAAGGAAAGGATCGTGAGTGACGCCTCTTCATCCTACCTAGCTAAGTTTTAAAACAATTAACTAACGAATCAATGAATAAGTTATTATCTGCTACATTAAAATTAGATTTTTGGAAAGCTCTAACGTAATTTATGTGCTTAATACTAACGAAATGGTGGGTCAAATATCGCGCATTAGTTCATAGTGAAGAGTTAAATACAAATTTTTTTATTACTACGTAGCATCGGTTGAAGCAAAATGCTGCCACAAGAAATTAGCATTCGCTGACTCTAACCAGCAGAGAATTACGATGGGAAATCTTTTTCGCAAAGCTGATTTATTACAAAGGAAATGGAGAAGAAGTGCTTTAAATACTTTTACTTTGAACGTTTCGAGCCTTGGCTTATTTTCAACAGAAGACAGTAAAACGTAGTAAAGGGCACAATTGTCTCTGTTCCCTTCGCCACGTCTTACAGTCTTTTTGTTTAGAATGAGCCAAGGCTCGAAACGTCCAGAGGTGAATTAGTTTCAGGGAAGGACTCACATCAAAGAGATGCTTCCTTCTCAGGGCTCCGATTTGTCTGTTTGAGATATATATCCAGATATAGCATCCGTATATACCTATGCCTATACGCCTATATGCGGTAGAATTGGAGTCCCTTTTTGCAATTTCTACGTTTTATTATATGGCGTTTCATTTCTCAGAAGACACGTGAAGTTTCAAAGCGAAGGTAGAAAAGAAATTGCATCACTTCTCTGCCCTTCTGTGATGCGGAGAATATCGTCGACTAAATTGATCACCAGAGCTTCCTGGTTGTCAATTTAGACCTAATGTTTCAAAGAATATTGCCATTAGGTCTTAAATAAAGAGAATATAACGGATACATTAGGTTTAAGAGAATATTGCCATTAGGTCTAAAATAAAGAGAATATAACGGATATATTAAGTTTAAGAGAATATTGCCATTAGGTCAAAAATGAAGCAAATATAACGAATATATTAAGTTTAAGAGAATATTGCTATTAGGCCTAAAATAAAGCTAATATAATGAATATATTAAGTATAAGAAAATATTGTTTAAGAGAATAATGTCTAAGACCTAGGGCTGAGGAGAATATTGTTAGTCCGGATTCGATATTATCAGTATTATTAATATGTATTTAGGGAATATCATCAATTGAAGTACACCATTAGCACTGCATACAAATCCATTTTAGACATTTTTTGAAGATTTTGGGCTGTGGAGAATATTATCAACTTGGATATTATGAATTTAGTTATCGATGGAGTCGATAATGTTATGGATATTGTCCATTTTAATTCAGGATTATCAATATTACAATTTGAATTCAGTATTATCAATATTACAATTTCAATTCAGCATTATAAATATTAAAATTTGAATTCAGTATTATCACGATTATCAATTTGAATTCACTCTCATCAATATTACAATTTGAATTCAATATTATCATTATTACAATTTAGAATTCAGTTTTGCCGATATTATCAATTCAGACTCGGGAAAAATAACTTCAAAATTCAAAACTAACCAATTTTAAACCTTCTTCATGAGACATTGACAATAAAAGAATATTATCAACTGTGATTCACTATTATCAATATTATGAAATCAATTCAAAAAGATCTTCGATTAAACAGATCACTGTCGATGATCCCTTGGGCATGAAGCGCTGGGCCGCTGCCGACTGCATTGCGTGAGAAGCGTTGCTCAGACCTGAAATTTTTAATAGACTTTTGAACTGGAAGAGTAAAATCACAGAAAAAGTAAAAATTTTACAGGAACAATTAGAAATGAAACAAATTTACCGAGATTATATAAATCAGTTCTTTAGGATGAGCTTAAAATTTTGTCAACTTAGAATGTTGTGAAAAGTAATAATAATATCATCTTCAAATCTCCCTACCATGAACAGCTTTAACTTTCTTCATGTTCACCAGAATTCGGATATCATCTTCACAGGGGATTCTCACATACCTACTGAGTTGTGATATACCGCATAAGCACGCTGAAGTTATACCCCTAACGTACAGTGCGTGTGTTGAAATATGGTGGAACAGCGCGCAAAAATTTAATCTTTCCGCAGCTACGGTGTCTTAATATCAAGAAAGCATCCCTCCGCTTACGCAGGTGTGTCCATGCGACGATTGGCTGTGGTTTGTTCCAAAAACGCAATAAACTTGTTCTTTTCTCACTTTTATTAAACGTTGTTTGTTGCCCGTAGCAAAAGTTGTTTGTTGTCAGAACAAAAGTTGTTTGGTGCTCATAGAAAACGCTGTTTGTTACCCTAAATGAACCGTTTTTGTTGCCTTAAATAAACCTTGTTCGTTGCCTTAAATAAGGTATGTTTGTTGCCCTAAATAAACCTTGTTTGTGGCGCCAAACCAACTACGCAGTGGAGAATGACTCCACAATTTTCAATTCAAAAGAATGCAACTCTTTTTTATGCTTAATTAAGACAAAATTAGTTCCAAAACAATTGTTAATTTCTTTCTAAGCACTCACCAGCTAAACACAACGCGGGCTTGTGACAATGGAATTGGATTCTCCTTAATCGGATGGAACCGGATTCTCCTGAGGAAAGGGATTCACATCCGTTTCCTTAGGCTTAGATTGCGATAATTGGGACCGAATTAACAAAGGCGGCACAAGCCAGGGTGTTGCTAATCTGGACGGCGTTAATCAAGACATAACTAAAAAGGGTAGCACGAATTGGGACTATTGGCTACAACTACAGTACTAACTACAAACAGCACTAATTGCAACTGTGCTAATTAATCAAAATTACATTACTCCAGACATGACTAATTTTTATTTCACTAATCACACTTATATTACTACACCACACCACACACCGGCCTGCACCACACCACACCACACACCGGCCTACATCACACCACACCACACCACACCACACACCGGCCTGCACCACACCACACCACACCACACACCGGCCTGGACCACACCACATCACACCACACACCGGCCTGCACCACACCACACCACACCCCACACCGGCCTCGTGCTAGGCCCACCAAATTTGAGCGCCGTGCGGCCTAAGCCTACGGCCGTAACGACCGAGGGCGCGCCTTATCTGCTCGGACGAGCCTTTAACGGCCCGCTGTTCTCTTTACGGGCCGGCCTAGGGGACGGGCCACGGGACGGGCCAGAGGACGGGCCATGGGACAGGCCAGGGGACAAGCCAGAGTACGGGCAAGGGAACGGGCCAGGCGATGGGCCAGGAGACGGGCCAGTGGACGGGCCAGGGGACGGGCCGCAGACGTACGCGCTGGTCATGGCTCAGACACTGAACAGGAATTATGTGTGTCAAAATTCATTCTAAACATGCATCGTAACCGAGAATTGTGCATATTATTCCAAGTGCAAGACTGCACTGTAGGGCATCAAACGAACAGACGCTCGGGAAATATCTAAATTGGAATCAATTCACACAGAACAGGAACCATATGCGCCAAAATTTATTCTATGTATGAATCATAACTGAGATAGTTTCGTATTATTCTAAGAACAAGACAGCTCCTTGTACTCTTATATTGTTCCTAATGACGATAAATATAAGCATTTTAATTTTATTTTTGACTCTCATGTGCAGTTATTCATCCTTATCACTCTCATATATTTTTTAAACTGTCTCAGTAAACAGTTCATATATATCAGGGATTGTTCAATAAAACAACCCTTAATTATTACAATAGAAAGCAAATTTCTGATGAAAAAATATAAAACTCTTTTTGAACTTGGCTCTATTAACGTATCCTTAAATTACAGCTCAAGTAGAATGAATAAAAGATAATTTACATATTATTTTAGGGTGCATTTCTCCAACATCGCTACTCACACAAAGTTAATTTCCGCCAAATTTTACTCTCTTGAGAGGGAACTCTGATATGTTATCTTTAGCTCCCAAATTTCACTCTGTTTTAGTCTCAATATCGCATTAAATTCTGCGACACACTTCATCAGCATTAAAAATGGGCAACACTTAAAGATAATTTCCTGTAATGCAAGGGAAATGTTAGATGAAAGTGGCCGGGCGCAACTTTGCCGAAGTTTGAGGACTTTCCAAACATTTCCATGCGACAGCGGCAGCAACTCTGCAATATTACGAAACTTTTTACGGAGCATCGACCGTCCGTCACAAGGCCCGACTTCGACAGGACGCTCGGATGTTATTAACAAATCTTCTATGAGATTGATACTAAATTGAATAGGCTGCGAATAAGAGCGCTCCATTAATGTGTCAATTTATTTTTTCAAAAAGCACAGCAGATAATTTAGCTGATGTGCTGCATTGCTCGTTAAGAATATTCGACTGAACTGCCGGCGAATCTAAAATTTCCAAAGCTCAAATGTAATTAAGCTAATTTTTTCTCATTAATTGGCTTCGTACAACGCATCATTCAATGCATTTTATATATATTGTAAAATGAAATTATTTAAGTAGAGGTAATCAAACTCCTTATAGTCTTAATCAAAGGATATATTAGAAAATTTAAATCGTTCAGATTTCAAATGAATCTTTTCCTATATAAAAGCCCTGCAGCTATTCACTGAAAGTTCGATTGAATAATACTGATAGAAACTAATTCAGTCTCCGTAACAAAAAGTTTTCAAGTCACCCGCCCAAAAACACAACCGCTATACTGCAAAAGTAGAATTTACTAACCTCAATTAGAAATGTTCACCAATATTATTATTTTCAGACATCAATACGACTATCAAACCCGCATAATTGTTGGTTCTGCACACACATCAGAATGATGTACAAATATCATCGCGATACAGACATTTTTGTACACACGTCAGAATGATGTACAAATATCATCGCGATACAGACATTTTTGTACACACATCAGAATGATGTACAAATATCATCGCGATACAGACATTTTTGTACACACATCAGGATGATGTACAAATATCATCGCGATACAGACATTTTTGTACACACATCAGAATGATGTACAATCATCATCGCGATACGGACATTTTTACACACACATCAGGATGATGTACAAATATCATCCCGATACGGACATTTTTACACACACATCAGGATGATGTACAAATATCATCCCGATACGGAAATTTTTACACACACATCAGGATGATGTACAAATATCATCCCGATACGGACAATTTTGCCTGTGCCACGAGCGCATCTGACCTTGCAGTGATGAACGGTCATCTGCTTGCCAATATTCCACCAGAAGTTTTGCAGCATTGAAAAGTTAGGCTCGGTTTGCATAGTGAACCTTCAATGGAGGTTGCTACTTACAGACCGTGACTGCTGGGTAGATTGATCCGAGGTAGATAGATAGGTTAGCTCAAGCCTCCCTAACCGCAACAAAGGTGTTCCAAAGAGAAGAAAGATGACAGTGTCTTTGAGTATAGAGTTGGGAAACCGGCGTATCTAAGCACTAGGTGTGTTTTCACACAAGAAGGTCAAATGCGCTTAGAAATATTGAGTTAAGGAGGGAGTTTAAGGAACTGTGGGATTTAAATTTAAACTTCTGCTAGTAGGCATGACTGAAGTTTACGAAGCCGTTTCTTAAATAATGTATGTGTGCATAGTCCATGCATATATGTGGGTCTCCTCTAGCCGAACATAAACATTCATTGGAAAACACGGAAAAAACTACACGACCTTCGTGAATGAAGCGCTTAATTTCTTTAAAAACGATCAGTTTTCATCAGTTGTATAATTTTTACGAATTATTCTGAAATAAGTCTACGGATAATACTCCCAATATTCAAGTATCTTACGCATTTATTTTTTCCTGTTTTCATAAATATCTATGAGCTAATTTAATCAGTTTAGCAGTATTTCAGCGTATAATGAGACTGATGAATTATTCTGATTGAAATTATTTACCCCCAATTAATAGCCAACAAAAGCTGGCATGATTTTTAGAAAAATTATGCGCGAAGTGAAAATCGTATGATTAACAAAATTTAAAAAAAACAGTATACGAATGCACTTTGTAAAATAATGCCTACTTTATGACTATGCTTCATAATTATGCAATTAAAGCAATTATTCTAAGTAGTATAACTGGGAACTGAACAGGAATGATATCCGACGAAATTCGCATTGAACTGAGAATTTTAACTAAGATTTTCCATCTATTATTATTTCGAGAAGAAGTTAAGTGCACGTTAAGAGAACCAATTCAGCAATTGTTAATTTTTGAACCGATTCTAGCATGATAACTCACTGACTTCTATTCTTTTGAAATGTTCAAGAAAATTATATAAAAAAATAATATTTCTCTTTTTTACAAAAACTAAGGTCAAAATCTGAAAAGTGATACAAACAAAATGTGTTTATCTAAAAAAATTACATGTACGGGCATATTTCAGAAAAATCGGCCGCAAATAAAAAATCGCTATGTTGATCCCTTAAATAGAATATTTTTGATAATTTGCTGGAATGACATGTGTCAAAAATTTGCTGGAATGATATGTGTCAAAAATTTGCTGAAATGATATGTGTCAAAAATTTGCTGGAATGACAAGTGTCAAAAATTTGCTGGAATGACATGTGTCAAAAATTTGCTGGAATGATATGTGTCAAAAATTTGCTGGAATGATATGTGTCAAAAATTTGCTGGAATGATATGTGTCAAAAATTTGCTGGAATGACATGTATCAAAAATTTGCTGGAATGACATGTGTCAAAAATTTGCTGGAATGATATGTGTCAAAAATTTGCTGGAATGACAAGTGTCAAAAATTTGCTGGAATGACATGTGTCAAAAATTTGCTGGAATGACATGTGTCAAAAATTTGCTGGAATGACATGTGTCAAAAATTTGCTGGAATGACATGTGTCAAAAATTTGCTGGAATGACATGTATCAAAAATTTGCTGGAATGACATGTGTCAAAAATTTGCTGGAATGACATGTGTCAAAAATTTGCTGGAATGACATGTGTCAAAAATTTGCTGGAATGACATGTGTCAAAAATTTGCTGGAATGACATGTGTCAAAAATTTGCTGGAATGACATGTGTCAAAAATTTTCTGGAATGACATGTGTCAAAAATTTGCTGGAATGACATGTGTCAAAAATTTGCTGGAATGACATGTGTCAAAAATTTGCTGGAATGACATGTGTCAAAAATTTGCTGGAATGACGTGTCAAAAATTTGCTGGAATGACATGTGTCAAAAATTTGCTGGAATGACATGTGTCAAAAATTTGCTGGAATGACATGTGTCAAAAATTTGCTGGAATGACATGTGTCAAAAATTTGCTGGAATGACATGTGTCAAAAATTTGCTGGAATGACATGTGTCAAAAATTTGCTGGAATGACATGTGTCAAAAATTTGCTGGAATGATATGTGTCAAAAATTTGCTGGCATGACATGTGTCAAAAATTTGCTGGAATGACATGTGTCAAAAATTTGCTGGAATGACATGTGTCAAAAATTTGCTGGAATGACAAGTGTCAAAAATTTGCTGGAATGACATGTGTCAAAAATTTGCTGGAATGACATGTGTCAAAAATTTGCTGGAATGATATGTGTCAAAAATTTGCTGGAATGACATGTGTCAAAAATTTGCTGGAATGACATGTGTCAAAAATTTGCTGGAATGACATGTGTCAAAAATTTGCTGGAATGATGTGTCAAAAATTTGCTGGAATGACATGTGTCAAAAATTTGCTGGAATGACATGTGTCAAAAATTTGCTGGAATGACATGTGTCAAAAATTTGCTGGAATGATATGTGTCAAAAATTTGCTGGAATGACATGTGTCAAAAATTTGCTGGAATGACATGTGTCAAAAATTTGCTGGAATGACATGTGTCAAAAATTTGCTGGAATGATGTGTCAAAAATTTGCTGGAATGATATGTGTCAAAAATTTGCTGGAATGACATGTGTCAAAAATTTGCTGGAATGACATGTGTCAAAAATTTGCTGGAATGATATGTGTCAAAAATTTGCTGGAATGACATGTGTCAAAAATTTGCTAGAATGACATGTGTCAAAAATTTGCTGGAATGATATGTGTCAAAAATTTGCTGGGATGACATGTGTCAAAAATTTGCTGGAATGATATGTGTCAAAAATTTGCTGGAATGACATGTGTCAAAAATTTGCTGGAATGATATGTGTCAAAAATTTGCTGGAATGACATGTGTCAAAAATTTGCTGGAATGACATGTGTCAAAAATTTGCTGGAATGACATGTGTCAAAAATTTGCTGGAATGACATGTGTCAAAAATTTGCTGGAATGACATGTGTCAAAAATTTGCTGGAATGACATGTGTCAAAAATTTGCTGGAATGATATGTGTCAAAAATTTGCTGGAATGACATGTGTCAAAAATTTGCTGGAATGACATGTGTCAAAAATTTGCTGGAATGACATGTATCAAAAATTTGCTGGAATGACATGTGTCAAAAATTTGCTGGAATGATATGTGTCAAAAATTTGCTGGAATGACATGTGTCAAAAATTTGCTGGAATGACATGTGTCAAAAATTTGCTGGAATGACATGTGTCAAAAATTTGCTGGAATGATATGTGTCAAAAATTTGCTGGAATGACATGTGTCAAAAATTTGCTGGAATGACATGTGTCAAAAATTTGCTGGAATGATATGTGTCAAAAATTTGCTGGAATGATATGTGTCAAAAATTTGCTGGAATGATATGTGTCAAAAATTTGCTGGAATGACATGTATCAAAAATTTGCTGGAATGACATGTATCAAAAATTTGCTGGAATGACATGTGTCAAAAATTTGCTGGAATGACATGTGTCAAAAATTTGCTGGAATGACATGTATCAAAAATTTGCTGGAATGACACGTATCAAAAATTTGCTGGAATGACATGTATCAAAAATTTGCTGGAATGACATGTGTCAAAAATTTGCTGGAATGACATGTGTCAAAAATTTGCTGGAATGACATGTGTCAAAAATTTGCTGGAATGACATGTGTCAAAAATTTGCTGGAATGACATGTGTCAAAAATTTGCTGGAATGACATGTGTCAAAAATTTGCTGGAATGACATGTGTCAAAAATTTGCTGGAATGACATGTGTCAAAAATTTGCTGGAATGACATGTGTCAAAAATTTGCTGGAATGACATGTGTCAAAAATTTGCTGGAATGACATGTATCAAAAATTTGCTGGAATGACATGTGTCAAAAATTTGCTGGAATGACATGTGTCAAAAATTTGCTGGAATGACATGTATCAAAAATTTGCTGGAATGACATGTATCAAAAATTTGCTGGAATGACATGTGTCCAAAATTTGCTGGAATGACATGTATCAAAAATTTGCTGGAATGACATGTATCAAAAATTTGCTGGAATGACATGTGTCAAAAATTTGCTGGAATGGCATGTGTCAAAAATTTGCTGGAATGACATGTGTCAAAAATTTGCTGGAATGACATGTGTCAAAAATTTGCTGGAATGATATGTGTCAAAAATTTGCTGGAATGACATGTGTCAAAAATTTGCTGGAATGACATGTGTCAAAAATTTGCTGGAATGATATGTGTCAAAAATTTGCTGGGATGACATGTGTCAAAAATTTGCTGGAATGATATGTGTCAAAAATTTGCTGGAATGACATGTGTCAAAAATTTGCTGGAATGATATGTGTCAAAAATTTGCTGGAATGACATGTGTCAAAAATTTGCTGGAATGACATGTGTCAAAAATTTGCTGGAATGACATGTGTCAAAAATTTGCTGGAATGACATGTGTCAAAAATTTGCTGGAATGACATGTGTCAAAAATTTGCTGGAATGACATGTGTCAAAAATTTGCTGGAATGATATGTGTCAAAAATTTGCTGGAACGACATGTGTCAAAAATTTGCTGGAATGACATGTGTCAAAAATTTGCTGGAATGACATGTATCAAAAATTTGCTGGAATGACATGTGTCAAAAATTTGCTGGAATGATATGTGTCAAAAATTTGCTGGAATGACATGTGTCAAAAATTTGCTGGAATGACATGTGTCAAAAATTTGCTGGAATGACATGTGTCAAAAATTTGCTGGAATGATATGTGTCAAAAATTTGCTGGAATGACATGTGTCAAAAATTTGCTGGAATGACATGTGTCAAAAATTTGCTGGAATGATATGTGTCAAAAATTTGCTGGAATGATATGTGTCAAAAATTTGCTGGAATGATATGTTTCAAAAATTTGCTGGAATGACATGCATCAAAAATTTGCTGGAATGACATGTATCAAAAATTTGCTGGAATGACAAGTGTCAAAAATTTGCTGGAATGACATGTGTCAAAAATTTGCTGGAATGACATGTATCAAAAATTTGCTGGAATGACACGTATCAAAAATTTGCTGGAATGACATGTATCAAAAATTTGCTGGAATGACATGTGTCAAAAATTTGCTGGAATGACATGTGTCAAAAATTTGCTGGAATGACATGTGTCAAAAATTTGCTGGAATGACATGTGTCAAAAATTTGCTGGAATGACATGTGTCAAAAATTTGCTGGAATGACATGTGTCAAAAATTTGCTGGAATGACATGTGTCAAAAATTTGCTGGAATGACATGTGTCAAAAATTTGCTGGAATGACATGTGTCAAAAATTTGCTGGAATGACATGTATCAAAAATTTGCTGGAATGACATGTGTCAAAAATTTGCTGGAATGACATGTGTCAAAAATTTGCTGGAATGACATGTATCAAAAATTTGCTGGAATGACATGTATCAAAAATTTGCTGGAATGACATGTGTCCAAAATTTGCTGGAATGACATGTATCAAAAATTTGCTGGAATGACATGTATCAAAAATTTGCTGGAATGACATGTGTCAAAAATTTGCTGGAATGACATGTGTCAAAAATTTGCTGGAATGATATGTGTCAAAAATTTGCTAGAATGACGTGTGTCAAAAATTTGCTGGAATGATATGTCAAAAATTTGCTGGAATGACATGTATCAAAAATTTGCTGGAATGACATGTATCAAAAATTTGCTGGAATGACATGTATCAAAAATTTGCTGGAATGACATGTGTCAAAAATTTGCTGGAATGACATGTATCAAAAATTTGCTGGAATGACATGTATCAAAAATTTGCTGGAATGACATGTGTCAAAAATTTGCTGGAATGACATGTATCAAAAATTTGCTGGAATGACATGTATCAAAAATTTGCTGGAATGACATGTGTCAAAAATTTGCTGGAATGACATGTGTCAAAAATTTGCTGGAATGATATGTGTCAAAAATTTGCTGGAATGACATGTGTCAAAAATTTGCTGGAATGATATGTGTCAAAAATTTGCTGGAATGACATGTGTCAAAAATTTGCTGGAATGATATGTGTCAAAAATTTGCTGGAATGACATGTGTCAAAAATTTGCTGGAATGACATGTGTCAAAAATTTGCTGGAATGACATGTGTCAAAAATTTGCTGGAATGACATGTGTCAAAAATTTGCTGGAATGACATGTGTCAAAAATTTGCTGGAATGACATGTGTCAAAAATTTGCTGGAATGACATGTGTCAAAAATTTGCTGGAATGACATGTGTCAAAAATTTGCTGGAATGACATGTGTCAAAAATTTGCTGGAATGATATGTGTCAAAAACTCAATTCAAGTAAAATGAATGCGTCCCTCGATGGAGCATCCAGGCTTGCCACAATTACTCATTCATCATTCAGAAGCTATTAACGTTTACTAATAAGTCCATGAGTATTAACTAACAATTACTTGTATATTACTCAGCACTTATAAGAATGACACCCAGCAATTATGCATCAATTGTAAAGCAATCATCCAGGTCTTACTCAGCAGTTGCTTTGATTTCACTCAACAATCATTCAGGTCTTATTCAGCAATCATTCAGGTCTTATTCAGTAATCATTAAGGACTTACGCAGCTTCTATTTAGGTCCTACTCAGCAACTATTCAGGTCCTACTCAGCAACTATTCAGGTCCTACTCAGCAACTATTCAGGTCCTACTCAGCAACTATTCAGGTCCAACTCAGCAACTATTCAGGTCCTACTCAGCAACTATTCAGGTCCTACTCAGCAACTATTCAGGTCTTACTCAGCAACTATTCAGGTCCTACTTAGCAACTATTCAGGTCCTACTCAGCAACTATTCAGGTCCAACTCAGCAACTATTCAGGTCCTACTCAGCAACTATTCGGGTCCTACTCAGCAACTATTCAGGTCCTACTCAGCAACTATTCAGGTTTTACTCAGGAACAGTTTAGGTTTTACCAGCAATCATTCAAGCATTACCCATCCATTAACACGGTGTGGCCAGCTCCATTCAAATTAAATTAAAGTAAATTAAACAATGCATAAATAATTCCGAACTAATCGATAGGAATTTAAACTCACATAATTCATCCAAGGACTTTTTGAATTATCCAAGACTAACCTAAGTTTTGATATGACAATCTCACTAGAGTTAGACTTACCCAAAAAACAGACTTAATTTAATAATTTTTGATTAACCCGAATAGTGCTGAACTATCCAAAGTTTAGGAAGATTTACCGAAATAATACCAGTTTATTCTAATTAATGCTAGTCTAACCCTAATAACGCTAGACTAAACTGATTAATGCTAGACAAATCGATATACTACCACACTAACCTAAATAGTGCTAGGCTAATTTAAATATGGCAAGACAAATCCAAACACCGTCAGAGGGCCTCAAATAAACTAGAACAGGGCTTCCCCTATGGGTATGTTTAATATATTTCATATGTTAAAGGTACAATATATTTTTACACACAACCGTTTAATTATCTGTAATTATTAATCATCAAGTGCATTTGTATAATTTCTTAAACCTTTAACTGTTCTGGGGGTGCATGGAGATACACAATTAAGCCAAGGGGTATACGACAATAGAAAGGTTGAAAAGCCAAACAAACGCTAGACAAACGCAAATAACGTTTAGGGAGTACAATTATCGTTTAATCTACTTGAATAATGACTGACTGAGCAGCACTCATAATGAATGATCCCCTTGAATAATGATAGACTATGACTGCAAGTGCCACAAAACCCATTCTCAGAAGTTGCTGATTTAAGAAAAATCAAATTTGTTTTTATCAGTAACCGTGGGAGCTTCCTTAGCTTAATCAGGTTTGCTTGGAGCAAATGATCAACGTTCTGACGATTTTGGAGCGAATAATCTACGCCTGATATTTTTGGAGCAAATGATAAGAGTTCTGACATTTTTAGAGCAAGCGATCTACGTCTGACATTTTGGAACGAATAAAACGAAATCCACGTAGCTTCGTGAGAGAATAATACTTTCATGCTCGCGCCTCATTGGGGTGATCAATTGTGGTCTCTCTGTGAGGAAGGAACAAATAGAAATGTGCAGCACAACATTTTTTAAATACATGTAATGTTCTTCAGAGAACCTCAGTTTTGCCGAGGTAACGAGCGTCGTTGGGCGATAAATAAATAAAATATTTTAAGCAAAACGAAAAAATAATCAAATAATGAAAAGCTCGTCAATTATGTAAAGCTTTGAAGTTCTTTTCATAAGGAGATTTAAGGTGTTTTTACCGCATGAAATGTGCCATCATAGCATGAACAATTTGCACGCTAATTTCAAGAGATGAAATTTGCTGTTGTTATGAATAATAAATCTTTTTGATTTATTTTTCTTATATTATTTCCATGAACTTAGCAGCAGGCCAAATGACGTCACACTTCATATCGTTTCATGCCAGTATGAGAGCCACGATACTAAATAAATGTGTCATCTGTTACAAAAAATATGGGAGCCCCGATATGCAGAAAAATATTTTCCCTACCATAAAAATATCATCTTTTTAGATCTCTCAATCCTCTGATCTTTTAATTTTGAGAGCAAAGAGTATTTTTATTTTAAAACATGGTATGTATCCTGCCTAGCTGCCTCTTCATGGTTAGGCCAGCCACGTCTTCACTCACTTAGACACCAAGATCATCTTTTTTCTTAAATATCTCAGAGATAAATATGATCCCAATATTTTCATTCGAATTATGTCAAAAATTTAGATAAACGTCAGAATCACTCAAAATTCCAAGCTATACCCTGTGTAGAGCAATAATATACATTGTTCTATCTGTTAAAGAGCCGAATCTGTATCTGACGTTGTAAATATGCGCTGTTAATATTAAAATAAATCCTAATAATCATTTCTAACTTGTGTGTTCACAATAAAATCCTAATAATCATTTCCCAATTCTGTGTTCACAATAAAACCCTAATAATCATTTCCCAATTCTGGGTTCACAATAAAACCCTAATAATCATTTCCCAGTTCTGTGTTCACAATAAAACATAAATAATCATTTCCAGCTTGTGTGTTCATAATAAAACCCTAATAATCATTACCAACTTGTGTGTTCACGATAAAACCCGAATCATCATTTCCAACTTGTGTGTTACCTAAGAATACACATTAAATCTATTCCGATTTCCGTACATGGTTCACCTGCTGCGCGATCATGCAGACTTTTATCTATATATTAATACGCTAACCTGTGCGTCACGCCCTTCAACATCATTGCGGTATCTATGAGACGGGTTGGCTCGTTAAAATAAATTACGCTTGTGCGCATTGAGCATCGGACGACGAAAAAGTTTATTGCATTGAACTACCCTCTATTTAACTCAAAATGTTGGATCATTTTTCAAAATATTCCTTCTAATTAAGGGACTTTTACTTCGGTATTTATTCTAGCGAATCGGGGAATGCGTGAAACTCTGAAGTTTTAGATGCGAAGATCATAGAAGTTAATTAAACCTAATGAAAATAGCCTTTGCACATCAATAATGATGTGCAATGTCTTAATAATTCGAATAAGCTGTGAGCTTACATCCATATTTTTTAAGCACTTGATCGTCAGAATTTAATTCTTCTAATACTGTCATTACAACCACCGAAAACCACCGACATTGCAACCACCGTCATTGCAACCACTGCCATTACATTAAAACCACCGCCATCAAAACCACCATCACAACCACCACCATTACAACCACCACCATTGCAACCACCACCATTACAACCACCACAATTACAACCACTACCATTACAACCACCACCATCACAACCACCGCCATTACAACCACCACCATTACAACCACCACAATTACAACCACTACCATTACAACCACCACCATCACAACCACCGCCATTACAACCACCACCATTACAACCACCACCATTACAACCACTACCATTACAACCACTACCATTACAACCACCGCCATTACAACCACCACCATTACAACCACCACCATTACGACCAACACCATTACAACCACTACCATTACAACCGCCACCATAACAACAACGACCATTACAACCACCACCATTACAACCACCACCATTACAACCACCACCATTACAACCACCACCATTACAACCACCACCATTACAACAACCACCATTACAACCACCACCATTACAACAACCACCACCATTACAACCACCACCATTACAACCACCACCATTACAACTACCACCATTACAACCACCACCATTACAACCGCCACCATTACAGCCACCACCATTACAACCACCACCATTACAACCACCACCATTACAACCACCACCATTACAACCACTACCATTACAACCACCACCATTACAACCACCACCATTACAACCACCACCATTACAACAACCACCATTACAACCAGCACCATTACAACCACTACCATTACAACCACCGCCGTTACAACCGCCACCATTACAACCACCACCATTACAACCACCACCATTACAACCACCACCATTACAACAACCACCATTACAACAACCACCATTACAACCAACACCATTACAACCCCCACCATTACAACCACCACCATTACAACCACCACCATTACAACCACCACCATTACAACCCCCGCAATTACAACCACCACCATTACAACCACCACCATTACAACCACCACAATCACAACCACCACCATTAGAACCACCACAATTACAACCACCACCATCACAACCACCACCATTACAACCACCGCCATTACAACCACCACCATTACAACCACCACAATTACAACCACCACCATTACAACCACCACCATCACAACCACCACCATTACAACCACCACCATTACAACCACCACCATTACAACCACCACCATCACAACCAACACCATTACAACCACCACCATTACAACCACCACCATTACAACCACCACCATCACAACCACCACCATTACAACCACCACCATCACAACCACCACCATCACAACCACCACCATTACAACCACCACCATTACAACCAACACCATTACAACCACCACCATTACAACCACCGCAATTACAACCACCACCATCACAACCACCACCATTACAACCACCGCCATTACAACCACCACCATCACAACCACCACCATTACAACCACCACCATCACAACCACCACCATTACAACCAACACCATTACAACCACCACCATTACAACCACCACCATCACAACCACCACCATCACAACCACCACCATTACAACCACCACCATTACAACCACCACCATCACAACCAGCACTATTACAACCACCACCATCACAACCACCACCATGACAACCACCACCATTACAACCAACACTATTACAACCACTGTCAGGGCATGCAGGATCGGCATAGGTTAGGTGGCAGGCAAAAGAAAATCAATGAAGTCCTACTGTTTATTCACCAGTATAATTAACGTTTATATTTTAAGATAAATAATGAACAGTGAATAACGACAATGCGAACTAATTCTCCAGTATACAAATAGACGAGTTCGGAAGTGACGATTAATGATTACACATCGAAAATCAGGCAAGTACAAAATTTAGAAGAAGACAAAGATCCTAGAGCCGCTATTTTTGAAGCAACTAAATGAAATCAATTACACGACAGCAGTTCTGAATTCGCGATATGGGTTAAGGTGCAGTCTTAACGATCTAGCCTGTTGAATAGAAAAATAGAATCTCTTAACAGGCGTTAAGTATAACTAGCAGAAAAGCTAAATAATTCACCGAGAATAAAAACTTCAGGACAATACAACACTTCATAATTTACTATTTCACAGAGATTCATAAACATAGATAAATCACAGTACATTTCACGATCAAACATCTCCATATTCACCTGTAGTGCGGGGCGGCAAGCGTATGGAGGTACGAAGCTATACGAGCTCCGAGATAGAGATAAAGAAGTAGAATTTTATTGGAAGAATATTGGACCGTTGTCCTTACAACCACCACCATCACAACCACCACCATCACAACCAACACCAACACAACCACCACCATCACAACCACCACCATCACAACCACCACCATTACAACCAACATCATTACAACCACCACCATTACAACCACCACCATCACAACCACCACCATCACAATCACCGCAATTACAACCACCACCATTACAACCACCACCATTACAACCACCGCAATTATAACCACCACCATCACAACCACCACCATCACAACCACCGCAATTACAACCACCACCATTACAACCACCACCATTACAACCACAACCATTACAACCACCACCATCACAACCACCACCATTACAACCACCACAATTACAACCACAACCATTACAACCACCACCATTACAACCACCACCATCACAACCACCGCCATTACAACCACCACCATTACAACCACCACCATCACAACCACCGCAATTACAACCACCACCATTACAACCACCACCATTACAACCACCACCATTACAACCACCACCATCACAACCACCACCATCACAACCACCACCATTACAACCACCACCATCACAACCACCACCATTACAACCACCACCATCACAACCACCACCATTACAACCCCCACCATCACAACCACCACCATTACAACCACCACCATTACAACCACCACCATTACAACCACCACCATTACAACAACCACCATCACAACCACCACCATTACAACCACCACCATCACAACCACCACCATTACAACCACCACCATTACAACCACCACCATCATAACCACCACCATTACAACCACCACCATTACAACCACCACCATCACAACCACCACCATTACAACCACCACCATCACAACCACCACCATTACAAACACCACCATTACAACCACCACCATCACAACCACCACCATTACAACCACCACCATCACAACCACCACCATTACAACCACCACCATTACAACCACCACCATTACAACCACCACCATTACAACCACCTCCATCACAACCACCACCATTACAACCACCACCATTACAACCACCACCATCACAACCACCACCATTACAACCACCACCATTACAACCACCACCATCACAACCACCACCATTACAACCCCCACCATCACAACCACCACCATTACAACCACCACCATTACAACCACCACCATCACAACCACCACCATTACAACCACCACCATCACAACCACCACCATTACAACCACCACCATTACAACCACCACCATCACAACCACCACCATCACAACCAACATTATTACATCCACCACCATCACAACCACCACCATTACATCCACCACCATTACAACCACCACCATCACAACCACCACCATTACAACCACCACCATTACAACCACCACCATCACAACCACCACCATTACAACCACAACCATTACAACCACCACCATCACAACCACCACCATTACAACCACCACCATTACAACCACCACCATCACAACCACCACCATTACAACCACAACCATTACAACCACCACCATCACAACCACCACCATTACAACCACCACCATCACAACCACCACCATTACAACCACCACCATTACAACCACCACCATCACAACCACCACCATTACAACCACTACCATCACAACCACCACCATTATAACCACCACCATCACAACCACCACCATTACAACCACTACCATCACAACCACCACCATTATAACCACCACTATTACGACCAGAAAACAAATTCTAAGAAAAATAAAATATATTAGAATATACATTTTCTTTGTCAGGGGTTAATAGTTAAAAAGGGTTAAAATTGAACACAAGGGTTAAAATTGAACACTGACGTCGTGGAAAAATTTTGAAAGAAAAAAGGAAATATTTCCGTTGTATAAACTAACTGGCTGAGCAGTTACGCATAATATTGATTGAAATGACATTCTCCAGTCATAAAACATTTGTCACAAATTATAATTTCTATTGGCTTCCAAAACAGCATTGAATTAGTTTCTTTTGATGAATTCATCCAAAATTGTTTCCAAAATAATTCCCGAAATAAACTTTCCAAAATTATTGCCAAAAGAATTTCTTTTAGCTGTCTCTTCAAATAATTTAATTGAGAACTTCCAGCCAGTATACGGTACGTCCCACCAAAACCCGAACCGAGTATTTATTTTCCCGTATCAGTAATACCATCATAATCAGTTATACCTTTTCTTTAGGTAAATTTTGAAGGATAATTTTGCTAAAAATTAAATGCTGATGATATTCTTATGATGGTATCACTGATACGGGAAAATAAATACTCGGTTCGAGTTTTTCTGAGACATACTGTATATTGTGGAACATACTGTATACACAAAATTTAATTTTGTGGGACATACTGTATACACGAAATGTAATTTTGTGGGACATACTCTATATTATGGGACATACTGTATACACAAACTGTAATTTTGTGGGACATACTGTATAGTGTGGGACACATTGTATAGTGAGGGACGTACTCTATACACAAAATGTAATTTTGTGGGACATACTGTATATTGTGGGACATATTGTATACACAAAATGTAATTTTGTGGGACATATTGTATACACAAAATGTAATTTTTTGGGACATACTGTACACACAAAATGTAATTTTGTGGGACATACTGTATATTGCGGGACATATTGTATACACAAAATGTAATTTTGTGGGACATACTATATATTGCGGGACATATTGTGTACACAAAATGTAATTTTGTGGGACATACTGTATAAGAGATGCCCTCGAGTTTTGAAGCCTTTACTGTATCACATCTTCTGGCTGATGTTCCAATCCTCCGCCACATAGGGCGCTCTGCACAGACGGACCAGTAAACACTTCCAAATAACATCGACAAGCCTCAGGACGTCGGAGATCTTTGCAGTTCGAGAGCTTCTGAAGGGCTTGTTTTGCAGGGCTGCTTTTTGCTTTGCTGCGCAGTTCTATTTGCCCGTTCCGACCTTCTGTCGATCGATGTGTATCCAAAGGAAAAAGTCTTATCTTGCATTGAAAATGATTGTACAACGCTGGTGTTTGTAAACTTGCGGTTATGATGTTTCTGGCATGAATGAAATGGATTTTTCTCAAGTATTATCTATGCAATAATTGAATTAATCGTAAGTGTAATCCGTTGAGTTTATCGCAATAATAATCCATGGAATTTATCTCAATTGTCATCTTTACAATAATTGGATAGATCTCGAGTATTATCCATGCGATGATTGGACTTTTCTCAAGTACTATCCATGTAATCAAACTCGGGTGCTTACAAACGTGCACTGTACGAAAATATTTCAGTAATAATACAGATGAAAAACACACTTCCATTACATTCATGCGTAAAAATTTGTACTCAGTGTTGAGTGTACAAGTTACTTACTGACGAAAGCTTTTTTACTCTACATAGAACATACAAAGGACCATACATAAAACTTGAAGATTTATTAATCCATTCCATACATCACACATTTTTATAGCTAGATTAGTTGTTCAAATCCGTATCATCGATACAGGGTAAAACTTGAGGATGTTCTCTTTCATTTAGAATGTAACGCATATTTATATCTGGATTAGTTGTAGTGTAATAAATGTTAAAGATAGTGTAGTGACTTTTGTGTCACCCTGTGTACAGACCGGCCAGTTACGATACGTCTTTTGTGGCAATTGTTTTCCCATGTAAACGCAATTGTTTTTACGTGTACAAGCAATTTTTTTACGTGTAAACACAATTGTTTTCACGTCTAAACGCAAGTATTTTTACGAGTAAACGCAATTGTTTTCACATGTATGAGCAATTTTTTCACGTGTTAAAGCAATTTTTTTTTCCCGCACTTGCTGAATGCGAAACAGTTAGGCTGGAGTCCAATCAAATATGGCTGCCTTTTGATATCTTTCCAAAATGTGGAATCGAATCCCATAGTTGACTTTCTTAAAACCTTTATGTTAACGTGAAGCCCATGAAGAGCGAGCAGCAGCTTGGTGTCGTATAAAGGCCAGCTATATTAAAAAGTTTGAGGATGATAATAATCCATTTTAGCGAGCGAGTTCAGGTAGTCATAAGCAATTAAATTTCAAAAGGATTTGGTCTATTCGTACGGTTGCAAGTATTTTAGTTAAATAAGACAATTATTTGAATTAGTATTTGAAGTTTAGAGTGGAATTAGTCGTAAAATAAGTCAAATTTTATAATTAACAATAAATGAAATTGAAATATAATCGTATCTCAAAGTTAGAGTAAAATTAGTCGTAAAATAAGAAATTTTATAACTGACAATAGTATTTCCACTTTAGTGTGAAATTAGTCGTGGCTAAATTTCATTTGTCACGGTTTCATACATATGACGTCATTTTTTTTGAGTGGTGTGAAGGTACAACATTCTTCCAACTGCGCCGATTTCACAAGAACCAAATATTTGGCTGGCCAATTAGACCTTCGGACATCACGGGGCAAATTATGTGAGCTAATTAGCAATTATGTCGGCTAATTGGGAGTAACGCGTCCTGCAACACGACTACCAGGCATATGGAACATATTCAAAATGTTATATTACTCGTGGACATGTTCATAATTTTATATTGCTCGTTTAAAATGTGATATTAAAGTGTTATACGGCCAAACAACATATTCAAAATGTTATACTGTATACTGTAGTGAACTTATTCGAAATTTTGTATTGCTTGTTTAATATGTAATATCAGTGTTATATGGCCACCCAATATATTCAAAATATTGTACTGCTCATGGTCTTGTTCTTAATTTTATGCTGATTGTTTAATCTGTAATATTAAACTTTTAAATGGCCAACCAACAAATTCAAAATGTTTTATTGCTCATGGTCTTGTTCTTAATTTTATGCTGATTGTTTAATCTGTAATATTAAATATTTAAATGGCCAACCAACAAATTCAGAATGTTGTATTGCTAGTGGAATTCTTCATAATTTTGCTTGCATGTTTAATATGTAATATTAAAATGTTTTATGGCACACCAACATAAAATGTTACACCGTCCATTAACATATTTGAAATGCTACAATGCTCGTGAGTATATTTGTAAAGGTAATCTGCCCATAAAATTTTCAAATCCTGAATGAATGAGTGAGTTTAAATCCTGAAAGAATGAATGAACATAAACCCTGAATGAATGAGTGGATTTATATCCTGAATGAATGAATGAATGAATTTGAATCCTGAATGAATGAGTGAATTTAAATCCTGGATGAATGAGTGAATTTGAATCCTAAATGAGTAAGTGAATTTAAATTTTGAATGACTGAAAATTTTAAATCCTGAATGCGCTTCTCAGCCCAATTTGAAATACAAAATGCTTTATAAAAATTCCATTACTATGGCCAATACTAGGCTGAACGATAGTACAGCTTACGATTCCTTTGAAAATTTTACCGAAAATGCAGAGTCAACTCAATACCAACATTTTCATTCTACTGTATGTACTCTGCCATAAATAATAAATTCACTAATAACTCAAAATTTCAGTAGGCATGCATTTACGGCACGATCATTTGTGTTACTTGTTGGCTGTGTCCACAGCTTCTTCAGTATTGTCATTTCATGTGACCATAAAGCGGCCCATAGACGATCAATTTTATTGTCAATATCATTGACAATGATGAATATTGACAATTTAATTGATCGTCTATGGGCTTGATTGACGACCGCCAATTAATTGACTTAGTGGGCAAAAAAATCTCATCAATATATTGAGTCAATGATATTGACAATTAAATTGATCGTCCATGAGCCGCTTAACGTCGGATAGTTATTGTATCAAAGGCCTCCATGTTATTGTCATTGAATGTGAAACTGCGTAAGTTAGTTATTGTATCAAAGGCCTCCGTGTTATTATTATTTAATGCAAGCTAGATATTGTATCAAATGTCTCTATGTTATTGTTATTTATTGTGAACACAACGTCGGCTAGTTATTCTATCAAATACCTTCATTTTATTGTCATTTAATGTAAACTTAACGTAGGCCAAAATCATGAAATAGTCATGCCAAAGTCATTCGAAGTCAGTCAGCTATGTCAGGTATTTACCACACATCCACAGAACCCGTCACGGTCAAGTCACGGTTTAGAATAATGACGCCGTATACCTCCATACTAGAACCATACGGCCATTCTATTTGTCACGGTGAGGTCATTAGTACACAACCATGTCATTCCAAATTTATTCATCGTTGATATACACATGCTGCATCGCTTCAATCAAAACGGTTCACTCGAAATAAACTAATAATGAAAGCCAAACACATGCCCTACGCAACAAATATTTGCGAGAGCGCTGGTCGTAATCGGACTGCGAGGGGCAATCTTTCATGTTGATCAAGTGAGGAACATCAACCTGCGCGCCATTGATTACGCCAATATTTGGCGCTAACAAGTTTGTCCTTCAAAAGCGCGTACGCAAAAGTTTAGCGCGCGTCGATCAGGACCATAACTTTACTCATTAGCGACAGCGTGGACTTTGTAAGAGAATAACGTAATTCCAATTACCAAGGCTCGGTGTGCCTAAAAACTAATGACTTGACAGGTTCATCAAAGCGGCGCCAAAATGCGAGCCGTTCTGGCTGTGTTAAAAGGATTCCGCAGTTCCGAAATCAAAACTTTGCATTCTGAGCCCCCAAAATTAACAAATCCTGTCAAATTCTAAGTAGCGGCCGTCGCCCTTTATGCTTTCTTTGTCTGCAAACTTTTTAATATTATCATAGTTTGCTCTGGGAATGTTTGGTGCCATTATATTGGCGATGGGTTCGGTCATTTCGTGCCTCATTTCTCGATTTCTTACCTAATAATACCCTTGGTGGGGTTATTTACTCCCATATTTATTTGGTGTCCGCGTGTTCCGTCTCTCTGTGACGTTCTCAAGGATGCTCAATGACCGTATCTATGATACCAGTTTCATCAGTGCGCAATATTATTGCAAGAATATTTTAATCGCGGGCCCTATTAGGATGGATATATTTGTTTGTCATCCATATTCTGGGACTCATTTAAGGAAATCATCGAATCCAGTCGGTATGTATTATAATTATCTAGGAAATATGAGACAAGCTAGGAAGCTCTTTGCAAAACATCAGCTGTTTTTTACAGATATCGTCTCCGGCAATCGGAGGCCGGATGGTAAAGTAGTAAACTATCCGTAAAGTAGAGCAGTATAGTACATGCATCATCGTAGCTAAACAGCTGAAACCGTAAGTTTTTTAAGTAAACTTAACTACGCTACATACCCAGTCTAACTTTTTCCCCGGAGCATGCAGGCAGCGAAAAAATTAAACTGGGTACTTATAGTATGTTGCGCAGCTGAGTCAACATGGGAGAACTAAAAATTTATCACTGTGTACATTGTTAGAAACAATAGACCCTCGTCGCTTTAGACCAAAGGATCACATGGAGGATTTTGAGCTGATATAATTTTCTGAAACTGGGTAGGAACCCAAAATCGTAAGAAGCCGAATACTGTTATTTTTTTAACGTGTTTAAAGAGTTATTTAATATATTTAAGGAGTTTAATCTTTAAAGAGTTTACAGAAGTAAAGCATCAACGCCAGTGGTCATGAACCTTTTTTGAAACATCCCGTATTTCCAGTATGTCAACACGGCAAGCAAGGATGCTAATCATATGTAAATATACACAAGGTATCCTCAGAAGGATGTCCTGTGAAAAACTTTAATCTCTCAAAACTTGTTGGGCTTAAACTAAAACATTTTACAACGTAAAGTTAACTGAATTTTTAATTTTCCATCAAATAAAAGATCGAGCAGTGAAGAAAAAATCGCCGAAAAATGTTCTTTGTCTCCGCCGAAGCAAATTTGAACCTCGAAAAAAAATTGTATCTCGCATCAAAATGCTGCCAGCTACGCCGTTTATTCACTCCAGGGTGTTATCTTCAAATTAAAAATGGAGTATTTAAAAAATTTCATTTTATAAAGACTCTAGCTATTAAAAAAATAACCTAAAAGCCATGCAAAGCATCTTACGTTTAATGTACATCCGTCCCATTTTTTCACGTCTCATACGGTTCGTAGATGAATTATTCATCAAGCTGTGGTGCAGCTCTGGCTTCGATGATCATGCAGAAAAAAATTATTTCACAACATCAACTCATTTTACGAGATTTGGTTCACTTAGAAAAATTGATGTTCTTGTTTTAGGTTCTAGAACGAGAACATCTTTTGCTTCTGACTAGTGAGGGCAAAAGTTTTGTTTTGCAAGTGAGGGTAGAAGTTTGTTTTGCAAGTGAGGGTAGAAGTTTTGTTTTGCAAGTGAAGGTAGAAGTTTTGTTTTGCATGTGAAGGTAGAAGTTTACCTTGCAGGTTTCAAGTGAACAAGTTTCAAGTCCAAGTGTTTTGAAAGTTAGTGACTGTTTTTGAAAATATAGTGTGACAAAAGTTATGTTCTGAAATGTTTTGTATAACCAATACTGTTCGTGTTCATCGTCATATGCGAGCTCGTTTTGCTAATTCTATTAATTCGTAATGAACTTGAAGTTGCATCTTTAAACCATTTTAATAATTGTAAAAATGAATCCTCAAAGCGTCAACATCAGGCAAGTGTAACTCTAGTGACGGTAACAGTTATAAATAGCATGCGTATCAATCCTCCAGAGTGTTTGGCTTTGTGAAGCATAATTAACTATTGCGAACTAAATAACCAACACAAAAATAACACAGCATAGCATTAACTTTTAATAATGTTATTGTTATATAATATGTATAACAATAAAATAAATAATAATAATAATATGATATATATATATATTTTTTATAATTTCAAAGGAATAACATAGCAATAAAATTTCTGCCTATTGCATAAGTCTTGGGACAGAATTACGTCAAAATAGATAATTCTTCATTCCCTTTTACCAGTGTTGTATTCAAGTTCTGAAATCCATTTTCTTGTCCGTTAAATGACTGTTTTAGAACAGAATGCCTTGGAGGTACAACTCGAAGCAAAATTTGTGGGGGGAACGTGCAACCAAATAGAACGGTCTTTGAATGAAGATTTTTTTTTTTGTTGACAATAAACCGTTATGAAATAATTAGATGCTCGTGACTGATGGATGAAGCAATTGTGAATCTCAAAACTGATACATTTGATCGCTATTTTGCCTTAATATATCAGCCCGGGAATGCGTTTTTTCAGCAATGCCAGATCGAACAAAGGAATATCATTGATCCCTTTGCTGTAGAAAGTTAATTCTATCACCAGTGAGTCTTTTTTTCTAAAGAGTTTCTGTTTCTGGTCCAATTTTATATTTTTTATTTCAATTTTTTCGGTGTTCTCTCTGGCTAAGCTTAGGCATGATGCGTAGTCGGGAGAGAGCGAAGGCAAAGACCGGTTTTTTAACGGAGAAATCTTCCTATAAAACAACTACACTCAATCTTCGTTAAGATGTCAATGCACTCTCAATACTTCCTGCAATACTCTCAATATGTCAATATATCTTGCATCGCCAAGAACCTGATGGGCGAGCCAGCACAAAAAAGTAACCAACACAAAAAGTGGTGCTTCGTTATATTTTTACTTGTCCACCGCCCATTATTTTCAATAAGAAAAATGACGAAATGAAAGAAAGGCCGTGGGAAATGAAAAAAATAAATCTCTAGAGAGTTGATGAGGCCGAGTGCACACGGCCCGTCAAAAATGCACAATAATGTTCCACAAATCACATGACACACGTTCCTATTTCCTAACAATTCACGTGATATTCATTCCTACTCGAATCTGATGGATTATTAAACTGCAAATTGTGGAGTTGATGGAGCTTGTATCACAGATACGCTCATCACACACTGCAGCCTGGGTTCGGACAGACGGACAGACAGACAGAAAGACAGACACCTCTCTTATTATAATATAGATTCTGTCAAATTTCAACAGTATTCTGTCTTTTTGTACCACGAAGGGAGTAATCATAAGCGAAGAATAAAAATTTGAAATTTTTAGAAACGACACGAACTACAAAGGATGAGATAAAAAATAATATACAAAAATAATTGATGAGTATTTCATTTATTTACTTGAAACATACAAAAACAAGGGATAAGAAGACACTAATTCTTAAAAAGTGAAAAATAGCACAAATGATGAATATAGTAATATGAATTTTGGATGCATTTAAAAAATAGTACATTTTTTTTCACTTGAGACAGAAATCTGGATGCTCTTTGTACGCAAATGTAAAGTCATTCAATGGTCTTTCGATATTTCCTCACGCTAAAACATGAGGGGAAAATAGAGTTTCTCTCCAAAAGAACTGGACACTTCTCCAAAAACGTACTTATTTATACAAATAGATTAAATTTTTTTGAACAATGAATCATGATATTTCATTTGAAATATTCATTCAACATTTCATTTGAGAATGTATCATACTTTTTAATTTGAGAAATTCATTCAACATTTCATTTGAGAACGCATCACGCTCCTCCATCTGAGAATTTCTTTCAACACTTTTTTTAAGAAGGCAGCATTCAAAAATCATGTTTCTTCATCCGAAGAGACTCGATTCTTCAAAGTTTGGATGCTCTTTCAAGTGTTTTGTCACAGCGACGTCACACAACACCGATGATGCTCAAGAGCACACATAAAAATACCTTCAAAGAAACTCAGAAATTCTTGGTTTTCGCCTCTCCAAAACGCTTACTTCGTTTAGGCCAGTGAAAAGCGCCTTTAAATCAACACAGAGTTTAAGAAAGTTTTAGATTCTAAGAATTTCCCGAGCAGTTCTGCGTCTAAATATAAGGCCACGGCCTCTACAACCTGCTCATTATTAGAATGCAAAAATTTATTCAGAAGAAATATGCACTTTACTTGCTCCGGAGTAACACTTTTTTAACTATTTTAATATTATTGCAAAATATTTTGGTGTTTACAACGCAAGAAGATCACGAAAATGATCTGAAAATGTGCTGCAAAACTTCGTTCAGGAGTGAAACTAGCACGTACGTAACTATTTTATTATTGCCAACATATTTTGGTGTTTGTAACGCAAGGAAATCACTTAACTGATCCGGAAAAATACGTCAGCCATTTTGTTCACTCGAACTGTCAATAAAAAATTATGACACATGTCAATTAATTACGTTTTGTCCATTTAATTACAACACAAAATTAAAATCTTGATAAGAAATCATTCCACGTACAGTACCTTGGATGTCATTCATATTCATGTCATTCATATTCATACTGCTCAACTGATACTCCTTATGCCGGTGTACGAACTCACAATTGAGTCGAACATCCGGAAGAAGACAGACAAACAGGGCAACTTTTGCTCAATCTTTCCATTGAATTTCGCTCAAACTTTCAAGCAAGTCGTTCGAAAAGAGTTTTGGGCTTTGGAAAGTGTTCTCTGAACCTATAAGCTCTCTTTGAAAGTTTCTGATAGAAAGACAGCAGTACAGAGCTTCTCTGATTGTTTAGAACTCCGGTCTGGATCATCGCAGGATAAATTCAACTCGAGAAATTTGATCCAATAACCCTTGAAAAAATTTGTGTTACTTGATAGTTTCTGAAGGCGAAGTTCGTTTTCGATGAACAGCAGGGATGCAAAAAACTGTCTAATTAGTATCTCTCTGAAGAAAATGCATCAAAAAACGTGAATTAAGTTATTTTACTCAAGCTAAAACATCGCAATGTGTTAGTTAAGAAGCAAAAGCAGTAATGCGTTCACGAATTTTAGTATAAAGTTAAACTAAGTCGAAAGTTTGGCAGCCGGTATTTATGACAAATAAACGCTTACAACAGGGGAGAAATCCCTATCTTCACACTAACTACTGTAAACTGCATTATTTTGTCTAACATGTGTTTGAAAATATTAAGTGAAGCCTTTTCACTGACAATAAATAAATTTTAATTTGATTGTTAATTTAAAATAAATATATATATATATTTTAATGTGATTTTCAATTAAAAAAATAATGCATTTCAATGGGACTTTTCCTTGAAAATGAATATAACTTAATGAGATTTTTTTACTTGAAATAAATATATCGTAACAGGATTTTTCATTGAAAATATATGTATCTTAACGGGATTTTTTATTGACAATAAATATATTTCACCGTGATTGTTCATTGGAAATAAATGAATTTCAATGAGATTTACTATTATAGGTTGTTGATGACTATTTTTATTTATGCTTCGGTAGGAAACTGATGTTTCAGTACTAAAGCAAATTTACTGGTTACTTTAATGAAGAACAGAACCCCTATTCGATATCCTATTATTCCAGCATAACAGCGATCCGTTGAGAAGGACTGAGTAGCATGATAAAAAAATGTGCTCCCTGTATTTGAATTTAAACACCATTTAAATTCAATCATTTAGTTCGAATTTCTCACAGATTTACTACGTGTTTACGTAGTAACATTAAACGTTCGAACTTAAAATCAAATTTTCGACAATTTATCCCGCTTTACCAGGCTTTCGCAACTTGTCGACTCACTAACTGTATATATGTATATTATGAGACTGGAATTTTTCTGTATTGGAAAGGATAATATTTAAAAAATTGAAAATTAAAATAAAATTCATAATGTGTGCAAATTTAACAAATATTTGCATGGATACGATTTACTCCACCTACATAGCTGCGAAAAAACCTGCGTAGACATGCGATTAGCAAAATATTCGTTCGCAGGGCTGCAGTAGCTTTTTTCTAAAAAAAACAAGCACTCGAATAACGCATCCCTAAAATTATTTTTATTTCTACGGCAAAAAAGGACCCGAATAACTCATCACTGAAATTGTTTTTATTTCTACGGCAAAAAAGGACCCGAATAACTCATCACTGAAATTGTTTTTATTTCTACGGCAAAAAAGGACCCGAATAACGCATCCCTGATATTGTTTTTATTTCTACGGCAAAAAAGGACCCGAATAACGCATCCCTGAAATTGTTTTTATTTCTACGGCAAAAAAGGACCCGAATAACGCATCCCTGAAATTGTTTTTATTTCTACGGCAAAAAAGAACCCGAATAACGCATCACTGAAATTGTTTTTATTTCTACGGCAAAAAAGGACCCGAATAACGCATCACTGAAATTGTTTTTATTTCTACGGCAAAAAAGGACCCGAATAACGCATCCCTGAAATTGTTTTTATTTCTACGGCAAAAAAGGACCCGAATAACGCATCCCTGAAATTGTTTTTATTTCTACGGCAAAAAAGGACCCGAATAACGCATCACTGAAATTGTTTTTATTTCTACGGCAAAAAAGGACCCGAATAACGCATCACTTAAATTTTTTTTATTTCTACGGCAAAAAAGGACCCGAATAACGCATCACTGAAATTGTTTTTATTTCTACGGCAAAAAAGGACCCGAATAACGCATCCCTGAAATTGTTTTTATTTCTACGGCAAAAAAGGACCCGAATAACGCATCACTGAAATTTTTTTTATTTCTACGGCAAAAAAGGACCCAAATAACGCATCACTGAAATTGTTTTTATTTCTACGGCAAAAAAAGGACCCGAATAACGCATCCCTGAAATTGTTTATATTTCTACGGCAAAAGAGGACCCGAATGACGTATCACTGAAACTGTTTTTATTTCTACGGCAAAAAAGGACCCGAATAACGCATCACTGAAATTGTTTTTATTTCTACGGCAAAAATGGACCCGAATAACGCATCCCTGAAATTGTTTTTATTTCTACGGCAAAAAAGGACCCGAATAACGCATCACTGAAATTTTTTTTATTTCTACGGCAAAATAGGACCCGAATAACGCATCACTGAAATTGTTTTTATTTCTACGGCAAAAAAGGACCCGAATAACGCATCACTGAAATTGTTTTTATTTCTACGGCAAAAAAGGACCCGAATAACGCATCACTGAAATTGTTTTTATTTCTACGGCAAAAATGGACCCGAATAACGCATCACTGAAATTGTTTTTATTTCTACGGCAAAAAAGGACCCGAATAACGCATCACTGAAATTGTTTTTATTTCTACGGCAAAAATGGACCCGAATAACGCATCACTATAATTGTTTTTATTTCTAAGGCAAAAAGAAAAAGACACGAATGACTTGTCCCTTAACTTTTTTATTTCTAGGGGAAAAAATAAAAACATATCAACATTAAATAAGTGTTCAGGAATGGATTTGTGTAAAGAACACAAGTTTTATAAACATAACGTACGGATATTTTGAGCTTGCTTTTTTCAATAAAATTTCTTAGGAAATACAACCTTCAGACAGAATTTCAAAAATTAGGTTTACTCGTCTCAAAAGCTTTCACCTTTGATCAAAGTAAAAACAACTAATATTGGTAAAAATTTGCGAGAAAAATTATTAAATTTCTCATATTCACGTTCCTACTAGCCAAAAAAGTCGCTTTGGTGAAAAATATGTTATTTCTTAGCAAAATGTATGGATTATTTTTAAATCAAGTTGGGAAACCTTGTCCTGCGCAAAATAAGAGACCAGTTTCATTAAGATGTAGCAGCATAACTTCAAATTATCATGTATGTTGCTTTCAATTTTGTCAAAAGCCATCTCATTAAATTTTGACACCCTTTAAAAAACAGGTGTTTGATTTGCTTGTGCGCACTAGACTTAAACTTTTATTCATTAAATTCGAAATTTCACGTGCATCAAACTCTGCAGCCAACAGAGCCGTGATGAACGAGCGCCGACTCGTCGATGCTTTAGCGTGCAAACTTTTGCAATACCGAGAAGTTGCCTCAGTCTTCCACGCCAAGTTTCTGGACTTTGCGGAGCTCGCCTAGACGCTGCGAGCTCGTGAATCTTTCCTATTGAATGACTTCACTCAAAAATTTATTATATATTTATATATATATATATCGATTTATACCTGGTTGGTTTTGAAACTAAAAATAGGGGCTACATCAATAACGGGTTATTTATAACTGGTTAATTTTGAAGTGATAATGAGGAGTCGAATCAATTACGAGTTATTTATGCTTGGTTAGTTTTGAAATAATAAAAAGGAATCATATCAATAACGAGTTATTTATAACTAGTTAGTGATGAAATTATAAAAAAAAATTTGCAACGATAATTAATTGATATGATTTGTTTGGTAAACTTTATCGAAAGTACTCGTGACAGAGGAAGTTCTATCTTTGCTTACTGCCCTAAACTTTTTTTTCGGTATCAAAACTTAGCGTATTTTTTCACGTTACGATTACTTAATAGGTTTATCTAATAGCAAATAGAACTGAGAATCTTTCCAGATATTCAAAATTTTATTGGTAAAAATTATACTTTCGCTGCCTACATTCTAGGGCTCGGTCATTCGCGAATGGAATGACAGCAACGTAAATCATTATTATTTGACTTCAATTAAATATTTATTTCAACCATCTACTACAAAAAAAATACTTATATAGGACCCTACTTTGTCTGAAGATAATTTCTTTTTGGACGTTGTATGGTATGAAAATTAGAATTGTCCGGAAGCGAGATGGCGCAGAGAACGCCTTTTTTATGTATTCAAAATAAAAGATTTATAAGTACATGTTGAGCTTCATTCTCAGGAAAAATTCCCATGAAATAATTTAAGAAGAGGACTTCCTAAATAAGCAATACATTTGTCGTATTTCGTCTTGATATTTAACTTTTTACTTTGCATTTATCGAAAAAAAAAAATTTTAAAAATAAAAAAAATCCACGGGAAATGGACGTGAGATTTAACTACCTTCTACTCAGCAGAACAGATGGATGAGGTTCGTGAACGAAATATAAGTCTACGGAAAATGGAACTCATATTTAACTACCTTTTATTTCATCACTGCATTTGTTTTTAATTTTTGCGTGATAATGACTTGCGCCAGTGTTGTTAGGAAAATATTAGTTAGTTCCAGATGAGGTCAAACACCATTTTTGCCTCAAATTACTACGTGCTCATTTCGTCTAATTCATTTCTAGAGATAAAGCATTTGAATTTTATCTCGCTGTGTAAAAAAGCTTTTCTCCTGCTCTGCATGTCATTCTATAAACTTTCTCTGTATAATTTATTCCAAGTTATTTTACATTCATCTATATCTCTCCAATTTTGTGTTCATGTTTAAACAAATATTTATATTACCTGATTTTTTCCAATGACTTTTTCCTGCACCCAACCCAGCTCAATCTATTTACGTCATTAAATTTAAATTCACCACACTGTCTGCGATGGGTTAAACAAAAGTTTATTATTCAAATCAACTTCAAAGTCACAAGTTGGCGAGAACTTCATAAATAGCAAACATTAAATGGGGATATCGAATGGGATTAATTTAAAAAGATTGTTAAAAAATATACAGGTAACTCATCAATGGATCGTTTCACCCTTGGAAAAACTTTAAGCAGGACCCACCGGTGGGCCATATCGCAAAGAATGTGTTAAAAATTTCATACATTCGTACCACGACACTTTGACCTCAACGTCCTCTCCTTTGAGATGGTCGCAGTTGCGAATAAAATGAACAGGCTCCAGCTACTTAACCCTTCACATATAAAACATCTACATCTTCAAATTTAAATTTAAAAAAGTCTTTCATTCGTACCACTACGCTGTGACCTCAACCTCCTCTCCGTGGAGTTGGTCGCAGTTGAGAATAAAATGCCCTGAATGATAACAAACGTGCGTACATGAACATGCAAATAGGTCCTTTCTGTAGAGCAGAGCATGACGTAAGATGCTGTACATCTCGGTTAAAAACCCATTCAAGTTTCAAAGGGTCCCATGTTCTAAAGACCTCGTTAACATCCACTCAATTGGAACTGTTTACTGCAGCTCTTCCTCAAAAGACGTTGAGAAAATCCGCGTAATTACGGCTTGTGTTTGTGAAGAGACGCACGCATCAACCATACATGCGTAATGAGTGTGTGATACGGGCTTCAAAGCTTCTTTTATTTTCTTAAAATAGAGTGCAACGGAATTCAAATATAATGAGGTTCAAATAAACTGGCCTTTGGAAATATTTATACGACGATTTTGCTCTCAGCTGACGCGTTTCTTTACGCGTTTTGTGGTTCTAGTTATTTATAGTAAGGTAATTGCGTCAAAAGAATTGAATTAGGGATATTTCTTTCGAGCGAAGACTTTTTTCTAGTTATGACGCTGCAAAACGAGCTTCGTGTGTCTTATTTTTGGTGAGAGGAAAAAAATGTCAGAGTTTTGTATGAAAAAAATCAAGTCCCTAGTTCTCGGTTATCAGGGAGGCAGAGAAATGATGGCTAAACAAACTTTGAATGTTCCAAAAAAAATTCAATAAGCCGCTGCACAAACTTGTTACTTGCATCGCACGATTTTGAGGTTGAGTGTACAGTTCTCCGTTGTATATACGCGTTTATTGGATGTTAATTACTCTCATTTTTATGTATAAACTAAGCCTGTACGCACAAAGTTCCGTGCACAAGGAAAATGTCGTTTTTAATCGATGAATTTTTTGCTTTTTCAACATCAGATTGTCATCCTACATTCCTTGTTTTCATTTCAATATTAGTTATCAATCTGCTAATCATATTATATTCAAGTTCCTTCCAATCAGATGTTACAATTCTTCTAAAAATTCGATAGTACTTCACAACGTTCAGGCAATGAATAAAATTTTTAATTTCGATCCACAGCTATTCCCAGTCTGCTTCATTTCCATCCCTCACGTAAATGCCATCTGGAGTTCGGCCGCCATTGTTGACTGGTGAAGTCATAGTAAAACGGACATCCAAAATCCTGGGGATGTATAACGCAACAAAGGCTTATACAATTCTTTTATTTGTTGCACTGAAACTTTTGAAAGGACTTCAAGGCTCTGTTACTTTTTAAAATTCACATTGTCTGCTGCGTGTTTGGATTGAATGCTCGACAAAACTCTTTGTTTTCGAGATTTAGTAGATTTTAATAGATTTATTAGATTTTAAATTGAGACTTATTAGACTTTAAGTAACTCACTTCAACTTCACTTCCCATTTTGACTTACACAGTAAATAAAAGAAGCTTTTAATTTCATGTAACCTTAAAGTGAATTACAAGAAGCATTGTTGGAAGCCTCATTACCATGTCCTCTCGACACAGCGCTCACGAATAGAAGGACTAGAGCTGCCAGGCACTTTGGATAAATGAAACAAATCGAGAAATATGGTTTACCTCGACAGCGCAACGTTCGGTCGTGCATAATAATTACGGAGGTCTGGTGTGTCGTGGGGAGTGTGTGGTTTTTAGGGGGGAGTGTGTGGTGTGTCGTGGAGAGTGTGCGGTGTGTCGTGGGGAGTGTTTGGTGTGTCGTGGGGAGTGTTTGGTGTGTCGTGGGGAGTGTCTGGTGTGTCGTGGGGAGTGTGTGAGTGTGTGGTATGTCGTGGGGAGTGGGGTGTGTCGTGGAGAGTGTGTGGTGTGTAGGGGGGAGTGTGTGGTGTGTCGTGAAGAGTGTGCGGTGTGTCGTGGGGAGTGTCTGGTTTGTCGTGGGGAGTGTTTGGTGTGTCGTGGGGAGTGTCTGGTGTGTCGTGGGGAGTGTGTGAGTGTGTGGTATGTCGTGGGGAGGGGGGTGTGTCGTGGAGAGTGTGTGGTGTGTTGTGGGGAATGTATGGTGTGTCGTGCGGAGTGTGGTGTGTCGTGGGGAGTGTGTGGTTTGTCGTGGGGAGTGTGTGGTGAGTCGTGGGGAGTGTCCGGTGTGTCGTGGGGAGTGTTTGGTGTGTCGTGGGGGGGTGTGTGGTGTGGCGTGGGGAGTGTGTGGTGTGTCGTGGGGAGTGTCTGGTGTGTCGTAGGGAGTGTGTGGTGTGTCGTGGGGAGTGTGTGGTGGGCCGTGGGGAGTGTCTGGTGTGGCGTGGGGAGTGTTTGGTGTGTCGTGGGGGGGTGTGTGGTGTGGCGTGGGGAGTGTGTGGTGTGTCGTGGGGAGTGTGTGGTGGGCCGTGGGGAGTGTGTGGTGGGCCGTGGGGAGTGTCTGAATCTGTATGCGGTGCTCATTGATCACTTACTCTGAATTAAGGACATATTTATATCTAAGGAAAATGTTATCGTAACGGAAAACTTTACTGATTAAAAAGAACTGTACTAATATAGGATAAATTCACTGATTTAAAGGAACTCTACTGATCTCAGGCAACTTTCCTGTTCTAGGAGAACTTCACTGAAGAAGACAAATTTTGCTAATTAAAAAGAACTTCACTGATTAAGAAGAACTTAATTGATTAAGAAGAACTGTCTTGATCTGAGAGAACTTCACTGATTTTGAAAAACTGTTCTGATCGAAGGCAACTTTCGTGATCTGTAAAAAATGTCCTGATGTATAAAAACTGCGCTAACCTAAGGAAACTGTTAGTCTATGGAACTAAATTTATCACGGGATACTGTTCTGATCTTCGGATACTGCTCATAATTTAAGGTTATTGTCATGATCTAAGGATACTGTCCTGATTTATGGATACTAACCTGATCTGGTAATGCTGTGACCTCCTCAGAAGAACACAATACGGTAATGCTGTGACCTCCTCAGAAGAACACAATACGGTAATGCTGTGACCTCCTCAGAAGAACACAATACGGTAATGCTGTGACCTCCTCAGAAGAACACAATACGGTAATGCTGTGACCTCCTCAGAAGAACACAATACGGTGATGCTGTGACCTCCTCAGAAGAACACAATACGGTAATGCTATGACCTCCTCAGAAGAACACAATACGGTGATGCTGTGACCTCCTCAGAAGAACACAATACGGTAATGCTATGACCTCCTCAGAAGAACACAATACGGTGATGCTGTGACCTCCTCAGAAGAACACAATACGGTGATGCTGTGACCTCCTCAGAAGAACACAATACGGTAATGCTATGACCTCCTCAGAAGAACACAATACGGTAATGCTGTGACCTCCTCAGAAGAACACAATACGGTAATGCTGTGACCTCCTCAGAAGAACACAATACGGTAATGCTGTGACCTCCTCAGAAGAACACAATACGGTAATGCTGTCACCTCCTCAGAAGAACACAATACGGTGATGCTGTGACCTCCTCAGAAAAACACAATACGGTAATGCTATGACCTCCTCAGAAGAACACAATACGGTGATGCTGTGACCTCCTCAGAAGAACACAATACGGTAATGCTATGACCTCCTCAGAAGAACACAATACGGTGATGCTGTGACCTCCTCAGAAGAACACAATACGGTAATGCTGTGACCTCCTCAGAAGAACACAATACGGTGATGCTGTGACCTCCTCAGAAGAACACAATACGGTAATGCTATGACCTCCTCAGAAGAACACAATACGGTGATGCTGTGACCTCCTCAGAAGAACACAATACGGTAATGCTGTGACCTCCTCAGAAGAACACAATACGGTGATGCTGTGACCTCCTCAGAAGAACACAATACGGTGATGCTGTGACCTCCTCAGAAGAACACAATACGGTAATGCTATGACCTCCTCAGAAGAACACAATACGGTGATGCTGTGACCTCCTCAGAAGAACACAATACGGTAATGCTGTGACCTCCTCAGAAGAACACAATACGGTGATGCTGTGACCTCCTCAGAAGAACACAATACGGTAATGCTATGACCTCCTCAGAAGAACACAATACGGTGATGCTGTGACCTCCTCAGAAGAACACATTACGGTAATGCTGTGACCTCCTCAGAAGAACACAATACGGTAATGCTGTGACCTCCTCAGAAGAACACAATACGGTAATGCTATGACCTCCTCAGAAGAACACAATACGGTAATGCTGTGACCTCCTCAGAAGAACACAATACGGTAATGCTATGACCTCCTCAGAAGAACACAATACGGTAATGCTGTGACCTCCTCAGAAGAACACAATACGGTAATGCTATGACCTCCTCAGAAGAACACAATACGGTAATGCTGTGACCTCCTCAGAAGAACACAATACGGTAATGCTATGACCTCCTCAGAAGAACACAATACGGTAATGCTGTGACCTCCTCAGAAGAACACAATACGGTAATGCTGTGACCTCCTCAGAAGAACACAATACGGTAATGCTATGACCTCCTCAGAAGAACACAATACGGCAATGCTGTGACCTCCTCAGAAAAACACAATACGGTGATGCTGTGACCTCCTCAGAAAAACACAATACGGTGATGCTGTGACCTCCTCAGAAGAACACAATACGGTAATGCTATGACCTCCTCAGAAGAACACAATACGGTGATGCTGTGACCTCCTCAGAAGAACACAATACGGTAATGCTATGACTTCCTCAGAAGAACACAATACGGTGATGCTGTGACCTCCTCAGAAGAACACAATACGGTAATGCTGTGACCTCCTCAGAAGAACACAATACGGTGATGCTGTGACCTCCTCAGAAGAACACAATACGGTAATGCTATGACCTCCTCAGAAGAACACAATACGGTGATGCTGTGACCTCCTCAGAAGAACACAATACGGTAATGCTGTGACCTCCTCAGAAGAACACAATACGGTGATGCTGTGACCTCCTCAGAAGAACACAATACGGTGATGCTGTGACCTCCTCAGAAGAACACAATTCGGTAATGCTATGACCTCCTCAGAAGAACACAATACGGTGATGCTGTGACCTCCTCAGAAGAACACAATACGGTAATGCTGTGACCTCCTCAGAAGAACACAATACGGTGATGCTGTGACCTCCTCAGAAGAACACAATACGGTAATGCTATGACCTCCTCAGAAGAACACAATACGGTGATGCTGTGACCTCCTCAGAAGAACACATTACGGTAATGCTGTGACCTCCTCAGAAGAACACAATACGGTAATGCTGTGACCTCCTCAGAAAAACACAATACGGTGATGCTGTGACCTCCTCAGAAGAACACAATACGGTAATGCTGTGACCTCCTCAGAAGAACACAATACGGTGATGCTGTGACCTCCTCAGAAGAACACAATACGGTAATGCTATGACCTCCTCATAAGAACACAATACGGTGATGCTGTGACCTCCTCAGAAGAACACAATACGGTAATGCTGTGACCTCCTCAGAAGAACACAATACGGTAATGCTGTGACCTCCTCAGAAGAACACAATACGGTGATGCTGTGACCTCCTCAGAAGAACACAATACGGTAATGCTGTGACCTCCTCAGAAGAACACAATACGGTGATGCTGTGACCTCCTCAGAAGAACACAATACGGTAATGCTATGACCTCCTCAGAAGAACACAATACGGTGATGCTGTGACCTCCTCAGAAGAACACAATACGGTAATGCTGTGACCTCCTCAGAAGAACACAATACGGTGATGCTGTGACCTCCTCAGAAGAACACAATACGGTAATGCTATGACCTCCTCAGAAGAACACAATACGGTGATGCTGTGACCTCCTCAGAAGAACACAATACGGTAATGCTGTGACCTCCTCAGAAGAACACAATACGGTAATGCTGTGACCTCCTCAGAAGAACACAATACGGTGATGCTGTGACCTCCTCAGAAGAACACAATACGGTAATGCTATGACCTCCTCAGAAGAACACAATACGGTAATGCTGTGACCTCCTCAGAAGAACACAATACGGTGATGCTGTGACCTCCTCAGAAGAACACAATACGGTAATGCTGTGACCTCCTCAGAAGAACACAATACGGTGATGCTGTGACCTCCTCAGAAGAACACAATACGGTAATGCTGTGACCTCCTCAGAAGAATGCAATACGGTAATGCTGTGACCACCTCAGAAGAACACAATACGGTAATGCTGTGACCTCCTCAGAAGATCACAACACGGTAATGCTGTGACCTCCTCAGAAGAACACAATACGGTGATGCTGTGACCTCCTCAGAAGAACACAATACGGTGATGCTGTGACCTCCTCAGATGAACACAATACAGTAATGCTGTAACCTCCTCAGAAGAACACAATACGGTAATGCTGTTACCTCCTCAGAAGATCACAATACGGTAATGCTGTCACCTCCTCAGAAGAACACAATACGGTAATGCTGTCACCTCCTCAGAAGATCACAATACGGTAATGCTGTCACCTCCTCAGAAGAACACAATACGGTAATGCTGTCACCTCCTCAGAAGAACACAATACGGTAATGCTGTGACCTCCTCAGAAGAACACAATACGGTAATGCTGTGACCTCCTCAGAAGAACACAATTCGGTGATGCTGTGACCTCCTCAGAAGAACACAATACGGTGATGCAGTGACCTCCTCAGAAGAACACAATACGGTAATGCTATGACCTCCTCAGAAGATCACAATACGGTGATGCTGTGACCTCCTCAGAAGAACACAATACGGTGATGCTGTGACCTCCTCAGAAGATCACAACACGGTAATGCTGTGACCTCCTCAGAAAAACACAATACGGTGATGCTGTGACCTCCTCAGAAGAACACAATACGGTAATGCTGTGACCTCCTCAGAAGAACACAATACGGTGATGCTGTGACCTCCTCAGAAGAACACAATACGGTAATGCTGTGACCTCCTCAGAAGAATGCAATACGGTAATGCTGTGACCACCTCAGAAGAACACAATACGGTAATGCTGTGACCTCCTCAGAAGATCACAACACGATAATGCTGTGACCTCCTCAGAAGAACACAATACGGTGATGCTGTGACCTCCTCAGAAGAACACAATACTGTCGAATTTTCGACAATTGTGCAATCTTTAAAATTCAAAGCTTGAATAGCTAAAACCTTTCTAGTTACTTTCTTAATTTTCAAACTAAGTCTTAACATTAAAACTTCTGCTTTCCGGACGTGACCTCTAGCGGATGGGGATTCCGTCCGGTAGACTCTCCACTTCTCCTGCTCCATGAGCGCTTGTGTTCTGGCGCGTGCTCTGGTAATGTGCAGTCACCATCAGTCGTAGTGACGTCCCTCTCTGCGGGCGGCCGTGGTTCGTGGCCAGGCTTGGCTTGGTTACCTGGTGGTATCTTGGTGCTCAGCTGCTGTTCCTGGTGACAATCAGTTTTGCGAATCGGGCCATTCTATTCTTCCTGTGATTCATCTTTTCTATGTTTTCAGTTACGAAGTAGGATTTCTTTCTGGTTTGTTTAGTTGTGTTCTTAACACCCATTTTCTTTAAATTGCGCTCCACTGTAATTTTAAGGCTCAAATATTACCCTTAAATTGAAGTTCGTCAAATTGACGTACGTTTTAAGGTATTCACTCGTCTGAAAGGGGAGGTTCTTTTAACTCTCCTGAGAGTGCTCTGCCAGTTAAATTTCTCCTTCTTTCGAAAGCATCAAAGTCTCAACCTATCCTTTACTATTCTGCGTGGAGCGTGAATTACTCAACTGTATTTCACTTTAAATGTCTATTTCTTGCCTGAACGATTGCAATCACTGAAGACTACCAGTTTTTAGGTGAGCCGTTAGGTTTAACTTCTCTATTACTGTGCTATAAGATAGCTTGGAATAATTAGTTCACCTTTTGTTACTGAACGCAACCTTAGCGTACGGTTCTCTCCACAGTATTGCCAAGGTCGTTCCTGGGGATTACGACGCCTGTTTTCCGAGAGTTCTTTTCTGTTCGTCAATCAGCTTCAGGCTCCGGCACTTCCTTAGGGTGCGTACGTTAGTTTCATCGTTTCACTTTCTCCTATTTTGTATCTATTGCCAATTCTTGATATTTTCTTTTTCTATGATAGGCTGTTTCCAAAACTCAACCTCTCAATTTTTCAGGAAGCTCTGCTTTGGCTGGGTTCGGCCGCTCCTTTGGGGGCTGTTCTGCGCTTGTGGCTGCGCTCGTGCGGGGTCCAGTCTGCTGGGGACCATGCTCGTTTCTTGATATGAGTGCCCTGAAGTGCTCTGGAGCAACTGGGAAGCTGGAGGTCTCTCGTCTCTCTGTCTCAAAATTAATTTTCCATGCCACAGTTACTATATTGTTTTATCTAGTACCAACTACTAGATTACCTCAAAAGTTAGTCACAGCAGTCTTGTGGTTGACTCTGCGTTCGCACTGCGGAGAGACGATTAAATTTAAAAGTGGCAGCTGTCTGAGTTAAGGGTTATTTTCTTCGTCAAGGTTTTGAACTTTAGTGTTGCGACAGCCTCGACGGTGGAGTCGCCTTAGTTAGTTACCTTGTTAAAAGTTTGCCTCCCGTTGGAGGTCTCAACTGAACTAAATCTAAGTTTCTTAAAATTATGCCTCCCGTTGGAGGTCTCAGCGGAACCGAAATTTAAGTTTAAGATTGTGCCTCCCGTTGGAGGTCTTCACCTGATAAAATAATTAAACTGAAATAAATGTCTGAATAAGACCCTATCGTTTCCTTCCTTTTCGTGAAAAGGTTAGAGAGTAAGTGCGGGCAAGAGAAAAATCTCGATAATACGGTGATGCTGTGACCTCCTCAGAAGAACACAATACGGTAATGCTGTAACCTCCTCAGAAGAACACAATACGGTAATGCTGTTACCTCCTCAGAAGATCACAATACGGTAATGCTGTCACCTCCTCAGAAGAACACAATACGGTAATGCTGTCACCTCCTCAGAAGATCACAATACGGTAATGCTGTCACCTCCTCAGAAGAACACAATACGGTAATGCTGTCACCTCCTCAGAAGAACACAATACGGTAATGCTGTGACCTCCTCAGAAGAACACAATACGGTAATGCTGTGACCTCCTCAGAAGAACACAATACGGTGATGCTGTGACCTCCTCAGAAGAACACAATACGGTGATGCAGTGACCTCCTCAGAAGAACACAATACGGTAATGCTATGACCTCCTCAGAAGATCACAATACGGTGATGCTGTGACCTCCTCAGAAGAACACAATACGGTGATGCTGTGACCTCCTCAGAAGAACACAATACGGTAATGCTGTGACCTCCTCAGAAGAACACAATACGGTAATGCTGTGACCTCCTCAGAAGAACACAATACGGTAATGCTGTCACCTCCTCAGAAGAACACAATACGGTAATGCTGTAACCTCCTCAGAAGAACACAATACGGTAATGCTGTCACCTCCTCAGAAGAACACAATACGGTAATGTTGTAACCTCCTCAGAAGAACACAATACGGTAATGCTATGACCTCCTCAGAAGAACACAATACGGTGATGCTGTGACCTCCTCAGAAGAACACAATACGGTGATGCTGTGACCTCCTCAGAAGAACACAATACGGTAATGCTGTGACCTCCTCAGAAGAACACAATACGGTAATGCTGTGACCTCCTCAGAAGAACACAATACGGTAATGCTGTGACCTCCTGAGAAGAACACAATACGGTAATGCTGTCACCTCCTCAGAAGAACACAATACGGTAATGCTGTAACCTCCTCAGAAGAACACAATACGGTAATGCTGTCACCTCCTCAGAAGAACACAATACCGTAATGCTGTAACCTCCTCAGAAGAACACAATACGGTAATGCTGTTACCTCCTCAGAAGATCACAATACGGTAATGCTGTCACCTCCTCAGAAGAACACAATACGGTAATGCTGTCACCTCCTCAGAAGATCACAATACGGTAATGCTGTCACCTCCTCAGAAGAACACAATACGGTAATGCTGTCACCTCCTCAGAAGAACACAATACGGTAATGCTGTCACCTCCTCAGAAGAACACAATACGGTAATGCTGTAACCTCCTCAGAAGAACACAATACGGTAATGCTGTCACCTCCTCAGAAGAACACAATACGGTAATGCTGTCACCTCCTCAGAAGAACACAATACGGTAATGCTGTAACCTCCTCAGAAGAACACAATACGGTGATGCTGTCACCTCCTCAGAAGAACACAATACGGTAATGCTGTCACCTCCTCAGAAGAACACAATACGGTAATGCTGTCACCTCCTCAGAAGAACACAATACGGTAATACTGTCAACACCAAAGGGAATTACATTTAACTGAAACTTGAAATGATTTTCAAATAGAAACAGAAACCTCAATGTGGCGTTTTACAGATGTTCTAACTTACACATATATCAAAGCAAGTTAATACCTATAAATAAATGAGTTTCTTTAGCAGCCACATGCGTTTTGAACATAGTACTTATATATCTACCTAAAACTTCAATATTAGTGAGCAACAAGTGATGACTCCCGCTGAGCTAATCTCTAACAAGAACTTCAAATTGATAGCATTTATAAGCAATGGCGCTAGGTGAGCATCAACAAAGCAATTAGAAGTACACGTAAATAAAAAATAGCAAAGACATCGTGGGTTCTTGGTGAGCTTTTCATGCAAATTTCAGCTTTGTGAAACGTAACCGGTGAGCAACGATTCATCTCTGGAGTGAGTTCTTGGAAATCTTTTAACAAATTTCAGATTCGTAAGCCGTAAGAACTGAGCGAAGATTCATCACTCGAATGATCCCAACTGAACAGGGTTGGTACATTGCTTCAAGAAAAAGCTCATGCTTGCTAATGACCCTTCATATTTCCAGTACTTACGTCGAGTCTAAACTTTTAGAGACTGCGAGCCCCTGAGTTTTCTCGTCCGGATCTTGTTTGAAGTCTGTCGTAGCCCGCAGTTTTGAGCGCTCTAACAAGATGGAGGTCTTTAGCATTCTTTAGTGCCTCTGGACCTCCTCTAAAAGTCATGCCAGAAAAACATAAAGCAAAGTCTAATTTTTCAAACAGCGTTTTTAATATTGTTCTAGACAGTGACCGTGCCGGGAAAAGTCTTCAAGGAAGGGTAGCAAATTTCGTTTTTCATAATTGCTCTCTGGGTTGAGGCAGAAATTTTTAGATTTTGTTTTTTGTTAATCGCTCTTTGGATTGAGGAATAAATTTTCTAAATTGCCTCTCAAGGAAATTGCCCTGTTCGTGACGTCAAACGCTTTCTAAAGAAAAAAAAGAGAGACAAAACGTTCGAAATTCGATTTTATTCGAATATATAACTTAAATGATGAAATGATCATAGTAGCTATCTTGCTCTTTCGTATTTATTTAGGAGAGACAAATTTGTGTTTAGTTGTTTCTGACAATGCATAGAGAGTTGCTGCTAAATGAAACTGTTCCTTTAGTTTTGCCTCAAATTATATTTTCCTTACGAATTTATTTTCCGACTTATAATTCAAGTATAAAAGCTGTGCACCGGATTTCAGAGTCTTTATAGATCGCGTTTCGATCGGAACCCCACTGTATTATTTGAATGTTATTTACTTTTATATAGCCCCAGAATAAAATAAGTTTATGTTTTTCAGTATTTGTGATTGTAACATCTCATAGCAATTAATTATCAGTGCCGATAATATATTAATAAGCACCAGCATCACTAGCAATAGCATGCGTAGTACAGTCAACGTATTAATCAATGCGCACCAGTACCTCTATCAATAAAATATGCAGTACAGTCAACGTATTAATTAATATGCAACAGCACCACCAGCAATAAAATGCGTATTGATTAATATCATTAATCAATATCATTAATGAATATCATTAGAAATTCCGCACCGCTCACATCAAAGTGTGCTTTAGAGCGCAGCATTTCGTGCAATGCAAGAACTCGTCAAACACTGACAGCATCACCGTAAATGAGTCCGTGAGGTAATTGTATGAGGCGCTCAGAAAGCATTTTCCGTTCGTTCGTAGGCTTTGAAAGCCTCTATTGTCGAGGCTTAAAAGCTCGTTATTTTGAAAACCTTTGCTCTATTCATTTAAAAATAGAACCCTTGAGAATTTGATACACTAATGACTGGGACTCAGTCCTCGTTATTTGCGTAATAGCTAATCATTAAATATTGTTTACAGATATAACTTGTCCTTTGTCTTCTCGTCGGCATGTTTATTGAAACCAAATGCAATGCTGCTGTTTTCTGACGTATGCAGACCGTGACGCAGCCTCAGTCATTATCCAAGTCATTGGCATTTGATTGCCAGCAATTTGAGGGATCAATCAAAACAAGCTATAAATGAAAAACTTCATCGGAAACTACTCGTGAAATAAAAAATAACCAGGAAAATCGCATGTGGTCTATAGATGAAAATGTTGATAACTGATACAGAATATCAAAATGGTGGTGACTGACACAGAATGAAATCAAAGAGCTGATAATTGATACATATTGATATCAAAATACTTGTAACTAATACAGAATAATATCAAAATACTTGTAACTAATACAGAATAATATCAAAATACCGGTAATTGATACAGAATGATTTCAAAATACCGATAACTGATAAAGAATGCTACCAAACGCTGATAACTGATAAAGAATGCTACCAAAATGCTGATAACTGATAAAGAATGCTATCAAAATGCTGATAACTGATGAAGAATGCTACCAAAATGCTGATAACTGATAAAGAATTCTACCAAAATGCTGATAACTGACAAAGAGTGCTACCAAAATGCTGATAACTGATAAAAAATGCTACCAAAATGCTGATACCTGATAAAGAATGCTACCAAAGTGCTGATAACTGATAAAGAATGCTACGAAAATGCTGATAACTGATAAAAAATGCTACCAAAATGCTGATAACTGATAAAGAATGCTACCAAAATGCTGATAACTGATAAAGAATGCTACGAAAATGCTGATAACTGATAAAAAAATGCTGCCAAAATGCTGATAACTGATGCTGAATATCAACTCATGATTTATTCATAATGGGAACAGAACGGACTTGAATCCTCCTAAATGCCACGTACTGATCCTTCTAAATGCCGCCATCATGATGATGGCGGTAATCCGCTATATTTTATAACATATATATAAAATCATACGTATAAGCGTTCAACATAGGACAGCTTTTGCCCGAGGTTCTTGACGAGCATTTTACTCGACTTGCAATCATTGTGAACTCTGTTGATATTTTCCATGAATCTTATTTGCTTACAATCTTTATACAATCTTAATACAATCCTAATACAATCGTAATACATCTGAATGCAATCCTAAGACATACAATCTCAATACAACCTTAATACATCCAAGTACAATTCATATACAATCATAAAACATCTTGATACAATCTTAATATATCTTAATACAATGTTACATCTTAAACTAACCTTATTACATCAAAATACAATTTTACCAGGTCTTAATGCAATCTTAATAAGCGTGTTGTTATTGGGGACAATAAGCGTGTTGTTATTGGGGACAATAAGCGTGTTGTTATTGGGGACATATAAGCGTGTTGTTATTGGGGACATATAAGCGTGTTGTTATTGGGGACATATAAGCGTGTTGTTATTGGGGACAATAAGCGTGTTGTTATTGGGGACAAATAATCGTGTTGTTATTGGGGACAAATAACCGTGTTGTTATTGGGGACACATAAGCGTGTGGTTATTGGGGACATATAAGCGTGTTGTTATTGGGGACATATAAGCGTGTTGTTATTTGGGACATATAAGAGTGTTGTTATTGGGGACATATAAGCGTGTTGTTATTGGGGACAATAAGCGTGTTGTTATTGGGGACATATAAGCGTGTTGTTATTGGGGACAATAAGCGTGTTGTTATTGGGGACATATAAGCGTGTTGTTATTGGGGACATATAAGCGTGTTGTTATTGGGGACAATAAGCGTGTTGTTATTGGGGACATATAAGCGTGTTGTTATTGGGGACATATAAGCGTGTTGTTATTGTGGACATATAAGCGTGTTGTTATTGGGGACATATAAGAGTGTTCTTATTTGGGACATATAAAAGTGTTGTTATTGGGGACATATAAGCGTGTTGTTATTGGGGACAATAAGCGTGTTGTTATTGGGGACATATAGGCGTGTTGTTATTGGGGACAATAAGCGTGTTGTTATTGGGGACATATAAGCGTGTTGTTATTGGGGACATATAAGCGTGTTGTTATTGGGGACATATGAGCGTGTTGTTATTGGGGACATATAGACGTGTTGTTATTGGGGACAATAAGCGTGTTGTTATTGGGGACATATAAGCGTGTTGTTATTAGGGACATATAAGCGTGTTGTTATTAGGGACATATAAGCGTGTTGTTATTGGGGACAATAAGCGTGTTGTTATTGGGGACAATAAGCGTGTTGTTATTGGGGACATATAAGCGTGTTGTTATTGGGGACAATAAGCGTGTTGTTATTGGGGACATATAAGCGTGTTTTTATTGGGGACATATAAGCGTGTTGTTATTGGGGACATATAAGCGTGTTGTTATTGTGGACATATAAGCGTGTTGTTATTGGGGACAATAAGCGTGTTGTTATTGGGGACATATAAGCGTGTTGTTATTGGGGACATATAAGCGTGTTGTTATTGTGGACATATAAGAGTGTTGTTATTGGGGACATATAAGCGTGTTGTTATTGGGGACATATGAGCGTGTTGTTATTGGGGACATATAAGCGTGTTGTTATTGGGGACATATAAGCGTGTTGTTATTGGGGACATATAATCGTGTTGTTATTGGGGACAAATAATCGTGTTGTTATTGGGGACATATAAGCGTGTTGTTATTGGGGACATATAAGCGTGTTGTTATTTGGGACATATAAGAGTGTTGTTATTGGGGACATATAAGCGTGTTGTTATTGGGAATATATAAGCGTGTTGTTATTGGGGACATATAAGCGTGTAAAACACACACTAACTACACTACTTACGTTCGTGTAATTTGTGGTGATGCCAGTGAACTTTATAAGAGACTTTTTAACACAGAATTTACTTTGGGAATTATAGTATCCTGGTTTTGTGTATAATTTGCTAGATTGTTCTATTTGTCAATCCTACTACGACGTAGTTTGCACTCCACTATCATGTCGCCCTGCTCGAATTTAATGTTCGTAATATCTTCAACGTACTTCTGCCTCGTTGTGGCATTTTTTATAATTGATGTACCTGAGGCTCGTTGTTACGTTTCTTTGATTTTCGGGGCATAAATGCCTTGTTGTTACGTTTTCTTGATCTTCAGTGCATTTTTTCCTCGTTGAAACATTTTCTTGATGATCGATGTACCTATGCACCGTTGTGAATTTTCTTTGACCTTCGATGTATATATGCCTTGCTGTTACATTTTCTTGATAATCGATGTAACTTTGCATCGTTGTGACGTTTTCTTGATCTGCAGTGAATATTTTCCTCGTTGTGACATTTTCTTTATCTTCTGCGTACCTAAGCCTCGTTGTATGACATTTTCTTGTCATGCACGAACACCCTTTTTCCGAGATCACCTACGACACACACACACACACGAACTTAACATTCGTAAACAAGCCTGAGAGAGTCGACGTCCCCTGTTTTCCCTGAGTGTCACGTAAGAAGCCCTTCAAATAAACCTGCCTAAGTCAAATAAAATCTATTCAAACATCGAGCTTTCGGTGTTTGTACGTTCACTGCATTCAATAAACGAATGCAATGTTCCTACTTAATGTGCAGCATTTCAAGTTGCATATTCCTAAAATTTTACGAAAGATGTAGCATTTCAGTTGTTTTTCCGTTCACTGAATTTATTAAACAAATGCGCAATCACCACTTAAGGAGAGCGTCCCCCATACGGACTTTTTTCTTTATTATTGAACCTAGAACAATGAAATTTGATATACTGATAGGAAATTGAATTTGGAATCGTTTTTGCTTAGAGCAAAAGTTCAATTTTCTTGAAAAGAAAATGGGAAATCGAAGAAAACGAAGTTTGAAGGGGGGGGTTTCAAAAATCTTCTCCTCCTACAGTTTTTGAGCTACAGTGATGATTTTGGTATCAATGAATGCGGAAAGACACGGGCTTTTATGGATGCTAAAATTCATTCCAAAATTATTTATTGCTCAAGAGTTATGAAGTCATAAATTTTAACATTTCCGAAAAAGGGCATTTCTTTCCTATTTTTACACTTTTTCATATTGAAAATGTAAATTTGAGGAAACGAATTTTAGCATCCATAAAAACCCGCGTCTTCCCGCGTTTAATGATACCAAAACCATCACTGTAGCTCAAAAACTGTAGGAGGAGAAGCATTTTGAAACCCCGAAAACCATTGTTTACATTATAAGCAAAACAAAGAAACATAAACAATACAAATAAAAAATTTTTAAAAATTTTTGGTTCAAGTTAGACCCCTGAAATCATTATAGAGTAATCCAGAGACATAGAAGATGACATAGCAACTTCGCGCCGTGAAGAAAGTGCCATGGGGGAGGTGTAACATGATAAAATACCACTTCCCCCTCCCCTCCCCCCCATTCTTTAAACCCCCGTAGCGGGCGAACGAATGACCGTACGAGTCTCATTTTTTCACAGGATGTACCTGACCCTTACACTTCTTATAGCGGCCAAAATCCCAGTTTCGCAAGAAATCTCCAAAACATGGGGTGCAGAAGGGGGACGCTCTCCTTAACGTACATTATTTTAAGTCCCATATTCCCAAAATTTTAACAAAGATGTTCCATTTCAGCAAGCGAATTTAATGTAAGAGGGTTGGGGGAAATTTACTCTCCGCGCACGGCGCTGCAACGCCTCTCATTCGAATTTCAATTACAGAGCGCAACGTGATCGGTCGTAACTGTGACACTTGACCAGTTTAATGAGCGGGGACGGGCGAACATCTGCTGTGCTGTTGCCAGTCTCGGGACTTGCTGGTCGGTTTTAGGATGAAAAGGAAAATCAACGTGGCTAAGAATATCATGAAAAAAACGTTTCGGAATGCAAAAAGTCCATCTACAGTGCTCTGTATTATATGAAATTGAAGTTTTAAAAATTTGTAATTTTAAATCTGCTATCTGTCAGTCTGTTGCTCTACGTACTCCTGGACAAGGTTGGACCAGTAAAAAAATATCACTGCCAGACCAGCGGAAAGGTTCATCGTCACAGTTGGACCTGTAAACAAAAAAAAAACATTTCGGTTAAAAGAGCGAAAGCGGACCACCGTCAAGGTTGGATCAGCATAAAATACCACCACCATGTTCAGATCAGCTAGGAAAAAACCCGTGTGTTGAAAATCGAAAGTAAAAATTTTATTATTGGCCTGCGCGTTGTGGAATAATATCGAATAGATCATTAATTTTCAAAATTAAAATATTTTATTGGAAGAAACTTGAATATAATATGAGTTGCAGGTTGATAGCTAATATTGAAATAAATGACGAGGAATTCGGGATGACAATCTGATGTTCAAAATGCCAAAAATATATGGAATAAAAACGACTTTTTTTGTGCACGGAACTTTCGTGCACTAAAGGCCTCGTCACGGTTGGACCTGCAAAAAAATCGTCTCGGTCGACTACAGTCACGGTTGGAATAGTTAACAACTCCATCATCAACATTGGACTGCCTAAAATTACCGGGGCTGAACCTACCAAAAAACACCGTTAGGGTCGGACCAACAAAGCAGATCGCCGTAGAGGTCGGAGCAGCAAAATATGCCGTCACGCAACTTGAGTAGCACGAGACAACCGTGAAAAGCCGCTAATTTCATTTTTAATATCATTAAGGGTCAATGAGTTTGTTGATACCAATATACTTGGATTTTTTAGCAGAAATGCGCGATCGAATTAAAGATTTTTTAGTAATTTCAGCTCGTGATTAATTCCTTTTAAATTCGATTTGACTGATTAACTGATTAAACAACCTGTTTGAGCTCATACGACTTACCACGAAATTATTTTTTAGCGTTACCATACGGACGAATAAAAGACATTAGAGATTCAAAATTATTATTCAGCATTTTAAGGCCTCATATTAAGTTCAAATATCCGACTGAAAGTTTGTTCTATTAGATCAACGAGCGAAAAAATGAGTTAAAACTGTCCAGCTTTTGACGCCGTTCTCGTGTATACCTGGCAAAATAAATGACCTCTTTATTCCGCGCGATGTTTTGATTTGAATCGAGATTTCCTTCTCCAGTTCTATCTCCACAGGTAGAGACCCTCCCCTTTTCGAATACCCGGCGCTCAAAAATGTAAAGCGGCGGATACCGGTGAAATCCCACTCGAAACGTAAATGTAAAGTGAATCCTTCACCGATATATAAAATGAAATCCCACACCGTCGATATTCATGAGGCCGTCGGGTCGGTGCACAGCGCCCCGCGCTGGGGACAAGAAGCGTGACCGCGATCAGGCAGCGCTATCTCCTCCGCGGTCTCGGGAAATGCGGACACTTGTAATGTATTCCGTGCAGGCCTTTATGTGAGGATAACAGTTGGAGAACGGATTTGTCTCCTGCCTGGAGGATAAAACGGAGTGAGATACGGGATACAAAAGGCACACCCACGCTCTGTGCTGCTGGGAAATATCGAGTACTTTACAATGTTTAGAACTATATAGGAGCTGATGGATGCAGGTGATGAATAATGTACTGGGTATTTGAGGGTGTAAATTAACGCAGACGATGATAAAGTACAGATTATTTGTGAGTGTAAAGTTTCGTGGAAGTTAAATAACGGACAACTCATTTGAGGGCGTAAATTGACGTAGATTTGAGTAGAGGATAGTTACTTATAGATATAAAATGGCATAGCCGATAAATAATGGACAGTTTAATTGAGGGTGTAAGATGACGTAGACGTATAATGGATTGGTTAATTGAGTATGTAAATTGATGTAGACGATAAATACTGGACAGGCTGATGAAGCGAGCTAAATGAATGAGATGTTTTCCAAAGACATGCCTAAATCAAACGGCTGTAGAATGTACTAATTTATTAATAAGGCATTGATATTTAAGCAAAAAGAAAAATGTCCCTCACGCGAGACTGGTGGTGAGGAGTAAATTGAGTTGAAAGCTGAGGTTGTTCATACTCACCTGCCTCATTAGCTAGAGCCCGGTCTTCCAGTCTAACATTTTCGCCGCCTAAGCAATTTAGGCAATTAAATCGCTTAGGCCGCGAAAAACATGCATGCAGGCAGCGAAAAAGTTCGACTAGGTTGGCACCATTATATTTATGTTCTATACTGAAAATTTGTTTTGAAGATAAACCATAAGTGAGCTACAACATGAGCAATCATACAAAGTAAAAAATTGCAGTCAAGATGCACCGTAAGTGTGCTACAGCATGAACTATCACACAAAGATTGCCCTTCCGTCAAAATGAAGTACCACTCAACAAGGTCAATATGCTAAACTGTGAGTCAGTCTCGTGAGGCAGTGAGCAAATGACCCGACTCTGTTTCGGTCGCCTCTTTTCTCTGTGCACACTTGCTCTAATAAAATTCTTCTTCGTGGTGATTTCGACTTTTCTTGAAAAAGCGTCTGACAAAAATTTAAAGCGAAGGCCTTCCGTGTAACTCGCCGGCGAATTCAGTCTTTGATATTCATGGCTGCATTTACAGGCGTGGAATGAGATTTCCGACTGAACTGATCTGCTTCTCGAACTTTTGTACCAGATATTCTTTGAAGGCCAAGAGTAGCTCTGAACCGGCTGGAAAAGCAGCGGTTCCAACTCTGTTTATTTCTTCCCTCAGTGAAGGCATGAACCATAATTCCACAAGTACTTTTACATGCACCAAGTTACGCAAAAAAACACGCAACAAGGCACAAGTCACCTTTGATTGAAGTTAATCGTTAATGTCTTGAGCCGAGGAATGTAACCTCAAAAATTACTGACAAGGCAATGCGTGAGTTCGGTTTTACTAAGTTCATTCGGGATGTTGCGTGTTAAAAAATATACCTCCAAACCATATAAATAAGTAAATTAACCTATAACGCGTGAAAACAGTTTCACTAAGTTTATTCGTAATGCTGCCGACCAAAAGATAAACCTACAAACCAAGTGAACCCAAAAACAATCCTACATTGCACGAACTCAGTTCCACTAGATTTATTCTTGACTTCATGGGCCAGAAAATAAACCAACGATCTACATAAATAAAAATAGGCCTACAACGCACGAATTCAGTTTCACTAAGTTTATTCGGGATGTCGCGTGCCATAAAAAAATAAACGTACAAAATTACGGTCAGGTCTGTGCATAATTGAAATGAATAAATGCAAGGAAACTTTGAGCGTTTCAATACCGCCCGAGTGGAATTTGATCCGCCTGGTGACTTGACCTCCAGCTGCTCGGCTGCCGAGTGTGGCTTCAGACTTGGAGAATTGTTACCCTGACGAATAAAATATGAAAAACTTTGATAAGATGTTAGAAATTTCTGTTGACAAACTCTAACAAAAAAAATGTTTAGAAACTTTAAAACGATACTAGAAATTTCTGTAGAAAACCCTGACAAAAAATATTTAAAAACTCTAAAAAGGTACTAGAAATTTATTTTCACAAGCCCTGATAAAACAAATCTCTGAAAATGTTTGAAAAGCTATTAAAAATCTCTACTGACAAACCAAATCTACAAAAATATTTGAAAAGCTATCAAAAATCCCTGTTGACAAACCGTGACAAAGAAATATCGTTCACATCTTGCAAATGTTGTCAGAAAATTCTTTCGACACATCCTGTCATAAACGATGTTTCAAATCTTCCAAATGCTATCAGAAAATTTCACCGACACACCCTGATAAACAAAAATCTTTCAAATGTTATCAAAAGTTTCGACCGACAAATACTGACAACCATAAATTCTTCAAATTTTTCCTACTTGATTAGAAATTACTATCGAAAACAGCATAGGCATATTTTGTCAGTATCCGATACTGTAGTCGACAGCTTATGTGTTCATATTTTGGGATTCAGAAACACAAAATTCTCACTGGGGTAGCGATAAAACTCTTTTGAAAGCTGGCAGTCAGTGTACGAATCCCAAAATACCTGGGATTCGTAAATACCTGGGTTATTCCTAATTAGCAATTTAATACTAATTGGTCGTAGCGCGTTTAGTGAATGCAATCATGACTTTCAGTTTCCGTTTTATCGTAATAAAATTAAACATTCTATATTGCTACATCGATCTGACGACTGTATTGCTTAGTGTACTTGAAAACAATATGTGTTAAGTTGAAAATTAAAAAATGAACGTGTTTCTTATTTTCTGATGAAAATATAATGGAAAATCGAATTGTAGTCAGAGTAGATAGAAAATTTTAGGCTTCTTATTTTCTGGTTATTTCCAATAATAACAAACAGACACTGCTACTGGAGATAATATAAAAATACGGTGACTGGTTGATATAGTTTGAATGTAACAAATAAGTACCAAGTTGTTACACATAGATTACAAATAAATATATTCGTAGTTACACGATCATGCAGGTACAATGTGAGGTCTTCGCAGAAAATATAGTTAGAAATGTAATGTAAAAATGCAGAATCGATCACGCTACCAAAGAAAACGCTATCGTATATGTGTCATAAACACAAAGGTAACTACCTTAAACATAAAACTTCCAGCTTTACATAGTTTAAAATACTGCCCTTAAGGTTACAGTGAGGCATGCCAGTGATCGTTAAATTTGACCGCTAAGCAATGACAAACAACGAGATATTACACTATATAATTCAATATGACAGAGATGCAAAATGTTGAGACTGTCTCGCCTGTAATTCTTTCACCAGTTGAGAGTTTTTATGCTCCGGGGGAGTTTATTCAACAGCAGAGCATCTAAATCTAAAAAAGTTTTTTCTAGGTCAGACGAACGGTGGCTAACTGAGACATCATTCCTCCGATTTGTTTTTTTGTTCGGAATATTGGGCGAGAGAATTTTATATCAGCATTACTCTGTGGCAGATAGAGAGACGAGAACACGTGTGGGGCTTTATGAATGTGAAATCTTACTCGTATTGGGGTCCAGCCAAGTTTATTTTAAAGATTGCATTTCTTGAATTTGTCTTTTCACAATTCTTCTTCTGCAAAGTCCATACATTTTTGCAGTTCTTTTTGAGTTTAACCCTTTAACGTCCGAATTTTTGTACTCATATTACCGTTAACACAACCACCGTCACTAAACTGGCGCTGGCATCTGGCAGTCACCGATATCAGGATGGGATAAGAACTGCCACTCGGCAGAGAACTTCAAAGAACACATTAGGGAACTAATTGAATAAGAAATAAAATATATTGAAGGGGAATTTTGAAAGAGGACACTGGTGTCCTCTGTGGCGTTAAAGGGATAAAGAGGTATGTCTCCCCAGACTCTTAATCTGATCAAAAACAACAAGGCTGCTCCGATTTTGCTGCAAATTGTTTCCACGTGTCGTTCGAAGGTCATATTTTTGTCAAACTAAACACTAAGATTTTCGACTCTGTCAACGGGCTTGATTATATCATTTCCATACGACAGAGCTAGTTTCAGCGATTTTTTGCCTGCAGTTATGATCCAAAAATGATTTATTTTGTTTGCTTAACTATAATTTTAAGGCCATTTTTATCATATCACGATGTGAGGTTATCTAGGAGGATTTAAGAGTTTTTTGTTTTTTATAAGCCGGTTATCAAATTTTCCTTGTCAATTTGGACATCATATTTTTACTTTTTCAGACGCTTTGGATATCTTTCTTTTGATAAACGGTTTTTTCATCAGCCTACTTTTGAGATAGTTGTGTTCGCTCGCATGGAAGGAGAATCATCAATGATAACCCAAAATTAGAGCGGGCCCAGGATTGAACCTTGAGGGAAGCCAAAATTGTTGCTATGAATTTTAATATTTTTTTATTCGAGCACACAAGCACGCTGCGTTAGAGCGATATATATAGCAAGTAGCTTTCAAACCACTGGATGTCTATTCTAAGGTTTGATATTTTTTAAAGCCGACCCCGAACCTGCCTCTAAAAGAGGACACCTACCCAAATTTTAACAACACTGAAGTCTCAGTTCACCAACATAATTAGATCCATTTTAACTTACCCCAGTTGATGTGTGCAGTCATACGCGAATGCAACTGCTTGATTTTCATCAGAAAAGGTTAGTTCCAGGCATAAATTTAACATCCAAACTTTCACACTCGCTTTGCTGATGACAAACAAAGATTCGTCACGTTCAAATTCTTCCTGCGTTAAATACAAAAAAAAATGTTTTTTCCAGCTTTCGTAGATCTCTCGCGCCTTGTAATCTCATTCCTCCGTGTTGGTAAGTCATTAAAGGGAAATTAGAGGAGGGAAGAAATGGCGTCCTTTGCAGAGGCGAGATCAGCGAAAGGAAATGATAATTAAGGGTTGCTCTTCACTCTGACGTGAACAGGGTTTCCAATTTCCGAGCAATTGGACTGCATGTTCCCAAATTAGTGCGTCTACATTACGCGGTGAGGGCTGAGCTGTTATCACGACCCAAGACTGTCGAAGTTAGCCTATTCAGAAAACCAATTCATTGATCAGTCTAATGCGCAGCTAGCTTCAGTGAATTAGGTTATACATTACTAGTCCATCCCCCATTAGTTAGAAAAAAAGGGCGAAATGAGAGAAAGGCCGTAAGAAAATAAAAAATACTATCTCCCGAGAGTTGATGAGGCCGCGTGAACACGGCCCGTCAAATATTAGGACTGGAGCTTGTATCACAGATACGCTCATCACACACTGCAGGCTGGCTTCGGACAGACCGACCGACCGACGTACGGACGCGGCTCTTATTATAGTATAGATTGTACACCTTAGAATGGCGTTGGTGTTAGGATGCTCTAAAAGTCGCTGAACTTATTTGGGTCCACAGGTAGCTATACTCAAATTGGACCATAGTACTAGACTTAAGAAACAACCTACTTCTGTATTGCTTGTGGTAAATAAATTGTTTAAATTGTTCAAGTTATCCCATGTATTGGTAGATGAGTAACCTCAACCAATAGTTCTAATTAATTGGTACCAATGGTACCAGGGCAGGGGTTTTAGGGTAGTCGATATTATAAAAATGTGCTCGAAAAATTGAATAAAAATATTGCGTTCATGGAATACTAGCTAGAACTTTATAAGCCCACATAGTAAGTGCGCACGAATGCATGATTGATTAAAAACATCAGTCCGCTAGTTGGGGACTAACAGTGTTTCTTTAATCTTACATGTATAAAATAAATAAATGGGACGTCTGCGCATGACTTTACTTCTCTATAATTCCATAGGAACACCAAAGACCAGTATCTCTATTCATTAAAGTTATTTCTTGAAGTTTTTCTCGACCTTCCTCACATTCACGACAATAACATCAGTGTACATTCTATGCGTACATTCATTGCGTAAGCGTACTCTGCGTACATTCACTGCGTGTGTACACTCTGCGTACATTCACTGCGTATGTACACTCTGCGTACATTCACTGCGTATGATTCACTACATATGTACACTCTGCGTACATTCACTGCGTATGTACACTCTGCGTACATTCACTGCGTATGTACACAGTGCGTGCATTCACCGCCGCCACCAAGCGGAGCAGGAAACAGAAGAAGAATATGCCGGGTAACGACCAGCATTTGTCTCCACATAATGCGAGGGATTGCCGACAGGGGAACAACTGAATGCTTATTACTGCCGTCACGCAGCACAAGGTCTGAGACTTGCAGGTAGAGGAAACAAGGTAAAGACATTTCTACGGGGAAAAATACAACTCCTGCAGTATTGTTATCCAATAGAATGGATTCCTAACACACTAAATTACGTCACTATTGTGACATGTTGTTAGGCCAATAGTTGGGCCAGATTTTGGGCCAGCAGTGTTATCAGATGCAAACTAGTGTACCCGTGCCATCAAAAATGATGGCAAATACTATTGGAAAAACATTAAATAAAATCATAAAAGAACGCAAAGCAATATATTTATTTTCATATATTTACAAAAGAAAAACGTTTTAATTGAGTATTTCTTTAATGACAACATTCCTAGTGAAAACAAATCATCTACCAAATTTCCTTCAGCAGTAGTTTTTTAATTGTTATTTCAACGTTATTCTTCATTAAATTGTACCGAGGATGTACTGGTCTGTTATTCTTCATAAATGTTACTCCTCACTTTAATAATACTAGTCCACCCCCTTTATTTGAAATAAGAAAGAAGGCGAAATAAAAGAAAAGCCGTAAGCAATAAAAAATTCAACCTCCCGAGAGTTGATGAAGCTTGTATCACAGATACGCTCATCACACACTGCAGGCTGGCTTCGGACAGACAGACAGACGGACGCTGCTCTTACTATATTATATGTAGTATAGATTCCTCGGCCGTGATGCCATCGTTAGAATCTTTTAGTTGAATAGAAATTCAGAAATTATTTCATGTTCGTTGGTGAGAGCCCAGTTGGCTGAGGGTGGCTACAAAAGGTAAAAAGTTTCGGGGTTATTGCTTTAATAAAGAATGTTGTCTCTCTAACCTCATTCTAATTCTAAAGGTCTAAAATTGAACCTACAAGATGAACTTTTTTCATTTCATTTGTGTTTGAAAGGCCTCGGTCAATTGCTAGGCTTTCTTTTTGCTGAAACTCAGATTTTGGAGGGAAACCTTTGAGGAGAAATCTTCGAAAGGATCTTCGTTACATAAAAGAAGTTATCAGACCGGCTTTCCCAATAATTGCAAGTTTCATTAGTGTATGGAAACGCAACCATACTCAATGCGTGTCTCACAATTCCTTCGACATCAATTTTCAAAATGATGTTTTCAACAGCACCAAATATGACAAAAATCATGATCAAAAATTAAGCGAAATAAATTAATCACTAATACCAACTTCGGCATTTTAAACACCTGATGGCCTTCGGTAAATTAAAGTTAACTCACAACGCGCTGGAAATTTGTAAGTATTGAGTGGTTAAAAAACTCTGGATTTTAAAGATTACGTTGAGATAGAAATTTGACGTAAGGAAAATACGAACTTGATGCTCAACGCAAACCTATTTTTGAGAGTAAACATCGGCTCTGAATTTTAAGTTGACTAACGTCAAAATATATATATATGTGTGAATCTGTGTATATGTGAGTGTTTATATATATATGTGTGCATTCATGTGTGCATATATATATATACATATCTGTATATGTGTGTATGTAAAATAAATAAATATCAGACATTATTGTTTGCGCGTTAGCAAGGTCAAAAGCTTCATGTAAATATTTTATTATTATTTATTTTGGAAGAAATTTTGGAAAGCTGTTAAATTCGAAGTCAAAAACTTTAAAAAGGAGAATCCTGAATCGTGAATTCATTCACAGATTCTACTGCGAAAATTTATAGTCAATAAACTGAACTTGAATTCGATTGGGGCGAAAAAAATGAAATTCAATGTTGAATGAGGAACCTAAAAATTCGTTTTAGTCATAAATTTATTCACTTAAACTTGTCTCAGTCATGAATGTATTTCCCAAAATTAAAAAATCAGTCATCTGGGAATGGGTTGAATTTTCGATCGTTATTCGTTTCAGTCATGAATTTATTTATCTAAATTCGTTTCAATCAATGTATTAACCTCAATTCAAAACCAGTCATCTGTACATGTGTAAAATTTTTGGGGTACATATACACTTTACACAACCGCAGGCAAAGATTCTGAACTTCAAAGTTGCAGGCTACACAGAAAATTCTATTTTTAGCTTTAAATTTATTCACCGAAATTCAAAACTAATCGACGACAAATGCGTCTAATAACTTACCTAGTAGCGCAACCATCGAAAATAAAAAAGTATTCAGAGTCAATTAGGGAACGGAAAAATTCATATCACTCATTATTCACTCACGAAAATTGAAGTACAACCTTAGAAAAAATATTTCAAAGTAAAACAACAAACACAAAATTCAAATCACTCACCGAAAATATGGTTAAACCACCGAAAAATAAAATAGTATCCAGAGTAAAATAAGGAACGGAAGAGTTCATTTCACTCACCAAAATTAAAGCGTAAACACCGGAAAAGTTTTTAGTGTTCAAAGTAAAATAAGGAACAGAAAAGTTCATTTCACTCATGAATTCACCCACCAAGATTAAAAAACAACGTTAAATGTACAAAACTTTCAAACCTTCTTCTAGGGAACCCAGACCTCACTGCAGACCATGACTGCACCGATCTGATCTGCGCTAATCTGCGCCGATATGCACCAATCTGCACCAATCTGCACCGATCAGCTTCGATTCGCTCAAATCTGCGCCGATCTGCGCCAATCTAAGCCGATCTGCGCCAATCTGCACCGAGGTGCGCCCGCAACCCGAGCTCTTCCATTTGAACTCTGAAACAAAAAACTGAGCTGAACAACCACGGCGAAAACAAATGAAATCAAAAAGCGCGCAAAAATTCTTGAAAACCAGTACCATTCTCGAGCGATTCGAATCTTTTTAATTGAAAACATTCTGGAGTGACTCGAAGCTCTCTCTCTCGCTCAAGGCTTCTGCGGGACTTGGGACTAAAAACATAAGTAAAACGGCAGCCAAAAGCGACTGAAACATCGTCGGAAAAATGCTTACATTGTGTCACAGTGCGGTGTTTCTACATTGCAGTGTTGTGCAGTGTTTCTACATTACAGTGTTGGGCAGTGCTTCTACATTGTGTCACAGTGCAGTGTTTCTACATTGCAGTGTTGTGCAGTGTTTATACATTACAGTGTTGTGCAGTGTTTTTACATTGTGTCACAGTGCAGTGTTTCTACATTGTGTCACAGTGCAGTGTTTCTACATTGCAGTGCTGTGCAGTGTTTCTACATTGTGTCGCAGTGCAGTTTTTCTACATTGCAGTGCTGTGCAGTGTTTCTATATTGTGTCACAGTGCAGTGTTTCTACATTGCAGTGCTGTGCAGTGTTTCTACATTGTGTCACAGTGCAGTGTTTCTACATTGCAGTGCTGTGCAGTGTTTCTACATTGCAGTGCTGTGCAGTGTTTCTACATTGTGTCGCAGTGCCGTGTTTCTACATTGCAGTGCTGTGCAGTGTTTCTACATTGCAGTGTTGTGCAGTGTTTCTACATTGTGTCGCAGTGCCGTGTTTCTACATTGCAGTGCTGTGCAGTGTTTCTACATTGTGTCGCAGTGCCGTGTTTCTACATTGCAGTGCTGTGCAGTGTTTCTACATTGCAGTGCTGTGCAGTGTTTCTACATTGCAGTGTTGTGCAGTGTTTCTACATTGCAGTGCTGTGCAGTGTTTTTATATTGCGTCAATGTGCAGTGTTCCTCAGTGTTAGGCGAAGTTTTCTTCCATGATAAAAGACGATGTTAACGTCAGAAGAGGTAGTCTTTTGAACGCAAAGCTGTAATTCGATGTTTTTTCTCATAAGTTTTTGCAGTACAGAATCGAAGGGAACACAAAATGTAGAATAGAGAGAAATAATAGAAGGGAATAGAGAGGGAAAGAATAAAGTAAAATTGAAAAATAAATCAAATAAAGTAGAAAGTAATGGAATGGAATAAGAAAAAAAGAATAAAAAGAACAAAGGATTAAGGTAAAGTAGAAAAAATATGGTAACTTAAACGCGCCACGTGACCCAGTCTCGGGTTGTCCCCACGTGCCGCGCCGCCAGCCGCCAGTCACGCCCAGGCTCCAACGCATCACATCCACAATCAACTATGTACACTCACCAGCACCAGCACATTCCTGTGAACACAATATCTCAAGCGCGAATGTTGCGCAAAGTGCGGTCCCAAGATATGACCATTTTCTTCGCATTATTTAAATACTGAAGTCAAAATCACTTCTTTTCTCGCGCCGTGCTGACGCTGGGATTTGATGAGGCATACCCAGTGGAAGCGTAATTAACATCTTTACTATAATAAGAACAGCGTCCGTCTGTCCGAAGCCAGCCTGCAGTGCGTGATGAGCTTATCTGTGATACAAGCTTCATCAACTCCACAATTTTTTGGTGTAATAATATATCACAAAATGAGTAGAAATGAATATCACGTGTATTGTTAGGAAATGGGAACGTGTGTCATGTGATTTGTGGAACATTATTGTGCATTTCTGACGGGTCGTGTGCACTCGGCCTCATCAACTCTAGAAAAATATATTTTTTTATTTATTCCGACCTATATTTCATTTCATTTTCAATCTTATTTAAAGTAAAGCGGGTGGACTAGTAATTATAAGAGCACATAGATTTATATGACATAGCGCTCTCAAGCCCGAGTTGTCGAGTCGACAGTTTAAAATTAAGAGCTTCTGACAACTCTGAAGGGTTGCCTGATGCTAAGAGATCTTTATGAATTTTTTTTATCAAAAGGCAAAATTCGAGAATTTTGTACAGAAAAGGCCAATCTGACAACAATGTATAGACACTTTCCCAAATATTCTGCCGCGCTTCCCTCGTCGTCGCTGAAATCAAGACTTCAATAAAGGGCGAATATATTCATTAAAAGCGAGGAGCAAATGCATTTACCTCTGTCTCTGCACTGACATATTGTTGTTAGTGAAATGTTCTTCAGAGTATGTTCTAGTCATGAACCCGGGACTCTGATATGATATAATGAATCGTGAAAAATTCCCAAAAAACCTGGTGCAGCTTTTTCGAGTCGAAACTTTTTTCATGCGAAATTAACTCAAGTATTTTGCATTCCTCAAGCACAGGACTTATTCATATAAATATATATATATATATATGTGTGACATAGCGCTGTGACATATATATATATATATATATATATATATATGTGTGTGTGTGTGGGGGGGGGTATTCATGTGTGTTTATATATATATACATATGATATATGAATATATACATATTCATATACACACATATATGAATGTATACATATTCATATATGTGTGTATATGAATGTAAAGAAATATCGAACATTATTCTTTATGAGCTTCACGATCACAAAAATTCACAAAATTATTTGGCCTCCTGGATTTCAGACTTGAGTTGAAGTAATGTGAAGCGAAAGCCTTTCAATAGTGAAGTATTCATGTGCAACAGTTCCTGCACGAAGATAAGCTACTTTTATCTGAACTAGGCAAAAGATTTTAACGAGTCCTCATCAAAGACTTTCAAAATGTCTCATTAAAGACTTTAACGACTTCTCATCAAAGTCCTCTCATTGAAAACCTAAATAAAACACTCAAGCTGCACGACAAAAAACGAAAGTGTACCGTTCACTAAATGCGCATTTCTCAAATGCATGTCAAACGAGGTAGCCCACCGAGCTGAACATATCGTTGCCGAACTAGGCAAACCCCAACTGCTTCTCATTAAAGGCTTTAAAGACTTCTCATTAAGCACTTCTCATTGAAGACTTGAACAAAACTTTCAAGTTGCAATATAAAAAACTAAAGCACATCACTCACATATCCTTAAACGCACGTCAACCGAAACAACGCATCGAACAGAATATACTTTTACTAAACTACGCAAACACAAATTGCTTCTCACGAAACACTTTCTCATTGAAGACTTAAACAAAACCTTCAAGTTGCAATATAAAAAACCAAAGCGCATCACTCACATCCCTCAAACGCACGTCAACCGAAACAACACACGGAACACAGTACACAGAATTAACATCCCAGCCGCCCGTCCCGCACTGGCCTGAGCGACACACAGAAAGAGGGGATGTGAAGGGAATGTCATCAATAAGAAAATGATAAAAATTGGGGGGTCGGTCGGCCCCCTGTGAGGTGTTTACTTGTGCAGGGCGCTGCTTGTATTGAGGGGATCGATTGAAGCCTCACCGCTGCAGGAGAAGAAAGAATCTTTATTTCGAGAGCTTCGAAAAGGTATTTGACAGCCTTTGGGGCGCGGAACGGCTAAGGGGTGGGAAATAAACTGTTGAAGCACAAGCGTTTCGTGTGAAGAAAGCGAGACATTGCTCGCACTGATGAAATACCCGAGCAGAACTGAAGGTTAAAAACATGAGAAAATTACGTGCCCGTAGAAGCTACGATATGTAAAGAATTATGTGCCCGTAAAAGCTATGATTTGTAAAAAATTACGCACCCACAAAAACTGCGATACGTAAAGAATTAAGTACCCTTAAAAACTACGATACGTAAAAATTACTTACTCGTAAAAATTACGATATGTGAAAAATATCCACGAGTGCATCGCGATTACATGAAGAGATTACACGCAGTGAGTGCACACTCTCGATCACATGCCACACGTATGAAGGTGCAAAAGTACGCTGTAAGATCGTGTGTTATTAACCCACTCGGTAATGTGAGATAACAAAAAAATTTAACCCTGCACACACTGGGAAAAAAAGGTGTCGAGCATGCCTGTGAAAAATCTTTCGTGACAGAGCTGCAAAAAAATTCAGCGGTAGAGATATCACAGCTGCAAAAAAAATTCAGCGGTAGAGATATCACAGCTGCACAAAAAATTCAGCGGTAGAGATATCACAGAGGCTCAAAGAACAGAAATATAAGAGAATTTCATGCCTAAGGTGGCCAGACCATCCGGATGAGCACAAAAGAACATTGCGCTATCTGGCTAAATGAGGGAAACTAGAACAGCTGGGCAGGACAAAAGAAAACGAGGCAATCAGAGGCAATACCATGACCGGCAAAACGCTCATAACACTTGCCGTAATGAGCCAGTTGCATTTTATCGTGCACAGCCTCTTAAAATCCCGCCGCCGGCAGCACTGCGCCACGCAACCCTTGCGTTTCTTGAATCCAGACACAAGTTTCGCCGCGTAAATTACTGGGATATTCCGTGTCCCGTTCGATGAGGGTTTTCTTGGTAGAATTGAACTCAAATTTTTTTTAAACGCCACCTTGAAATTCACTAAAAATTGATAATCTTTTGAATCATGGTAGAACTGAACTCAGATTTTTAAAATAATGCATTTAAATGCACTAAAATTGATAATCTTAATTAAGAATCATGGTAAAGCTGAACTCAGATTTTTAAAAACACCCCCTTGAAATGCAATAAAAATTGATAATCTTTTTAAAGGAGCGTCTGAAATTTTTAGACCACACTCACGGCTTTTAAAGAGATTAAAGATGAAAGAAGAGTGTGTAGCACAAAAAATAAGCTCTTTTGAAGCGCTCCTTCCTTTTTTGCGTTAGCTTTCTTCAAGAATCCCTGGAGATGCCGCGTCTGAAAATTTCTAGAGGATGTGGTGAGGTCACTCAATGCGAAGTCTTTAGAAAACCAAAAGAAATTCATCTTCTGTAGACAAATACGGAACGACCATGGAGATACGTTTGGCTACTATAATTTGCCTGTGATTCAAATAGGTTCTCATTCGATTCCGTTAAGAATTAGATTGAAAATTTCGAAAGATTGCATTCATTTATGGTGATTTCACTGTTTTAGCTTGATTATACTGAGATATTTTCCATCAAAATAATTTTTGAGATAAAAAATCTCGAAAGAATACATTTATTTTACAGTAATTTTACTTTTTTAGTTTGCTTATACCGAGATATTTTTCATCTAAATAATTTCTGATTTCATTCCATTGAGAATTAAATTGAAAATTACGATGTAACAAATTTATTTTAGCATGATTATGATTTTTAATTTGCCTGTAAATTTGTCTTCTAACTAAAGAATATGAGAAAATAATGCGAGGGAAACAAGTGTATCACAAGAACGTGGAGATGGAAATTAATGCAAATAAATGCAATGATACTTAGAAGTGTAAAGACACTGAAAATGACGTTAATCATTTTATGCTAACTCAAATCGATACTAAGGGCTCGCTGATACTTAATCTGGCATTTTTAAAAAATTGCAAGAAAAATTTCTAACGAAATTCAAAGATTTCAGTTGGAAAACCAAACTTTATTCCACTTCGTATAGAATACTTCATTTTTTTCTTTCTAGTCAGTTTGTAGAGAGGTGTTTTCTTTTATGAAACAATTAAATACCTTAGCGATAATTAAATAGTAAAGTTATCCTTAAGTAGATAAGTGATATCTAAATAGGGAAGTAATAACTAAGTAGGAAAACTAGAATTAAATAAGTACTTTATAATTTAATAGGCAAGCAATAGTTGAATAGGTAAGCGAAAGTAAGTAACAATTAAATTAAATAGGCAAACAACAGCTAAATAAAGTCGTATTTACCGAATAGGTAAACCATAATTGAATTGTTAAACAATTATTTAATAAGAAGACGATAGCTAAGGAGGTAAGCTAACGATTACTTTTCTACCGTAAAACTTTTACTTTCGAGCACGCAGAAAACAAAATAGTTGTTAGGAAATTGCAAAAAGAATATTCTAGCTTAGCAGCTCATGAATTTGGTGCTAGTATTATATTCTCAACCGTCCTATTGATCAATAGTCATATCTATTCTACCGTAAATGGCCAGATATCAAATCTATTCTGTCGTAAATGGCCAAACATCAAATCTATTCTATCGTAAATGGATAGATATCAAATCTATTCTATCGTAAATGGCCAGATATCAAATCTATTCGATCGTAAATGGCCAGATATCAAATCTATTCTGTCGTAAATGGCCAGATATCAAATCTATTCTATCGTAAATGGCCAGTTATCAAATCTATTCGATCGTAAATGGCCAGATATCAAGTCTATTCTGTCGTAAATGACCAGTTATCAAATCTATTCTATCGTAAATGGCCAGTTATCAAAACTATTTTATCGTAAATGGCCAGTTATCAAATCTATTCTATCGTAAATGGCCAGTTATCAAATCTATTCTATCGTAAATGGCCAGTTATCAAATCTATTCTATCATAAATGGCCAGTTATCAAATCTATTCTATCGTAAATGGCCAGTTATCAAATCTATTCTATCGTAAATGGCCAGTTATCAAATCTATTCTATCGTAAATGGCCAGTTATCAAATCTATTCTATCGTAAATGGCCAGTTATCAAATCTATTCTATCATAAATGGCCAGTTATCAAATCTATTCTATCGTAAATGGCCGGTAGTCATTTCTACTTCATTCAATTTTGTGTGATAAATATCTATAGATGCAATAACAGTATCCTAAGTCAATTAATATTTAACCTATTATTCAAAATGTTAAATTCCATCACAAATAACTACATTTACTCAAATAAAACAATTTAAATAATTATTTTCAATTTAAACCATCTACGTTTTGTTTTGTAAACTTATTCAGCTACCCATGTAATAGTACTCATATAGTAGTACACATGTAGTAGTACTCATACAGTAGTACTCATACAGTAGTACCCATATTTTAGTACTCATATGGTTGTACTCGTACAGTAGTACTTATCCGTAAGTCGCATCTCAATTCCTCACAACACACATAAGCCACTTCGATTTTTTAGGACCCAGTAAAAATCAAATTCGTGCCTCCCAAGCTTCAGTACTGACACCGTGTGATATAAACCAGACTATATAGTGTACACGGCCCCTCAAACTGACGAGATTCGATATTTTGTTTAAATAAATCTTGCAGACGGGGATGCCCAATACGAGTATACGAGTTTCACCAGATACGAGTTTCACCAGAGCACAAGTACAAGAATATTTTAATCGCGAATAATATTAGGATGGATATATTTATTTGTCATCCTCCTCTGAAAAAATTTACTCGAGAAAATATCTAATCCCGCCTTCTTTGACTCGTCGTGTACACCAGTAATGGTTAAAATATCCATCAGGATTTAAACGCAACTAATTAAATCAGTAAAAGAAAAGGTTCGTTCATGAGTTCGGCTGGCATGGAGCTAGCCACTGTCTTCCTAAAATTAAGCACACTATGATTTTATCAGAAATGAGATCGGAACCGGGTGTGGAAATCGACCAAACACATTACAGTCAACGACTTCCAGGACATTTTTCTCAGCGGAATGGTCTCACTTTAATATCAGAAACAGTAAGGTTTTCGAAGGAACTTATTTCGGAAGCACGGAAAATACTAGAGGAACTGATTTTCCGGCGCAGAAACTATCGCAATTTTCCATCGCCCAAGTTTTAATTGGAAATCTCCGTTCTCAAGCTGCCATAAATAAGCTTCTGTCTTTATAAGACCAAAACACGTGAACGATAATCTGCAGTCGTTACCTAGGATATTTATAACTAGAACGAATCTCGGCTTGAAAGTAAACTATGCAGAATATCATTCAACTTGTGAACGAAAATCTGCAAGCTTTAACTCAGATATTTATTGTTGGAACGGATCTCAGCTGGTATGTGAACTATGCAGAATATCGCTTAGCCAAAAAAAGACAAACACTGGCAGTCACTTCGGTTGCTCGCATGCAAACTCGTCCGTTGCTTGAGAGGGACGAACTCAGGCAAATATGAACCTGAACTTTTGGCCGAGTTAGCGAGTCAAAAAGAGGGGAGCCGGCACCCCAATAGCATTTTTTTGCATTTATGCCTCCCCTCGAAGGAGATATATTCTACTATCGCTTGATAAAAAAGGTTCAGCGAGAAAAGTTTGCGACTCAGAAACTATGATCGAAATTCTTCTCGCAGAAATTGAAGATTCTGAACGTGAATCAGAGCTGTAGAAGACTTTCTCTGTACGCAACACTCTTTCTTGAAGAACGGCAATCGATGGTTAATGTGATGCTTATGTTTTATCGTAGAAACGTTCTCAATCCGTTGGGCACGATGAATCTATACAATAATAAGAGGCGTGTCTGTTTCTCTCTCTGTCTGTCCGTCTGTCCGGAGCCAGGCTGCGTGTGATGAGCGTATCCGTGATACAAGGATGTGCAAAAATCTCATGACCCCGTATGTTTATTAACATACGCATTCAAAAATTCAAAAACTTATTCATTAACTCTACATATGTCAACTACTTCAAAACAGAGCGTTCAACATTCTCCAGACAATATCCTGGCTTGATTTTCCAGAGCCTCTGTTATTCTGAAGGCAATTTCGGTTGTTGGTTATTCGAAATAAGCCGGAGAGAGCGAGGCTATTTTCGGTTTCTTGTTCAGCAAAGTCAACACAACTCGGAGGCAACGGGATATTGGGTGGCGGGGGAGAGGAGGGTGCTGTGTTCTGGGGGCTGATTGGGGTGAAATGGGGGGCTCGGGATGAATGCTTTCCTATTAACTAAAAGAATATTAGGAAAGTAAGACTGAATACTGCAAATAACTGCAAAAATAGTGGGAGACTAAGACTGAACACTGGCAATAACTGTAAAAATAGCGGAAGACTAAGACTGAATACTGACAATAACTGTAAAAATAGTGAGGGAGTAAGACTGAATACTGCCTATAACTGCAAAAAAAGTAGAAGACGAAGACTGAATACTGTCAATAACTGTAAAAAAGTAAGAAACTATGACTGAATACTGCCAATAACTATAAAAATAGTGGGAGACTAAGACTGAATGCTGTCAATAACTGTAAAAATAGTGAAGGGCTCGTACTGAATACTGCCAACAACTGCGGAAGTAGTAAGGAGCAAGTGCTGAGTAATCCAAACAACTCTAAAAATAGTCAAAGTCTAGCACTGAATGTTCGCATGCTGCAAGAATAGTGAAGTGCTAGTAGTGCATACTTTCAATAGCTGTAAAAATAGTGAGGGACTAGCACTGAATACTCATGCCAGTAACTGCACTATAACACTGCTATGATATTATACGAAAGGTAAAAAGTCACTTGCAGCTTACTGTCTTTAAAGGTGCAATAATGTAAGAAATATTATCATTTACAGCATATTGTTTTAAAGTATTATTATTTGCAGCATACTGTCTTTAAAGCAGTACATTTCACGTGATTAAAAACTCCGAAAAGAATGGAATGAACTGAAATGGAACAGTTTCTACTAGTTACGCACTGTTTCGAATTATTAGAACCATTTTTCATGTGGAGCAAAGTAATAGAATAGAATACAGTAGAATTCAACAAAATACGCTAGGGTGAAATGAAATCGAATGGATTAGAATGAAATGAAGTGAAATGAAATGGAATAGATTTGAATGAAATTAAATGGAATGGAAAGGAATGGACTGAAATGAAATGGAATAAAATGGAGTAAAAAGGAATGTAATGAAATGAAATAAAATAAAATGGAATGAAATAAGATAGAGAAAAATATAATAACGTACAAAGGAAAAATTAAATGAAATTAAATAAAGTAGCAAAATATGGTAACTTAAACGCGCCACGTGACCCAGTCTCGGGTTGTCCCCGCGTGCCGCGCCGCCAGCCGCCAGTCACGCCCAGGCACCAACGCATCACATCCACACTCAACAATGTACACTCACCAGCACCAGCACATTCCTGTGAACACAACATCTCTAACGCGGCCGTTGCGCAATGTACGGTCCCACGACATGACTATTTTCTTCAAATTTTTAAAAATACTAAAGTCAAAACCACTTTTTTTTAGACCGTGCTGATGCTGGGATTTGATGAGGCATTGTCGATAGAATCGTAAATATATCACAAAAGGAAATGATGTTCAAGGTAATGCCTGCTGAATTGCGCAAAGTATTATTTTCACTTCGAACCTTAGCATTAAAATCCCTAAAAATATTATAATCTCTTCTAATCTCAGCATTGAAATCCTTATAAAATGTTATTTTCCCTTCGAATGCGTTCGAGTCTGAAGAACGCATGGAGAATGCGTAATTTCACATTTTGTAGAAATTTTTTGCCGTTCTTAAAAACCTGCAAATTTAGCGGGATTTGATAGAAACTTTGATATTCTTTCCATGCCTGTACTACAACGCTCATAGGTTTCTTCTGATAATTATGAGTGGTCATCTTGCTTTGGATGAAATACCAAAGAGAAAATAGTTTGACAGTTTCTCTCAATAGCACCACTAACTCCTGCACAGCTATTGCACACCTCGAATGTTTTGTCTATCATTTAAGGACTTTCCTATTAAGAAATTTAAAAAAAAAATCAAAGTGTTGTAAAACATTTCATGTACGAACGTTCTTCGAAATGAGCGGTTTTTCTTTTCTTTGTTCTTTCCTTGATCTTTATATTTCAAAAACAGGAGTAGTCTTGTATAGTAAACGATCGCACGGCATGAGTGTCAACAGATGGATCTCATTGGCTACATGGAACAACTACACAAGTCTTCCCTACCCATGTATCTCATTGGCTACATGGAACAGCTACACAAGTCTTCCCTACACATGTATCTCATTGGCTACATGGAACAACTACACAAGTCTTCCCTACACATGTATCTCATCGGCTACATGGAACTACAACACAAGTCTTCACTACCCATGTATCTCATTGGCTACATGGAACTACAACACAAGTCTTCCCTACACATGTATCTCATTGGCTACATGGAACAACTACACAAGTCTTCCCTACACATGTATCTCATTGGCCACATGGAACAACGACACTAGTCTACCCTACACATGTATCTCATTGGCTACATGGAACTACAACACAATTCTTCTATATATTGGCGTTAGTACTGAGGCATTTGAAAAACCAGTGTATCATACAAGATGATATGTATCAAGCTTGATTGGAATAAAACATGATTTCCACACGTATCTCATTGGTTGCATGGAATGAATACACAAGGTTTCTCTACACGTGTATCTCTTTCATCGCGAGAGACTCTCATATCGATATGATGTTTTTTACAATCTTTCAGAGCGCTCTGAAAAGCTCATTTTTCTCTCGGTAATTGAACAAATTGTCCCTCGGAATATCACTGAAATGAGAAATCATCTCAGCGAACCCGATAAAATTTTCGCTTTGAACTTGAGCGGGTCCACGGAATCCGATTCTTGCTGGAGCGGTAATTAAATTCTTCAAGCTACCAGATCTGCAGCCCCTTTCCTGCACGAATATTCTCTTCTGTCTCTGAAAGGAGACGTGATTTATCTTCTTTGCCAGCCAGCGCGGGGTTGGTTAGACTCGGACGTACATGAAGTCAAGTCTTGGCTGAATGTCTCATCGTTTCTCATGGTGTGCGTTTCTCATGGTGATTTTTCTCATGGTGTGCTTCCTTCACTCATCATTTTCTTGCTTGTTTCACAGATCATTCTCTTTCTTTCTTTTTGTTTTCTCCGTTGGTGTTTCTTGTTTTCTCCTATGGTGTCTCTTGTTTTCTCCGATGGTGTTTCTTGTTTTCTCCGATGGTGTTTCTTGTTTTCTCCGATGGTGTTTCTTGTTTTCTCCGATGGTGTTTCTTGTTTTCTCCGATGGTGTTTCTTGTTTTTTCCGATGGTGTTTCTTGTTTTCTCCGATGGTGTTTCTTGTTTTCTCTGATGGTGGGCTTGCTTCACACATCATTTCCTCTGATGGTGTACCTGCTTCAGACATCATTTTCTTGCCTTCTTTTTGTTTACTCCGATGATGTTTCTTGTTTTCTCTAAAGCTGTGCTGTATCAGGATTTTTCTGAACAGCCGCTGGACACACCCAAGTGTGTCCAAAATTTCTCTGAGTGTACGTGCAGAAATCATTTTCCTTTCAATGTAATTTTTCCGTCGCCTCGGCCTCTACACAAAATTATATTTCCTGTCAATAGCCAAATTGAAATTTTCTTGGCAGAACTCCTCCGTTTAGTCCATTTTTGAAATAAATTTTGCCATAAAGTTTACTGAGCATCTGGTAGCCATACTTGGTTGCCAGACGCTCAGCACTCTTCAAGGCAAAATATCATTCAAATGAGGGCAAGTTTTTGACCAGAGTATGGATGCCAGATGCTCAGCGCTATTCAAGGAGAAATTTCATTTAAAATGAGGCCAAATTTTTGGCCAGAGTATGTCAAAAAGAGGCCAATGGTTTGGCCAGAGTATGGATGCCAGATGCCTAGCGCTCTTCCAGGCGAAATTTCATTTAAAAAGGGGCAAATTTTTTTAAATTTTCGGCCCGAAAACAATGGAACGGCTTTATGTCCGGCCCAGTGAGTGAGTGACGCTGCTAATGAACAAGACTTACGGTCCACACGTAATTAACTGAGCATCTTCTAATTAACGCAGCTTCGCGTCTGGGCAACAATGCGTCTTTTTCTTACAGTCGCACCAGATAATGTAGGCAATATGCGTACAATTGCAGTAGATCATCAGGTAACATTTATAAAATCGCGCCAGATAATATAGGCAATGTTCTTACAATCACTCCAGATAATCAGGCAATATTCGTACAATTACACCAGATAATCAGGCAATATTCGTACAATTGCACCAGATAATCAGGCAATATTCGTACAATTGCACCAGATGATCAGGTGATATTTATGTAAAGATAATGTAGGCAATATTCTTACAGTCGTACAAGATTATTAGGTAATCGGCACTGGAAATCAGGCAATATTTATACAATCATACCAGATAACTATGTAATACCCGTACAACAGCATCAGATAGGTAATATCATATACTTTACTATATCGCAGTAGGAACAACCTAAGCACGACCCACCGGTGGGTCGTGCTTAGGTTTTTCCCCGGTACGAAACGACCCATCGATGGGTCGTTTTATTAAACAAATGGCTCGAAACAAATACGACATTGACTACAGTAAACGATATCAACGACGATGCTATTACAATATCGACGACAGAAAACGATAACAACGACGAAGCAATTACAATACTGGCAACTGGAAACCAAAATTCTAACAATCATTTTCAATTAATGGTATTTAATGGTCCCAGTTGATGTTTGCTATTTTAAAAATTGCTAATAACTTCTGACCTTAATTTGAGTTCAATATTGAACTTCAGTTTAACCCATCGCAGTCAACGCTTTAAGCGCACCGCAGCTGCAAAAATCAAAGTGACTCTGTCTTTTTATTCGGCGGACATTGGCAGTTGCCGAGGCACTATCTGTCACGGAGCTCCGAGCGGACAGCGAATTTCGATATCAGACTGTGCTCGTCTGGCCGCCGACCTGACTAATGATCCGGAAACCTGGCCTCCGTCTTTGGTCTAAACTTGGTCAAGGCTAGAAGAAAATTCACTGAAGTTAATATAAAGCTAATGTAGTATCCGTTCCTTAAACTCAGAAACAATATGTGACCTTCTTGTATCTTTTAAATTTGTGGACCATTGTGGAAGAACTTGTGGGGCTGACCATTTCTATGCTTCTAACATCATCCTACGAATAAAAAACTGTGATGGCGTGGTTTGATTAGCTATTAGCAGTGATGTTTTCGTCACCTGCTATAGTGCTTGGTACTTTCCATTTCAAGGCTAGAAGCTGGAGCTAAATTTCCAAACACTTTACATACGCAGCGGTGAATCTGTGTCTAAGTGAACTTATCTCTGCCCCGTGCAAGTAACCAAGTTGGCGTAGGATAACTTGAGTTTCCTGCTCGGCAACGATAGCCTAAATTGTTTGGCAACTTGTCGTAGTTGTTGTTTTTTGACTGCAATGTGATATTCTGATAATTCTGTCAGAATATTAATAACTTACGCTGCTTGCTCTCCAACGATGGCGTAAATTGTTTGGAAAGTTGTCGTAGAATAACTTATGACAACTACTTAATCCGCAATTATGGAGTAAATTGTTTGGCATCCTATAGCGGAAAAGTTGTCGTAGAATAACTTACGATGCCTGCTTGCTCGCTGCAACGATGGCGTAATTTGTTTGGCAAGTTGGCGTAGAATAACTCACAACGTCTGCTTAATCCGCAACTATGGCGTAAATTGTTTGGCAAGCTATCGTGGAAAAGTTGTCGTAGAATAACTTACGATGCCTGCTTGGTCGCCCACGATGACGTGAATTGCCTGGAAATCAGGCCTCTTCTGGGCGCCCGTCGCAAGGATTGTCAGTTTTGGGAGCCAGATTCTGGACCTCGCGAACAATGCAGCTAGATTAGGAGCTGTAATCTGGCGATTTTTCCAAGTTTCTGCGCTAATCTGAAGTTATGGAGTTCTGGCAGGACGTCAGAGGATCTGTAAAGCCGGACAAGGCAGCCCTGTTACCGCTGTTTCAGAGACAAATTTTCTGCGAGCTTTCGCTGATTTGGGACGACTTTTGAAGCCTCTCAGCTTCGGCCAGAACGGAGGAAGTTGCTATCCTGGCATCTCTTATTTATTTTCGCTGCTTTACAAGGCTGCGGCCTAATACCAAAAGCTGCAAGATCTGTCCCTTGTTTTAAAAGAACCAAAACCCTGTGTTTTGTACAAAAGTAAAACTGAAAATGTTTTCAGTCATGTTTTAGTGCAAGGCATCATTGGGTGTTCAGCAGTTTCTCGATAACTTAAGCAGATTCACTATAATTGTGGCATTACAGGATCTAAAAAACCTCTTATTTGTTACACGTACATGTTTGTTGCATCGTATTAGTGATAATACTGATGAAATTAAATGTTTTCTTCTAAATTGACTGGTTGAAATTATAAAAGATCCTATTGTTTCACTCTCTTTCTTTCAGAATCTCGTGCAAGACTAGAAAATTGGTAAAATTGTTCTTCAGTAAATAAAATTAACACTATATAAGTACTTGAGATCTAGTTACAGACCAATTTTGTTTGAATATTTTCCATGCTAAGCTGATAAAATCATGCGTTTTGTTCGCTTTATTAAAGAATCCTAAAAGTAATCGAGTCCCATTTCTCACGTGATTCATTAATTGCTTCAAGCATCGTACTCTTATCTCACCCTTCAGCTTCGTAGTTCCGGTACATTCTCAAAAGTAAAATTACTTATACCTTACTCAAAAGTAAGGTATAAATTATTTCAGTTCTACTTCCGCACACACTTTTCCTATTCTCAAGTATTTTTATTTGCATTCTAATCTTAATCAAAAAATAATATCAAGACTTCGTAATTTACAGCTCAGAACTACACGGCCCTCACGACTACAGTAAACGATATCAACAACCAAGCAATTACAATATTGACGGCAGAAAACGATATCAATGACGATACAATCACACCATAGACTACAGTAAACGGTATCAACGAAAATATACCCTCAGTATCGATTACAGTGCACGATATCTACGACAATACGATTACGATATCGATATCAACAACGAAACAATTACAATATCGACAACAGAAAACGAATATCAACGACGAAACAAATACAATATCGACTACAAAAAACGTTATCAGCAACGAAACATTACAATATCGACAACAGAAAACGAATATCAACGACGAAACATATACAATATCGACTACAGAAAACGATATCAGCAACGAAACATTACAATATCGACAACAGAAAACGAATATAAACGACGAAACAAATACAATATCGACTACAAAAAACGATATCAGCAACGAAACATTACAATATCGACAACAGAAAACGAATATCAACGACAAAACAAATACAATATCGACTATAGAAATCGATATCAGCAACGAAACATTACAATATCTACAACAGAAAACGATATCAATGACGAAGCAATTACAATATCGTCAACAGAAAACGGATATCAACGACGAAACAAATACAATATCGACAACAGTAAACGATATCAACGATGAAGCAGTTACAATATCGACTACAGAAAACAATGTCAGCAACGAAACATTACAATATCTACAACAGAAAACGATATCAACGACGAAACAAATACAACATCAACAACGGTAAACGATGTCGACGATGATAGAGCAAACCTTAGAACTAATAATACTGTTTTTGGTCCTTGAGCAGCGCAGAGCGCTGCTCTAATACATTCATATAATAACATCCTCCAAACTTGGAGGAAGTTTTGGCACTGAGGGAGATGGATGAGTCGTAAGAATATTCGTGCGTGTTTACGACAGATCCCCTCGTGAAGTACTTTCCTGTTCTTTGTGAGCAAGATAAATTGAAAGAGGATGGATTAAGGAGAAAGTCCAAGCTCAGAAAAACAGACTTTCTATTCCAAAAAAATCGCCCATTTTGATTCTATTAAACAAGGCTTAAAAGAGTATATTTTGCGAAATCTTTCTTTTTTCAAATTTGAAGTGGCTTGTCTTGATTACCGATATGTTACATGCCTGATGATATAGATGAATATTTCGTTACATGCCAGAGGATACGGATGACTCTTTCGTTGCATGCCAAATGACACGGATGATTTTTTGTGGCATGCCAGATGATTCGGATGACTTTTCCGTTGCATGCCAAATGATACGGATGACTTTCCATTTTAGTATGAGACCGCCTCCTTTGAGAAATAAATATGACTGAGTTTTTATCGCAGAAATTGGCTGGGAATGATGTGATCCAGAGGGCTTGTAGTAGCTGCGCTTCTTCAGAATTGCGGGTACGGCTGTCATTTTCCTCACCCAACCTGAGGAAAAATTCGGACGGTGTTCCACTAAATTCTAGAGACTTTGTTGCAAAGGCAGCACAAATTGCTCGCCAGTCAATCAGTGTCTCATTTGAGGTCCGCACAAAAGTTTACTGTCGACAAAGACCTCAAGAGAAAGCGCTGGAAAAAAGCTGATAAGGTCGTATGACGTCTATGGCCCCGGACGCCCTCTTTAGCAGACGACACTTGGAACATCGTTTGAAACTAGTGTACACGACCCGTCAAAAATGGCGGTATATAATATTTTGCTGGAATAAATTCTCAGATGTGGATGGTAAACAAATATATTCATCCTAATAGTACTTGCGATTAAAATATTCTCGAAATAGTGCACTGGTGAAACTCCTGTCACAGACATGGCCGTTAAGCATCCTTATGAGCGTCACAGAAAAACGGACCAACCGATCTAATGTGCTCAGTGAGATTCCCATAGTAATAACAGATGAGAAATTACGCACAAAAATATTTAATTCATTTATTTATTAACTAGTTTATTTATAAATCAAAGGAAACATCTGAACTTCTGTACTAAATGAAACTACATCGCCCGGGGAAGGTTTATAGCATAATTTTTTATAAATAAACGATACGCTATCCATAAAAATGCTTTCGACCGAGTTCGTAGTGGTACGTACCTAGACATGAATATTGAGTGTGAGTGGTTGCATAAACGTTCCTTGCGCTAAACAAAGGTGAATAAGCAAATTTTAATTTCGAATGACTTAATTTACAACATTACCAGATCACCATTTTCCACGGGTTGTATAGGTTCTTCAGTATCTGTGGTTCCTGAAGTATAAATCGTAAGGTTCAAACAACGACCTGCATGTAGCAGACATTATTTTCAAATCGTAGTGAAGTTCTTCCCGGCAATGATTCTCAGCCTTGAAAAAGCTTTGTCTGTAAATTCTAAGTTTAGAGAGTTGAATAGGGTGACTTAGCAATTAAACACGTTCACTACGATTGTACGGGCCGTAAAGTTGATTTGGTTAGGTTGTAAAAAAAAGACTGGGAAAATCAACTTACCTGCTTAAATGAGTTTTCATCCTCTCTAAGAAATGTAAAGAATATAAGTGCTCACTAATATTTTCCTCGCATGATAAAGTTCCTTTACAAAGAGTTAGCGAAATGGTTTGGAATGTTATTCATTTATATTGGTGCCTGTATGAACAATTGGAGGGGAAATATGCAGAATGTCTTAACGCACATACCACAAAATTTTAGGACACTCAAGTTAGAGGCGTGGTGCTCATCGCAGGGTTGCCAAACTTGCTTTTCCTAGCCAAGTTACTAACTAGGAACTGAACTAAGAACTAGGTCACTCTGCCTGAAAGACATCTACGCCGCTATGAGGTGAAATTATCACTTAATCTACTCTGCCAGTTTTGACCTCTGATTCTTGGGTTAGGATACTGCATATTTGCCCTCCAATTGTGGTTCATAAATTTGGTTTATACATTTAAAGGTTAAAACACTAAGCATATTTACCATCCAAGTGTGTCTCCAATAGACCTAGTGGTACACATTTGTCTCACTCCGTGATCAACGAGTTAAAGCCATAGTAGTCAGAGCCTCAGAAGATCTGCAGCTCGGTGCAGTATCACGCAGAATTAAATATTCAGCGAGTTAGCTCTCTACAACGATTTTAAACAAAGTTTTCTGAAGTTTTAGCATTCTGTGCCAACGGCGCCACCCAAAAGCAATGTGGCAAGTTAAATATGGCAGATCTGTACTTTCATTAGTCCATTGAACATAGAAATTGTTTACAGCATGTTTTAAAGAAACATTTTCCATCTAATTTTTTACAGCATGTCGCATGATAGCATTTTTCGTTTAATTTTTACAGCTGTCGCATAGTAGCATTTTTCGTTTAATTTTTTACAGCATGTCGTATTGTAACATTTTTCGTTTAATTTTTTACTGCATGTCGTATAGTAATATTTTCCATCTAATTTTTTACAACGTGTCGCATAGTAGCATTTTTCGTTTAATTTTCTACAGCATTTCGTATAGTAATATTTTCCATCTAATTTTTTTTCAGCGTGTCGCATAGTAGCATTTTTCGTTTAATTTTTTTACAGCATGTCGTATTGTAACATTTTTCGTTTAATTTTTTACTGCATGTCGTATAGTAATATTTTCCATCTAATTTTTTACAACGTGTCGCATAGTAGCATTTTTCGTTTAATATTTACAGCGTGTCGTATAGTAACATCTGACCTTCAATTCAGGAATGTAAAGGTTCAAAAACACAGCACCCGAAAAGTGAACGGAACTCAAACGGAACGTACCAAACTGAAACCTTTACGCAAACAACGTAACCCTCAACCAAAAACATAACGCAGATATGAGTACAACAAACTGATGTTAAAAAATTATTCAATTTTCACGCCCCTTGTGTTCTGTCTTCAGAAAGTTGCTTTCAGCTCTGCCCACAGCTCAGTGTGCATAGATTGATCTTGATTGATTTTGAGATTGATTTAGAGCCGCCAAGGAAGGTTGTATACACACAAAATCCTCGTATAGCACTTTCCAAACTTCTGCAGAAATATTACACAAATGTGATATTCATCAACAAGTCATTGGGAAAAAATTTTAAAATTGACATGCATCGACAAAAATTTAATAAAATAATTTTATGATGGTATTTTTGCTGATGAAATTATTTGCATAAAATTGTTTCTATATATATATTTGGTTTGTATAATATATAATTATGTAATTATTTGAAACGATTTTTCCATTCAAATGGAACTTTTCAAACTTCAACGGATATTTTTACGAAAGTGATATTCGTCATTCAGTCGTTGGGAAGAAATATTAAAAATCGTGTTCACAAACAAATGATAGACAAAGGAGTGCGCATTGACAAATGATTTTGATGACGCTATTCCTGCTTATAAAATGACAAGGATTAAATTAAAATCATAAATTATGCATGTAATATATACAATCACGGAATTACTTGAAATGACTTCTACACTTCTCACGCAAATACACAACTTTTATTCGAATTCTAATTCTAATCCTCATTTCAAATTCAATTAATTTCTACCTTGAAACAACATTTCCTACTATAAACAAAAGGCTTTACACGCACACACGGTCCCAATTTTCCCTCTGTACTTTAAGCGTCGAGTTTCCCATCAATTTGAAGGCGTGAAATGGCTCTCCATTTCTCAGGCCGGAGAGGAGCGTTGATGCAGCGGACGATGGTGGCCGGTCAATACGATGCATTTATAGTTCCTTTAAAATTGGTTTCAGATCTCCAGTCAATGTGAAAATAAAAAAAAAGACTGGAACGAATTGGCAGGAAAATGTCCGTTTAAACGGACCCTCGAGGTATTGACGCTTGGAATGGCCTGCACACACTCGACGTGCGCCATGTTTGGTGGGGTGGCGAGTGGAGTGGCGCTTCGGCCTGAAGTTTTGCCGGGCACTTACGGGGCTGAGGCTATGCAACACTCGCGAATGGCCTTAACATCCAAGGGATGTGAGTGTTAGATAGCATTTGGTAACAGTGAATAGACTTCGGAGAGTGGCTATACGCTGTTCAACACTCTGCGTATAGCCATAAGATCCGAGGGATGTGAATATCAATCCAGTTTCAGTGATGATGAATAGGACGCCTCAACTCTATGAATGGCCATAAGATCCAAGGCAAGTGAATGTCAATTCAGTCTTAGTGGATAATGAATAGGACGCCGGAGTGTGACTAAAGGCTATTCAACACTCTGTGAATATTTATTCGATCTCAGTGAACAGACTCTGGAGTGTGACTAAAGGCTATTCAACATTCAGTGAATAGCGATATGATCTGCGGTAAGTGAACCTCAAATTTTATTCGGTCTCAGTGAATAATGAATTATTTTTAGTAGCTCGTAAATGGAGAAAATCGTGAAGCACTTCGCGAGATGATTTACAACATCTATCACAGTGTACTGTATCATACAGACTTCACCTCTAAATGAATGGTAAAATTAGCGGTACTGACAAGGAATTAAAAAAGCAATTAACGGAGTGAATTGATTAAACTATACTAGCAGCAACACTTGATGACACAAGTAACATCATAAGCGTGGATTATGAGGTGAACACAATGCTTCACCTTCGTGGTCACCGTGGCCGAGTTGTTAAGAACGCACCTTTCATGGGAAAGTGTCGGCAGTTCGAATCCCGGCGCCGCGCGGTAATTTCTCTCCGTTGAGAAAAGGGAGGACTCAGGTACAATTCCCCACTCTACCCAGGTGTCGAAAATGGGTACCGCCTTGACCGGGCGTATAACCGTCATTGCGTTTTGGTGTTAGTTATATGGCATTTGAGAAACCAGTGTACAAAATTATAAGTATCAGGTTTGATTGATTGGAATACAGCATCCTTTGTGAACATCGTAAAAAGAAAAAAACAGTTTACTCCCAATAAAGATCATTCAAAACCATAATTAGTTTTCAAAATGTCGTAACATTTGAATCCACAGTTGATATACACACACGAGTATCGTAATACCCACGACCATAGTCGAAACAAATGATTGAGAGAAAAGCATGAGGAATGTAACACACTTTGTTGCGTAAAATGGTTAACATGAGAGTTACTATCAAGACACTAACAGTCTTCTCTCTGCTTATGGATCTTTTCTTATATCTCAGTCATAGATAATTTAGCAACGTCAGTTCTGAAGTTTAACCATTCATTAGTTTTAGTTAGAGTTTAGTTTCAGCTAGTCCTTTAGATGAAACGTCGCAAGATGTTCTTTCCTCATTTGCATCAATGAATAGATAAGTAAACAATAAGCGGATGAGTAATGAATCAATTTCATTAATGAATAGATGACTAGAGAGTAAACTGTACATAAGACGTCAACTTAACAATTAGTATGGTATCTTCATGATGTACGTGGATTTACGCAGTTGAATGAATACACATACTAATTTATCATTAAGTACTTTAAGAATCTTGCGTTGTTGTACGTGGGTTTACTCAGATGAACGAATACACATACTTATTTATAGTTAATTATTTCAAGATTCTTGTGTAAGGTTACTGAGCACTTGTAAATTCCTTAGGAATTTTATACGCGAGCTTGAACTGCTGTAAACTCGTTATGTAGATCTAAGCTCGTTTTCACAGTAGCAGATGTCACAGATGTTTTCACAACTGCTACTGCCGCGTTTCACAGTAGGCTAGCAGGTGTTGTCTAATATTCCAGTAATTATAAATGTATTCCCGCCACTAAGCCATTTCCAAATCGATTTGGTCAAAATGAAACTCACTTTAGTCAAAATGAAATCCAATTTTGTAAGGCGAAATTTAATTTTGTCAAATGAAATTCATCTTGGTAAAATTGAAGTTTACTTTCATCAAAGTGAACTTCAATTTGGTCAAAGAGAAATTCAATTCAGTCAAAGTGTGATTCAATATCGTAAGAGTGATGGTTGCTTTGGTCAAAGGGCTAACTGATTTCGTTTAAGTGAAAATCGATTTGGTTAAAACGAAACACCGTTTGTCTCCATTAACTTTAGCACACCCTGACGAACTTGACAATTACTATCGTTATTCTTTTATTTATTATAAGCACTTTTCAAATGTACGTCATTCGGATAAATCAGCCTTATCCAGGAAGCTATGCATAATAATATTTTACAAGGACACGCATGCATTACTCCCCTGGTCTTTTCAATATGCGCCACTAATGCAACACATCAGTTCACCCACTTGTAACTTTTGAAATAATACGCCTGTCGACTTAAAATTACTCTCAAACGAAAGATGGAAACATTTTTTGTTTCAGAGTAATTCGAAGTCGATAGGTACATTTTTTCAAAAGTTACAAGTGGGTGAACTTATGTGTTGCATTAGTGGCGGGGCTTATTTGGAAAAGATCCTACTCTCCTCCAAGGTCACGTATTCCCACGTGGGAATACCATAAACTCACGACGCATTTCCCACCGCCAGTCGGTCATTTTTTGTCTTATTTTTCTCGTTGGCGGCAGACTCAAAGGATCTATAAAACAAGGTTACGTCTGTTGCGTGAGGTGCTCAAATTAAATAAAATATTCATTCCCGAATCCAAATTTGCAAGTAAAAATTCTTCTGGAGCTGTTTCAACTTGGTCAATTTTTTCATTTTACGTTTCAGCCGAGCTAGCAGGAGATGCGACTGAGGAAAACTGAAAGTATTCTTACCTAGTCTTACTTTTTTTCATGTGCATCTATTATTTTAGCTGCCAAGCGCATTGACAGTATTTGGGCGGCTAAAATCATGGATACTCCGGCGAAAAAGGTAGACGAGGTAAGGGTGTTCTTATGAGAAACGATTGCATTCCTACTCAGCCTGAGGCAGAGCGAGGTTTGAAATTAGGTTGCAATTGGTGTGCTGCTTGACACGATCCCCGTGTATTGGGTCATATGGATACTATTCGGAAAATTGCTCATTCCCGTGCCGGCATAAACAAAGGTCAATATTGATTTTACTGTTGTCAACGATTTTGAAAATTTCGTAACACATTAAAGTAATTGGAGATATTTTAAGACGTTTTACACCAACGATATTATGCTCGCAAATGCTTATTTTTCGAGATATAGCATAAATAACGTTCAGGTAAGAATAGCATTAACGGCAGTTGCAATATGGCTCATCAGGTGTTTTGCGGACGCGGAACATGCGAAATGTCTTGGCGGGAGACATCGGCCTCGGTATGGCTAAGCTTAGTTAAGTTATTTTAGGTTTACTTAGGCTAGTTTATTTCATTAACTTAACCTCACCTATCGTTACGCCAAAACCGTATTTCAGCTTATTTACGTGTCCGTTTGTTCAAATTTATATGCGACGTTCCTATGACTTCAAAGTTAAATATCTCGGAAACTAAGCATTTGCGAGCACAATGTTATTCGTAAAAAATGTCTTCAAGTGTACGATATTATCTCAATGTAGCAACGAAATTATTAACATCTTTGACAACATTAAACCCAATGTTGATCTAAATGAATGACGTGTCATCTGTTTCGAGGTCTTTTTAAAAATAATGTTATCATACGAGGGGAAATATTGTGTAGTTACATTTTCATATTTCTTAGGAAGGGTAAATATGTATGTGATAAATATCTATTTAAAATGCATATTGTAAAAGATATTTCACAATTATAGAGGAAAAATCAACTAGGAAGCACCGATGAGAAGAATCAGGGAAATAATAGTTGGACAAATAAGAATCAGGGTGCAGGATTGTCCAACTCGAATGTGCAGCGGGTTAAAGAAAACGTTTGGGGGCCTGACTCATTCAAATCCGCCCTGGCTTACAGATCTGGGCCTGATTGACTGCCTCTTTACTGCTGCTTGATTTCTAGCCCAACGGACTGACGGCTGCCTGTATTCACTGGGTGTCTGTTGGAGGTACTTCTGCTTCTGTATTCCAAGAACATCAAGTCCTTTGGTTCTCCCTACCAGTTGGCCAAATTTTCCGAGACGTGCCGTGGCCAAACTTTAGTTCCGAAGAGTCCTGGGCAATCAAGAACTCGCTCACCTCTGCGAATAAAACCTAGATGAGTCTACAATTTTACCCGTGTTTGACTTCTACCCATTGCTAACTCAAACAACCTTACTATACCCGTTGAAGCAAGTGATTTCTCATTACCAGAACGAGATTATCACCCCAATAAACATCACAATGGCATACAAAATATTTTCCCACTCTCTTTCAAACAAACGGAAAATAATTCTCGCTCTGAGGTCACCCCTGTGAAGTTAGTGGGTGATGGTCTCTTAATGACAAGATATCACCTAATTCAACGGCGCACTAGTAGCGTTTGTTTGAGGTAACGTGGAAAATAAGGGGACGGGCAAAAAGGGACTCATCTAGTTTATTTGAGGAGGCTAGCGAGTTTCTGACGCTTCAGGACTCTTCGGAACTGAAGTTGGTCAGGAAACACGTCAAGGAGGAATGACCGAGAAAGCAACAAGACGTGAAACACTCTTCAAGTGAGGGAAGACAGCGGTACGTCCAAACATCCGCCCCAGTGATTACGAGCAGCCGGCTGTCCGTGAGGCTGGCAATCAGGAGGCAGTAAGGAAACAGTCAGGCCTAGATGCGAAGACACAAGTGCACTATATAAGCGGAATGAGTAGAGCATGGAGTAGAGTGAATTGGTCCACGCTACGCAGAACTGTGGTGCCTGTTAAAATGCTAAAATAATTATTATGGATTTTAAATTAAAGCTTAACACATGAAAATCACACGAGTTTGGTCGCTCACAGACTGACGCAGCTTGGGGCTAGTGCACCGACCGTCTATCGACCACCGGCTCGCACACCTTCACAACGCCCTCTCGCGGAGCAAACACCGCAAGTTTTATTTGTTTTCGCCAGGTCTCAGTAATCCTCTACCCTTACCTTTGCCTTACCCCTTCCATTATACCCTGTATCAAATATACTATTTAAATAAAAGTACGAACCTCGTTTATTGTTTTCAACCTATAACCGGGCCATTTCGTCCTATAATGGGGCCGTGGGTGCACTCTAGCCAGTTGCCAACGACCCTAGAGATAGCACAAATATTTATACGTGCTCAAATCCATAAATTTATAATATCCTTGTTAACTCCCAAAGAACCATTTATCACGCTTGAGTGTTGCCAGCACGTGAAATCGAAATTGTCAAAAGCCAAATCATTCTAGGGTAATGAATTTAGTCCCATGCATCGTGAAAATTAGTAATTATATCGAGGAATTTAATATTGTACAATAAATTTACAGGAGTTCCTGTATTAGTTTTCACGTTCGTTGACTTTAAGCTTTTCTTGTTCTTGAACTTAATTTTAAGGATATAAGTAATTGATAATAAACCATAAATAGCCCTTCAAACCTTTAAATTAAAATTGGTCCAGATAATTTAAGCAAACTCAATAACGTAAAAATTTCTATAACCCAGCTCTAGGCTTGTCTTTGGTTCTTGAACTTTGGTTTACTATCCTGAATACATCCTAATGAATACACCATTTGAGCCAATAAGCCGTACTTACCTCGTAAATTTTCTGGATGCAAAATGCAGATCGCCTCCAACCTCCACTAAGCAAACATCTTCCATCAACTTTATTACATACAAACTTGAGCCTACTCAGCCTTCGTCTCGAACACCGTGCGGAACCAGCCTGCAACCAGCCCAGGGACGCCGGTGGGTTTACGTCAGCTTCGCTACGCTCTCCGTCCCTTCTTCCGAGGACCGAGCGGACTGAAGATGAGAGGCTGAGGCGCCTTCCTTGCTGCTGACCTGCACCACTCACCGTCCACTCGCCTGACTCAGCTTCCCGGCACGTCCTGATGCTCACGAGCTTATTGGAGGTTTGTGAACTATTAGTTCAGTAACCAATTACTTGCCATGCGGTGAGCTGGTTATTTAGGACGACGTTTCCCCATGCATTCTTATTACTTATAACTTATAAACTTACCTCAAAAACTTATATAACTTATAAACTTATAACTTATAAACTTACCTTAAAAAACTTATAACTTATAACTTATAAACTTACCTTAAAAACTTATAACTTATAAACTTACCTTAAAAACTTATAACTTATAAACTTACCTTAAAAACTTATAACTTATAAACTTACCTTAAAAACTTATAACTTATAAACTTCCCTTAAAAACTTATAACTTATAAATTTACCTTAAAAACTTATAAGTTATAAACTTACCTTGAAAACTTATAACGATAAACTGTGCTAAGCCTATAATTTAATCTACATCAAGACTAACCGCAACTAACTCCACAGAGCACGGTTTGCTTCCTACGACGGCACTGTCGCAGACCGCAAGTCCAGCGCCCGCCTGTCTACTTGAAGTCCTGCTCCGAAGAGTTTATAGTTTCTTGGTTCATTTAAGTTTAGCGGTTTGTCCTCTTCTACTCAGACCTAATAAATTACGGCAAATTTTCCCATTACAGAACTCCGCGTATTTCAATCTCCTATAAATAATATTAATCGTCCCTTTTTTTCTATAAATATTAATAAATTACACTATGAGAGTGAGGAGATTCTAAGGTGAAATTTGTTTAGAATCGCCTACGAGGTAATTATTCCAGCAACGGCTAGAAAGGAATAAAGACTTGTCGGGAATGTTCCTCATTTATTGTGGCCCGTAGAAGTATTCATGACAAAAGATCAGAGAGCATCTTATAATACGGGGATCAGCATCATAAAGAGGATGTACTAATGTCGTGGTATTCTAGGTACGAGTAATTACGACAAGGTTCGTAAAGAACGATCATGTAATCAAAATGGGGTAAAGGTAGGGGAGGTAGCTTTGTTTGTAGATCCTGCAATTACACGAATAAAACAAGGTTAGCATGGCGATATGAGGATCTCGAAATTACATAATTACACCAGGTAAAATATGACATATAAATTATTCAACTACCAACCTATATTTTCTACTATCAGGTTGTAATTCGAATATTAAATTAGCTAATCCTCTCGACTTTAGGATTCATTAATCGTTGGCACAATCCACACCGGAACCTAAGTTATACTTTAAACTAACTTCTAAGCTCTTACTTCTAAAGTCACAAATGACGAACTAAAAACACCTCTACTTAACGACCGGGTCTTTTCAAAGTTACCGGGCCGCTACGTAACCGCCTCCATGGCGGCACGCTCAGGCCGGTCACACATCACTCTACTTAGGACGTAAATTCTAGTCTCATTTCCTACTTCACATGATTTTACAAAATTCATCATATCTAATAAACCTTATATTCATCATATCTAATAAACCTTATATCTAATAAACCAAAATTCATCATATCTAATAAACCTTACGAACAGCACGGAAGGTAGTCAAATGTAATTTATATGCTACTCGCGAGCCAGTTAGCTCGCTACTTTCACTTAATAATTCACATTAATTCACATCACAAAAATACACAAAAGTATCACTTCGAGAATAGCGAGACTCACCAGGTTGATCAGAGCACTTGTTTACACTACGAGGTTTAGCGGAATAATGGGCTGCTGAGCAGCGAACGATGCTTGAAGAGCGTGAATGTTGCCATAAAGCGGCACTCAACTCGTCTCATAAGACGGTGTAGGTTTTATCTATTTTAATATTTATTCATCTGTTAAATAAAAGACTTTTAAAAGGTACAAAATTACTTTTAATATTAAATTCTAAATTTGTATTAATTATTCAGTAATTTTTCCGGGCACCACAAGAGTATATGAAAAGAAACGCATAAATTATTAATTATTGTTAGTGATAGTGAATGAGGCTAATGCCTAATGCTACTTATATTTAAATAAAGGGCTTCAATACTTGAGTTATTCTCAGATTTAGCAGCATAGGTGATACACAAATCAAACCCGAACAGTAAATTCAATATGAGCGTACGATAAAGAAAAATAAAGAATAAAAATTACGAAGTAAAATGAAATAGAAAATAAAGGGTACAATTGATTGACGTGGGTGCGTTGGAGAAATATGAAAGGCGATTTCAGTAAAAAAAAAGAAGAATCATGTGGATAGAAAACGAATTTTTATGAATTCCAGTAGAACAGTCTGGAAAATACTACTAACAAATTTCTTTCGAGGACTTGTCGACATGTTGCAGCAAGTTGTATCCCCCCTCAGGGGGATACAACTATTGTATCTATGGAATTAGCGCTCCCAGGGGAACCATGTGAGGGCCCGAGCTAAAGGTTAGGTAGGCTTCCTTTTTGTTGTAATAAAATAGGTTTTTGTTTTGTTACGGACCATCTTTTTTCGGTTCACTGATGTCCTGTTTTTCAGCACCTACTACTTTCTTCTTCAACTTTTTTCTTGCATCATGAACTTCTTTCCTAGCTTACTGTTTCTGTGCACCGTGTGCATAGATTTCGCGTTCCCTCAACTCCATACTAAATGGTGCCTTCCACTTTTCTCTCTTAGAACATTTTTTTCGTGCTTAAGGGACGCTAAAACTTTCTTATATAATAATAATAATAATAATAATAAGTGACCGACCATGCTTGGGGATGGGGCCTTGATGTAGGCCTGTAGTGAACGCCTCAGCCACACTTCAGCCTAATTTCATAAATATTAAAAACTAACATCCTAAAATTAAATTATACAAATGTAATTATTTTTATAAATTTACAAGACCGAATTCATTTGATAAAACCCGAAATTTTACCAAAAATGTGTTTCGAAAATATTTGCCGATCACGTTTCCGTCCGTCACTTCCGTTTAGAAACATTGCGCAGAACCATTTCGCAAGCGCTCACAGCGTATATAAGGCCGGCTTTCCAGGCAGAGTTGTCATTCACGTAGAGATTCTCCTGGGTGCAGTGCTTGGGCCCCAGAGCGGGCATATGTAAGTAAAAAGTGTTAAATGTTAAGTGTTAAGCAAGAGTTATATACCTTATTTCGTCAGTTGGATGTGTCTAGAGACTAAAATATGCAACATGTCTGTTTTATTAGAACTCACCCTTGGTATTGACTTAGGAACATTCTCTGTGTTTTTTCACTGCTCTATCTTGGCCGTTGTTGCTTTTCTTCGTTGTGCTAATTACTCCATTGTGCTTAGAAGCAATTCTTGCTCATCTGAATTATCGAGAATAAGAGACCTCACCTTTATTTTTATCATATCTCTTGTGCCAAGATTCTAAGAGTGTTGTGCTCTTAGTGTTATTACCTCACCTATTCCTCATGAGTTTTTTGGTCTAAAGTTATGATTGTTAGTTCATTTCTGAAAATTTTCTGAATATTCTAGAGTACCAATTCCTCAAATTTCACTCCAAAATTACCCTAGTTCCCTGGGTTGGAGTCAATGGAGTGTTAGTTCAACCTGCAAATTCCTGGTGTCATATGCTGCATATTCTCCTCGCACACATTGTCATTTTTAGGGTCGATTGCCAGAAGTGATGTTGTTCAATATAATCAATAGGATGCCAAAATATTCTGCGCCATCCTTGTCATGTGTGTTCCCTTTCCTTGCCTGCTATCTTCTAATCAAGTTTTTATTGTGTCCTCAATTATTACGAGTTTTGGCATTGTGCCTTCAGGTGTTCCTGATTGGCTAGGTAAATTAATATTCCTCTGGATAACCGAGAACAACCTTAGGGTTCCTGTATTACTCAATTGTTAGCTTAAGAGTAACACTAAATTCAGGCTTAGATACTCATAATTTAGCTGTTGAAGTTCTGTGGTGTGGTGCCCCCTGATATTTTTCAAATGGGATAAGCTAGCATTGATCCACCTAACCTTAGACTTAGTATGGCTAGTGCAGAAAGTCCTTGACTGCTTGCTGAGTGTAAATTGTTCTAATATAACAACTGCCAATCCTAAGGCACCTGTGTATTTTAGTAAGTGTACCCTAGAGTATCGGGCTGCAACAGCCTTTACTTAAATCAGCCAAACTCCCTTACGTCGACTTATCCAGTAACGACCCTTTAGTCTCGTAGACTGACCTGGCATTCCACGCTGGAGACAGTCTAAAGATATGCAGTGCTCACTTCTAGTAGTACTCTGAGCATAGTCTTTGGGTTAGAGAAATTGGGGAAATTGCACCTGGGAATTTCATGATTGTCCATACGATTTAATCAATGTTGCGATTGCCTTCTGCCGTATTCGGGCGCCTGAATTACGGTTGAGGTACCTGCATAGAGACTCCTCGATCCGAGGCAATCTTGTTAATCAGCAGTATCTCGCAGCCTGGCTTGTGCAGCGACTGTTCTCCCTCTTTAACTGTGCTTGATCAAGTGACCCAACTCCTCTCTGCCATACAGAAGAAACTACGAAGCCAACACACAACACAACCACCTAGTCCTCAATCAAAGCCATTGAGCCCAAAAATCTGGACCTTCCTCAGACCCACTTGAGAAGGCCCTAACATTCACTCAGCCACACGGCTCCACACGCAGCAACCCTACCAGGTACTGCCTCTTTCGAGACATCCTAATTAAGCCATACTTTCACCCGCATACGCGGATAGCTACACGAACATATACGTCCTCGCCTGGATCCACAACGGATTCCCTCGAGCCACGGCACTCGGCTGGAGTACGTCGCCTTACTGGACCCGGACCTCCTTCCTCAAGAAGCGGATCCACCCCCACGATTGGCCGTAGTCACGGCACCCATAGGCGACCCAATAAACCAGGCGAGAAGAGTCGTTTGTAGCACTAGCTACAAAGTGTGAAATTCTAAAATTTCTCATTAGCACTTGAATAGCATAATTATTGGCATTAAAAATCTTACTCTAAATTATTATTAATAATTTTCTACTTATAATTAGTAATCCTTGAAGTTTTTGTGTAAATGCATGAGATAACGGTCGAAATTTAGAGATAATGACAATGCATGAGATAACGGTACAAATAACGGTCGACATTTTCGAGTTTGAAGCCTTTGTAATTGGCGACACCGCGCTGGACGCCTTGTTTGAGCGTCCTTCTCACGCGCGTCTTTAGCTTGTGTGTTACAGCGTTCTCATCCTCGACGTCACTAAACGCCACAACACACATTCCCTGGGCCTGGTGCTTTACTCAAGTTGTATATTCACTTCGCATCTTATCTATAACTCAATCATCGAGTTACACCGCTTAAATTGCCCATTTTTACGTGAGACGGTTTCTGACCTTGGTTATATATATCACCTTGCAATCACCTTGGTTTGGAGCTAGTGGAGCCTAGTATATTACAACTACCAGCTAGATAATCTACCTGCTCCAACCACGACAACTTGCTTTTTCAGCGTGGAATGATCATAAATGTCTGAACCCATAAATAGTGACTCATCCACACGTCACGGCTTAAATTCATATTCCGCCAGTCGCTAAAAATTTAACAGACTTTGAGCTTATCTAGAACCTCCACAAAAACACACTCATTTACACCCTGCCAACGTCATCGCTCGCCGGACCTCGCCTGCACGGATTTCCCATCTAAGAGAAGCTCTTCAGAAGTCCTGCTCACCGTCGGTCCTCCCGGTTTCCTCCAATAAAATATCCAAGCTGAGTCAATCCAAAGATTGTTGTCATTCCCCTCTCGTTACCGTGATCTTAAACGCTTTCTCGAGGATATTTGCGTTCGTGGTTCGGTATCCTCGTACAGTCTACCCCGACCATCACAAACGTAAAAGTGGTGACCCCAGTTCCAAAGTTAAATAAAAACTATTCAACTCGAGAAGTGTTTGAGAGAACGTGAGAGAGGAGAATGTTGGCATATCATTGTAATGATAAGTTCCCATTGTCGTTGTCCTTGAGAAAATTTCTATGGATTTTACCGTGTTAATGTTCTCTGAGCAGCTCTAAATTTTTTTTTCTTTCATGCTGTTTCCTGTCTTTTGTTTCATGTGCCACAGTAGGTAGAAAAAATTTTTTTTCCCTCATTTCCGTGCTTTACGCTTATTTCTGACTACCGTAAAATTTTCGTTTCCATTTTTTCATTCTTTCCGTTTCAACTTTGTTTGAATGATTGAATAGGTAATTAGAAACGCAAAACCTTTGACACTTTAATACCAAAGTTATTAGGCGTTGATTACGTAAATTCCGTGCCGGTATAGCTTAATTTTGCCTTCAAAAGAAAAATGGCCAGTATGTCCGACACAGAGAATGTTGCAGACCCAGCGCGCACTAAGCCTATAACTCTTCCTCCTTTCATACCAGCAGAAAGCCAAACTTGGTTCAACCAAGTTGAGGCTATATTTCGATACAATAATATCACCAATTCTTCAGATATGTTTCATGCATTAATAGCTGCTATGCCCACGCAAATGTTAAGCGACTCCAACGAACTAATAGTTAACCCGCCTGCTATAAGCCCTTACGGGATCTTAAAAAGTAAAATCCTCGAAAAATTACAGTTGTCCGACGCGGACAAGTTTAGGTCCCTTGTCGATGCCTCAGCTATCCCAGGCATCTCAGTTGTTTTCTCTCCTACTTCGTTAGTTAAGGAACTTAGAAAACTAGCAGCCGGTGTTGGCGTAGCTGAGGGATTCCTCAAAGAAGTGTTTATGAGCAAATTGCCGTCTACCGTGCGACCATTCTTATCAATGATCGGTCCAAACGAAAGCCTCGAGACGCTAGCTCAAGCCACAGAAACAGTGATGCGGAACCTAAATATGTCACAAGCACCGCAGGTAGCTTCCTTGAACGCATCAGCTGCGAATTTTATCCTGTCAAATACTGCTAATAATCAATCCTCAGCGGCAATGGATACAATACAACGCGAAATCGCAGAACTGAAACAAGCTTTCCAGAATTGCCAGTTAGGTCATAGTGTAGCTCATATCAAGCCAGGCCCAAGGAATTTCTCACGTTACCATGCCTACGACTATCCCTATGACTATCCTCCTCCTCAACGTTTTGATAGAGGTAGATCTTATGATAGGTCAAATCAAAACCGCCACTTTAGATCGCGCTCTCGCGATGCTAATAGTAATTTATGTTGGTACCATCATAAATTTGGTGACCAAGCACGTAAGTGCGGGTCGCGATTTTGCCCTCGTTATACCGAAATGACTTCGGGAAACGCCAACAGCGACGCATAGTAGCGAGTACTGCATTGCCTAACTCCCAGACTACTCGCCTACTGACAGTGTTCGATCCCATTACCAAGTATCGATTTTTGATCGACACAGGTTCAAGTGTGTCAATTATCCCAGCCACGGCGAAAGACAAAAACAATAATAATTTGTTGGCGACACTACGTGCCGCAAATGGCATGCCAATAGCTTGTTATGGGGAGAGAGTACTCGAGTGCAGTCTGGGATTGAGGAGAAATTTCACCTTTACCTTCCTCATAGCAGAAGTCCAAGAGCCCATAATTGGTGTGGATTTCTTAGCAAAGTACGGGATAATTGTAGATGTTAAAAACCGTAATATTAGGGACGAGGAGACACAGATCTCAATTCCCGCTTGTGGCATAACTAGAGCTAATGTCTTGCACTCCTTCTCTATCGCTTTCAAGAAAGAGTGCATGTTCGAGCAGGTCCTCGCAGAATACCCTGCATTAACAAACTCTAACTTGGCTTCTAAAAATATGCAGACGAGCACAAAACACTTCATTGAAACAACTGGACCGCCAGTATACTTCAGAGCTAGACGCTTACCGCCTGATCGATTGGCTATAGCCAAGAAAGAATTTGCTAAGATGTTAGACAGCGGCATCATCCGCAGTTCCAAAAGCCCTTGGGCTAGCCCTCTCTTGCTAGTACCCAAGGCTAACGGTGAATTCAGACCGTGCGGAGATTTCCGCAGGTTGAATGCCGCTACTCTACCTGACCGCTTCCCTATCCCTTACCTACATGATTTTAGTGCAAATTTAGAGGGAGCACAAATTTTCTCAAAGATAGACCTCCAGAGCGCCTTCCATCAAATTCCACTTGAGGAAAGTGCTATACCTAAGACCGCGGTAATCACTCCGTTTGGTCTCTTTGAATTCCTGAAGATGCCGTTTGGGCTAAGGAATGCACCTCAGACCTTCCAACGACACATGGCTGAGATCTTCTCGGATCTCACCTTTGCCTATGTGTATCTGGATGACATTTTGGTGGCATCCGCAACCCCGGAGCTACATAAAGACCATCTTAGGGTCGTGTTTGAAAGACTGTCCGACAATGGACTCCTGGTAAATCCTGCTAAATGTGAGCTCGGAAAGCCATCACTGATTTACTTAGGTCATGAAATCTCTAGCCTAGGTCTAAAACCTTTGCCTTCCAAAGTAGAGGTGGTCAAAAACTTCTCTCTTCCACAGACCCAGAAGGAACTGAGAAGGTTCCTAGGTTCTGTTAATTTCTATCATAGATTCATCCGAAACTGCGCGCAAACTTTAGTTCCCTTGTCAGATTTGCTGGAACCAAAGAGAAAAGGTAAATCTACCGATGTCAAGTGGACGGATTCAGCACGCAAAGCTTTCGACGAGATTAAGCAAAAGCTACCTACCGCGACTGAATTATCCTACCCGATTGCCAATGCTGACTTCAGTTTAGTGGTTGATGCCTCCAGTACTGCCGTAGGTGCCGTTTTGCAACAAAAAGTAGGGACTAATATCTCTCCTCTTGCCTTCTTTTCCAAAAAGCTATCGCCCACTGAGCGTGCTTACAGCGCGTTCGGTAGGGAACTCCTTGCTATCTATTTGTCGTGAGACACTTTCGCTATGCTAGAGGCAAGGGAGTTCGTGATCTACACAGACCACAAACCTTTGACCTCAGCGATCAAAATGCCATCTGAGCGCCATTCCCCAAGAGAAGCTCGACATCTCTCTTTCATTAGTCAGTTCACCACGGATATCAGGTTCATTAAAGGTCTCGACAATACAGTCGCTGACTGTCTCTCTCGAATTAATTCTGTCCAAACCAGTGGAGAAATAACTTTCGGCAATATATCAAATGCTCAGAAGGAGGATCCTGAACTCCAGGACCTTCTCAAACCTTCCAACACTACCTCTTTGAAATTAACCCTGGTGGACGGCGTGTACCGTGATGCTGAGCGACTTTCTCGTTTGTATCTGCCTGCGACTCTCCGCAGAGTAGCTATTCTTCACTATCATTCTCTCTCTCATCCTGGTATTAACCGTACATTGCGTTTGATTTCCGATCGTTTCGTCTGGCCAGCGATGCGTAAGGAGGTCAAACAAATTGTGCAAAACTGCCATGCATGTCAGAGTAGCAAAGTTGTGAAACATAATAGTGCAGCGCTACAGAGTTGTGCTTTTGCTGGACACAAATTCGACTCCGTACACCTAGATTTGGTGGGTCCGTTGCCTTTGTCGCGTGGTCATTCTTATTTGTTAACCATAATTGATAGGTTCTCTAGATGGGTTGAGGCCGTGCTTCTTCCTGATACCCAAACTGAGACTGTAGCTCGCGCTTTCATGAGTAATTGGATTTCCAGATTTGGGGTTCCCTTAAGTGTCACGCATGACCGGGGATCACAATTTACCTCCAAATTCTGGAGTGAGCTTAGCGCCGCTTTAGGCTGTGCAAACATCAATACCACCGCTTATCACCCGCAGTCGAATGGACTTATTGAGAGAGTCCACAGAGATCTCAAGAGTGCGTTGCGTTGTGTTAATTGCAGTCACGATTGGACCGACAGACTTCCAGTAGGATTATTGAGCATTAGGAATTTGTATCGGAAGGATCAGCAGTGCACAGCAGCAGAAATGTTGTATGGGAAGACGCTGCGCCTCCCGGGTGACATTGTTGACCCAAAACCGTTGCCTGAATTTTCATCTGCTGACCGTTCCGCATATGTAACCTGTCTCAAGGATTGCATGCGTCAGATCAAGTATGTTGCTCCACGAACGCCTCAGACAAAAGACGAACTTGATCCTGCGTTGCAACATTGCACACATGTGTACGTCCGTAACGATAGTATCAAACCAACCCTCACACGCCCGTATGATGGCCCATTCAAAGTAGTGAAACGGACGCCAAAGTATTTCGTCCTTGAAAGATCTGGTTCACCCGACCCTGTGAGCATAGATCGATTAAAGGTCGCGTATACCTCCGATAATAGTGTGATTTCTAACTCTTCATTCTCTCCACAGAACTTCCTTTCCACTGAGACTCGATCATATCGTCCACCTCAGTTTCCTCAGTTGGCTGCATTGCTGCCTAGTCAACTTGAGTGTAATCCTTTCTTTGTGTCTGTATCTTCAAACCCTATCCCAAATCCTATCGTAGACTCTAATTCTAGCTCTCTTAGTGAAACAGCGACAAGTCTGGAGAGATCAGACGAGACCGCTGCAGTAACTCCTGTTCCTAGAACTCTTGCCGATCTAAATTTGCAGACCCGTTTGGTGAAGCTTCCCCGCTCAGTAACATTTTCCGACCGCCATATGCAGAATATTCTACAGGTCTTCCTGTATTTGGCCATGGCGCAAATTAGTATTACATTAGTATTAATATTAGTACGGGCAAATTAGTATTAAGAATTAAAATTAGAAAACTAGAGCAAACTATCAGTATATTGTCAAATTTCATAATTATTAAACCTTTCATAACAGTTGCAATTTCTAAGTCCAGTATCACTGAATTTATTTATTGGGTGAGCTAAAAACATCAAATTCTATTTTTAACCTGAATGCCTCCTATGAATACAACATTTCTCCGCCTAAGAAGTTACCTGCAGAGTGACGGATTGAGCTCCACACCACTTCATCTACCATCGCACTAATCGCTACTCTCAGCCATTTCTCACAGCCTGCGGATGTTCACTCAACTTTTGACTTCCGCCTTCCACGCTGGTGGAATTGTGCCCTGGCGCTTTACCAACCAGTAACCTTCTGTGCGCCCTCGCTATGATGGGCTGAGGCCGCACACCTGCCGCCGTCCGCTGCGCCCGTACTTCTCGTCTCGTCTCGTCTCGTCTCGTCTCTTCAAGTCTCGTCCGCTCACTGAGTTTTGGAGGTTAGCTCACCCTACGTTAATCATACCAAATCAGTGAGCTGGATTTAGAGTTGCACGTTCATTCCCATGCATCATTACGGAAAAAAACTTCTTTACTTTAACTGACAGTAAAAGTGTCACGATAACTTCAAATATAACTAATAACGATAACTTCAAATATAACTAATAACGATAACTTCAAATATAACTAATAACGATAACTTCAAATATAACGTTGGTGTTCAGACTGCCTGGAACTCCAATACTTAACTACGATTCATAACTATGCTTTCTCTTTTCAGTAAATGGCGGCGATCGCTTCGGTGGCTGGTTTCTGCTTGGCGTCGCACAGCTAACGCGTTCTCCGGCAGCCAGTGAAGAGTAATCTTCAAGATCGAAGCGAAGCCGCATTTCTATCCTTGAAATCTCTATCTGTACCGCTAGAATGTTCAACTTTTGTTTTTGAACCGATTTGTATTTTTCTGATAGAATACAGAATAATTTGCAAGGTCGTGTTCATAAATTCCTTACAGATTGATTTTATTTATTATATGGTGGCCAGTATGGGGAGCGAAGCGTGATTGCTGGAGTTGGCGAGACGTCGGAGCGGCAGCAGCAGTGGCGGCGGCGGCTATATCCTAATAACTAACCCTCTTGAATAATCACATTATAGGCAATTCATCCTTTCCCAGGAACAGAAATGGCGAGCGTGAAACCTAAAACTCAGACAGACGTGTCAAATGGAGATCTTTCTACGCTCCAAAAAACTCGAAAGTACGTGAGGCAGCGTGCAACACGCCTGCATAATACTATCGTCCCTGCTGTATCCGACTTTACGGAACAGCAGAAAAAACTATACCTTTCGAAGGTAACTTCCTTACAGGAAGAACTAAAACAACTTGATAATAATATATTTGAGCTTCTAATTCGCAGTGGAGCAGAGGACTCTGTGCTTGAGACTGCTTCTGATGAGCAGGATTCGTACCAGGATCAACTGTACGCCTGTTTAGCTTCTCTCCAGTCTCCATCAGCCATCGCACCTATAGCAGGTGACTCTGCATCGGCGGTCACTCCAGGTATTGTTCACACTACGCAGAAGCTTAAATTACCTGACATTCCATTACCTAAGTTCAGCAATGCTAAAAACGAAAGTCTAGAGAAATTTTTCTTCAACTTTGAAGCTGTGTTCGACAAACATCACTTGACCTCTTATGAGAAGTATGTGTACCTCTATAGCAGAGTGTCTGGCTCGCCTAAAATCTTGTTGGATTCATTAGATGTTGCAGATCAGACCTATGAGACTGCGAAGAATCTTTTGCACAAGGCTTTTGCATCTCCAGTTGTTCAGCAGTACAACGCTATCGAGAGACTTTCTCAAATTAAACTGGAGGGTGACCCGTACCAATATGTCGGAGAAATGAAAAGTCTCGTAGCTAACTTCAAAAAACTAAATATTGATATAGACACCGTCCTTGCTTATTTCTGCTAGAATGGTCTTAATGAGAAGTTCCAAAACTGTCTCATTCAAATTACGAACACTAATCGCCCCTCTTTGTCGCAGATTGAAACCAATATATTTGAAGCTACAGAACGCTACCTTCGCCCGTCTGCTCCTACAGAACTCTTGGCAAGGAAGGACCAGAGACCACCAAAGGCTGCTCCTACTGCGTCCATGGCAGTTAACGTAAAGGCAAAGAACCAACTTTGCGTTCTGTGCCAGAATGATGGTAAGGTATCTGATCATCCCATGAGTAAATGCTCCATGTACGATACGCCGGCAAAGAAAGTAGACAAATTAAAAGCTATGAATGCGTGCACAAAGTGCTCGTTCAGAAATCATAACTCCATGAATTGTAAGTTTAAGTTTTCGTCAACTTGCCGTACATGTGGCGGCGAACACATGACTTATTTGTGCCAAAGGTCATCTCCGCCCAAAGACGGTGGACAACAGCGTGTGCTCGCAACGAAACCTGTTACTAATGCTCTTACATTAACGCATCACGTTTTCACGGAATTTAGCGATGGCATGAACTTGTTGCCCACTCTGACTGCATGTGTAGGATCCTCTAATGTAAGGATCCTGAAAGACGGTGGCAGTCAGAAGAATTTCATATTAACCTCTCTTGCGGATAACCTTAACCTTCCTGTTGTAAGGAAAAATGAAACTCTTACAATTCAGGGCTTTAATTCCAGCAGGACTCTCACCACAAAAATCGTAAGTGTACCTTTGATTGCTAACAATTTTGAGTGCACCGTCGACGCAATATGTGTCCCAACGATAAACATTGCGCTAACTGTTTCTGATATTGCTGCCATAGTAACTGCCTTTGAGGCTAACGGATACAGGTTAGCAGATAAATCACTTTCTGGGGATGTCAATTATCCTACCGAAATTACCCTTGTACTAGGTACCGAGTCCGACCCTCTTTTCCAAATGCAGTATGTGACTTTCGGAGAGGTCGGCAGTCAATCCTGCTTCATTAACTCTACGGCAGGAGTTTTGCTTACGGGCAGCGTAAATACGATGAAACGCAACCTCTCCTTATTACCGGGTGACAATTTCAGCCCATCCGTCGAACCCTCCATTTCTTGCGGTGCCACTGAAGTATCGCTAGCGCTTGGTGAAGAGCTGGGGAAGCAGCTCCGTCCTCTCCTGTCTGGGGACTCTGAGCCACCGCTGGCGTCGACGGAGGAACTCTGCGACCGCTGCCGGGATGTTCTGGGACATGACCCTCCTCCAGACCCTGAGCAAACGGAAACAAATGAAAGGTTAGTAACTCATGTCTTGAATAACACAAAACGAAATAAGGATGGGAGGTTAGTGATGCCCTTGATGTGGAATCACAAGATAGCGCACAAACTTTCCAAAAACTATGCCCTATCACATCAAATCTTGCGCAGTAACTTCAAGAAACTGTCTTTCACTCCCGAACGGTTGAAGTTGTATGACGCAGTCTTCAAAGAACAGGTAAAAAATAACGTCATAGAGCAAATTGATAATTTGAATGACTTTATGACCACTCATCCCGAGTGCAGCTCTCTGCCCCATATGGGAGTTTTTCGCATGACTCACGACACTACGAAGTGCCGTGTGGTATTTCTTGCAAATCTTTCCGACAAAACTCCTAATTCTGTCAGTCATAACCAAGCTACATTGTCTGGACCTTGTTTGAATTCAAAACCAGATATTGCTTTAGCATGGCACAGGTTCGACAAGTATTTGATGATTTTCGATATCAAGCAAGCATTTTTGAATATTCAGCTGCGCGAAATTGACCAGAACAGGCTTTGCTTTTTGTGGTATCGAAATGTTGAGAAAAACGATTTAACTCCTGTTGCTTTCAAAAGCCTGAGACTCATGTTCGGGCTCCGACCAAGCCCTACATTATTAATGCTGGCCATTTATAAAATTTTAATCCTAGATGACCCTAAAGACAATCCTGCCTTGTCGGAACTTAGAAAGACTGTGCACAACATGATGTACATGGACAACGGCGGTTACTCGAGTGATAGCCTTGCAAAAATTCAAAATTCTTACGAAAAACTACCAGGTGTTTTTGAAGAGTACAAGTTTCCCCTGCAAAAGTTTCAAACTAATGCGTTACCTTTGCAGAACCGCATTGACAGGGAGACCGCCTCAGAAACTCCGCAGCACGTCAAACTCCTCGGCATGACCTGGGATCGAGAGAGCGATACCCTACAACCGTGCTCGGTAAAATTAGACGTTAGAGCAAATACGAAAAGAAAAGTGCTCTCTACCATCCATGAAATCTACGATGTCTTTAATATCTACTGTCCTGTTCTCAACAGGGCTAGAATTTTTTTGCAAAAATTGCAATCAGACAGTCTGAATTGGGACTCGACGCTCCCCAAGTCCTTGCTTAAAGAATGGATCCTCATTGCTAGACAGGTCAATTCATCAAAGTGGCCTCCTGTTCCTAGGTCTTTCGGAAGCAGAACAGGAAGTTTTTCCCTTGTAGCCTTCACTGATGCTTCAAAGAGCCTTTATGGTTATGTCATCTACCTCATAAACGAGTGTGAAGGCAAGGTGAGCTTGCTATCTAGTAAATCTAAGATTGTCACGAAAAATATGAAGACTAAAACTATTCCAGTGCTAGAACTCACAGCAGTCCATTTGGGAGCATCCGCTTTAGTAGAGTGGTACGATAATTTCTCTAGCACGAAATCGGTAGCAGCCATTAACATAACCTCTTTGTCGCTATACACAGACAGCCTAGTCGCTCTCTGTTGGATAAAATCGTTCTCGGTAGATTTTGATAAAATGCAAAAGAGAACAGTTTTTTCCATGAACAAGCTTCAGCAAATAGAGTCCTTGGCGACTAAAGTGCCAATCACATTTCACTTTACGGCCGGTAAAAATAACCCGGCTGATTTTGTTACACGTTGCGTTAGCATTAAACAACTCATGAAATCTCAGTATTTTACAGGACCCACCTTCATTGCCAATTCTGCTTCAAACGACCAGGAATTCTCCGTGGTGCTCCCTCGTCAGCACAGCAAGAGCGACGTGCTTCTGGAGGAAGCTCTTCAAGCCGGCTCTTCCGTCTGTAAGGGGAATTCAAGCAGTGAGGTAATATTGAACACAACTAAAGTCTCAGCTTGTGTCACGAGAGAGGGCAAACCTGCCCATTTGGTGCCCCTGACAAAATTCTCGTCTTTCTCTAAGCTGGTACGTGTGCACGCTAACGTTTTGAAATTTATTCATAAACTGAAGCTCAAAGTTATGAAATCTAATGTCCCTAAAACAAATTTGCACGCCCTAGCTTGGCATAATATCATTCTAACAGAACAGAAAGAGAAGTTTGCTGAAATTTTTGACTACTTCGATGGGAATGGAAATCCTTTAAACAAAATGCCGCCTCTAGTCAAGCGTTTGAACGTGCTAGTGGCCCCCGATGGTCTTCTTAGAGTAAAAGCGAAGTTTCAATACTCTTAGCCTAACGCTTATCCGGTACTGCTGCCCAAAAATTGCCTCTTAACTAACTTAATCATTGAAGACACTCATGTGAAAATTTGCCATGGTGGCATCTATCCTGTTCTGAAGGAACTCAGACAAAATTACTTCGTTCTTAACCCGTTCTCTCAGGTTAAAAAGGTGCTGACCAGGTGTCTAGTTTGCCGAAGAGTGAATGCTAGACCTCTAAAACTAAATCAAAGCTATTACCGTGAGTTTAGAGCTTCTCCACCTTCTAAGCCGTTTTCGTCAGTCTTTCTAGACTACATGGGCCCCTGGTTCGTTACCATAAACGGCGCAAAGGAAAAAGTTTGGATTTTAATTTTAACTTGCTTATGGAGCCGAGCCATCAACATGAAAGTGTGCACCAGTGCCGACACTCGTGATTTTCTGAAAGCCATTCAGTGGCACATTTACGAATACGGCGTTTTCAAATCATGTGTTGCAGATCTAGGCAGTCAGATTTCTGCCGGCTTCAACACTATCAGGACTTTTTTGGATGATCATGAAACAAAAAATTACCTGGAGCAGCATGGCATTGATGATATTTCCATGTCGCAATATGCAAAGGGAAACAGTGCTCTAGGGTCTTTGATAGAATGTTGTGTAAAAGCCACGAAGAGATTGATTTTCAAATCTCTAGGCAAGAAGACACTGTCTTTTTGCGATTTTCAAATGTTCGTAGCCAAGGCGGTTCATTTAATCAATAAAAGGCCAATCGCCTTCAAAGAATCGCTGCGTTCAAACGAAACAGAAACTCCTTGCCCGATTACACCGGAAGTACTAATTCACGGCTTTGAACTCCCGTCTGTAACTATAATTCCAGAGTGGCAGCCGCATGACACGGACGATCAAGACTACGAGCCTAAGTCTAAGTTAAATATTATCAGCTATTTGTCGAACTTGATCCAGTGTCACAATAAGCTGAAGGAGCTGTACCACTCAGAATTTCTGGCCACTTTGATCAATCAGGCCACTGACGACCGAAATCGCTACAGAAAAGTAAAGCATACTCGTCTAAAGCCTGGTGACCTAGTGTTGTTAGTAGATAAATTTCTAAAACAATCCTCTTACCCTTTAGGTGTGATCTTGAGCGTTGAGGAGAATTCCCTTGACGAGGTAACGGCTGCTGTTGTTCGCAAGAGCTCAGGTGACCGCGTTTACCGCCATGCGTCATCACTAATACTACTTCTGCAGAGTCCAGAAGAGCTACGCGACGAGCCAGGTAGTATGAAGTCCTCAACGAACTTTCCAATTACAGAAAGTCTTCCTCCTCGGCGCAAAGCTGCAATGGCTGCTCAGCGTAAAATACGCTCATGGGTCGCCGACGACTCGGTGTAATTAACCTCGTTGTCGATCTAAATTACTTATTAGTTTTTCTTACAGAGAAACTAATCCCCGGCGGGGAGTATGCAGAATATTCTACAGGTCTTCCTGTATTTGGCCATGGCGCAAATTAGTATTAAATTAGTATTAATATTAGTACGGGCAAATTAGTATTAAGAATTAAAATTAGAAAACTAGAGCAAACTATCAGTATATTGTCAAATTTCATAATTATTAAACCTTTCATAACAGTTGCAATTTCTAAGTCCAGTATCACTGAATTTATTTATTGGGTGAGCTAAAAACATCAAATTCTATTTTTAACCTGAATGCCTCGTATGAATACAACATTTCTCCGCCTAAGAAGTTACCTGCAGAGTGACGGATTGAGCTCCACACCACTTCATCTACCATCGCACTAATCGCTACTCTCAGCCATTTCTCACAGCCTGCGGATGTTCACTCAACTTTTGACTTCCGCCTTCCACGCTGGTGGAATTGTGCCCTGGCGCTTTACCAACCAGTAACCTTCTGTGCGCCCTCGCTATGATGGGCTGAGGCCGCACACCTGCCGCCGTCCGCTGCGCCCGTACTTCTCGTCTCGTCTCGTCTCGTCTCTTCAAGTCTCGTCCGCTCACTGAGTTTTGGAGGTTAGCTCACCCTAAGTTAATCATACGGTCCATTCAGTGAGCTGGATTTAGAGTTGCACGTTCATTCCCATGCATCAATACGGAAAAAACGTCTCGTCTCGTCTCGTCTCGTCTCTTCAAGTCTCGTCCGCTCACTGAGTTTTGGAGGTTAGCTCACCCTACGTTAATCATACGGTCCATTCAGTGAGCTGGATTTAGAGTTGCACGTTCATTCCCATCCATCAATACGGAAAAAACTTCTTTACTTTAACTGACAGTAAAAGTGTCACGATAACTTCAAATATAACTAATAACGATAACTTCAAATATAACTAATAACGATAACTTCAAATATAACTAATAACGATAACTTCAAATATAACGTTGGTGTTCAGACTGCCTGGAACTCCAATACTTAACTACGATTCATAACTATGCTTTCTCTTTTCAGTAAATGGCGGCGATCGCTTCGGTGGCTGGTTTCTGGTTGGCGTCGCACAGCTAACGCGTTCTCCGGCAGCCAGTGAAGAGTAATCTTCAAGATCGAAGCGAAGCCGCATTTCTATCCTTGAAATCTCTATCTGTACCGCTAGAATGTTCAACTTTTGTTTTTGAACCGATTTGTATTTTTCTGATAGAATACAGAATAATTTGCAAGGTCGTGTTCATAAATTCCTTACAGATTGATTTTATTTATTATACGCCAAACCCGGCATGGTCGCGTAGTTCGAACTCCTTCCCGCTACAAATGATTGCAGCGGGTGGACCTTTCGGTCGGCGCCTTGGGGGGTAATGTAGCACTAGCTACAAAGTGTAAAATTCTAAAATTTCTCATTAGCACTTAAATAGCATAGTTATTGGCATTAAAAATCTTACTCTAAATTATTATTTATAATTTTCTACTTATAATTAGTAATCCTTGAAGTTTTTGTGTAAATGCATGAGATTTAAAATAACGGTCGACATTCTCGAGTTTGAAGCCTTTGTAATTGGCAACACCGCGCGGGACGCCTTGTTTGAGCGTCATTCTCACGCGCGTCTTTAGCTTGTGTGTTACAGCGTTCTCATCCTCGACGTCATTAAACGCCACAACACACATTCCCTGGGCCTGGTGCTTTACTCAAGTTGTATATTCACTTTGCATCTTATCTATAACTCAATCATCGAGTTACACCACTTAAATTGCCCATTTTTACGTGAGACGGTTTCTGACCTTGGTTATATATCACCTTGCGATCACCTTGGTTTGGAGCTAGTGGAGCCTAGTATATTACAACTACCGGCTAGATAATCTACCTGCTCCAACCACGACAACTTGATTTTTCAGTGTGGAATGATCATAAATGTCTGAACCCATAAATAGTGACTCATCCACACGTCACGGCTTAAATTTATATTCCGCCAGTCGCTAAAAATTTATCAGACTGTGAGCTTATCTAGAACCTCCACAAAAACACACTAATTTACACCCTGCCAACGTCATCGCTCGCCGGACCTCGCCTGCATGGATTTGTCGGGCTTTATCTTTCGCCGTTGGGTGGTTTGAATGTAAATATTAATTCTTGAACGGCTAAAAGAAAACTCGAACGATTTCTCGATAGTGATATGGGAAAATTATGAGAGGAATAATGAAAAACGGTTTTGGACTCAGCTTAATTTCGGTGGAGTTTATTGGAAGAGGAAACCAGGAAAACTGGCTTGGATCTTGATCTCGGAGAGCTTGTCTAGGTGGGCAATCCGTGCCGGAGGACCAGGCTGGCGTTGACGAAGGCCGTCACGCGATGGAGTAAGCAGGGTGAGTGAGTGGTATTTGGGAACTTGAATTCGGCAATTTGAGATAATTGAGCGAGGGTCAGTGACTTGGTTCAGGGGGAACTAATGACTCAAATTAAGGTGAGGTGAGAGTGAGCGAGTTAATTTCGGCTCATGTGAGCAGAATCAAGTTGGCACATTTGCACTTTAGCTCATTAAAGGGAGCAAGTTAAGTTACTGCTTATGTGAGAATAACATTTGGCAATGGCACTCAGGGAAACCCAGGGAGATTCAAACTGTGAGTGTTGCGTGTATGGCGATGATGTAGAGGTCCTGCACAGGAGTCCAAGACTCTGGGTGAAACATTCCAGGAGAGACATCAAGACATTCCACCACTGACAATCCAAATTATAATGACAACTCTTCCCACACGGAGAAATCCGAGAAACTCCTACAGGTTCGACACCAGCTACTTAGGATTCTCACTTTGGCAAACTCAAAAGAGATAGGACAGATATTTGGTTTACAGATTTTAACACTGAATAAATTGTTTAATCACTAATGCCTCTGGCTTCAAAAATCTGAGTATTAGGTTTAAGAATTTTCAAGAGTAAAGATCGTGATTCCTTACAGAGACTACGGGCAAGTAAACACGAGAATATCGTGAAAATATCAAGTGACTGCACTTTTGAAAGCAGTAAAAAAACATAAAAAATCCTAAAGTTCATGGATATAAATCCTACTAAAATCTGGTATATAACCTTTGCAATCATAAAGGAAATAAGGAATAATATATATCCTCACTGATAAAAAGGAAAAGGAAGAACCTAAGCGTTGATTTCACAGGCGGAAAATACGCGAAGAAAGAAACCACGAAAGCATGTAAGGTTCCGTGTGGCGATTAGCCGGGCGGCTTACGCGTCGGCCTCAGCCGAAACCGCCAGCAATTTGCACCACACTCAAGATAGACAGATGGTAGTGGGTGTTTGTCACAAGAATGCGATGAGTTAAATAAAATTGTATTGAAATGTTTTTATATTGAAATAAGGCGTTTACGTAAAGGTTTGCTAGGATATGGAATTAAGAAATGAAATTCCAAGATTTATCAAGCATAGGCATGAATACTTTTCGTAATTTAAACTACTGCAAGTCGGTTTGTACAAAAAGGAATAAATGCTACTATAACACATGCCTATGGTATTTATAGTCACAGAGTAGTAACAAGAGACGACGGTGTGAAGTTCCGCCATTACACAAAGACGCTATCGAACGAACGCCGGCAATTTTCGCCGCGTTCATTCCAAGCAGAGATTATCGTAGATTAGTAGATTATCGAAAAGAAAAGGAACGAACATGATTATGCTTTGATAATAAATTCATGAAACGGAAATGCAATGCACATCTGACGCAATATCTTTACGCTAAGTCACGTTGAGAAAAGACAAACAAAGCACTGAATGAAGAACATGCTGCATCAATATTCCCACACATAACTACGTAACTTAATAACACTGCACTGTCACTTATTAATACTCACTGACACGACGAAAAGGAACACGATAATTTTCTAACACATTTAAACTCACGAGAATTTGCTGTAACACTGCCAAAGTAGGACGCCAGAGTAAGAGTGGCTGTTTGAAAGAAGAGACGCGCAACTGCGCAGTGTTGCCACCAGAGGGCTTCTCTCTCGAAAAATGTCAAGTGTTATTTCTATTGTTTCATGCATTTACACAAAAACTTCAATGATTACGAATTAGAAGTAGAAAATAATTAATAATAAATTATAGTAAGATTTTTAATGCTACTTATTAATTTATTTAAGTATGAATGGCAAATTTATAATTTTTACGCTTATGTAGCGGTATGCTACAGATTTCCCATCTAAGAGAAGCTCTTCAGAAGTCCTGCTCACCTTCGGTTCTCCCGGTTTCCTCCAATAAAATATCCAAGCTGAGTCAATCCAAAGATTGTTGTCATTCCCCTCTCGTTACCGTGATCTTAAACGCTTTCTCGAGGTTATTTGCGTTCGTGGTTCGGTATCTTCGTACAGTCTACCCCGACCATCACAAACGTAAAACGTTGTATCTCTGTCCTTCAGAGGATAATCTTGTGCAAATAAAGTGAAAAACCACGGTGCTAGTAGAGCACCCGATTACCCACTCCTTCTGAGTCAAAGGGCCATATCAATTCATTCAATTTATTGATGCCTTCCCAGGCACCTGGTGACCCTGCCTTATCACAGAATACCAACCTTGTTCAATTAAAAAATCAATCCTATTCTCAACCATTAACCAGCAAAACTAGAACATTAAACTGGTGAGCTTTCTTACTTCTTGCTCTTCAAGCTTGAAATAAATAAATAGAAGCTCAAGCTGGTATTTTCGAAACGAATGAGTGAAAATTTGAATTACGCCCCCCAGGCAAAACTCCATAGGCCTACTGGTTATCCCAGTGATGCCGTCCAGTGGCAGCTTGTGACGGATTGGTGGATCCTGAGACAAGTCTGGTACACAGGCGCTGAACTCTTGTGTGAATATTGTGGGGGCCGTTACGAAGGCCCCGACACTGTCGGCTCTCACTCAGGTCCAAGTTCAAGTTCAAGTAGTTCAGGTAGTTATGCAATTGTCTAGATGCGATAATACTATAAAATGACTTAAAATCAAGTTTTTCGTCAACTTTGTTTCAAATCCCAAATAAAATATTCGGTTTAAACTAATATTGTTACATATTGTTTCCATGCGGAGTTTGAAAGTCATGTTTTTGTCAAGCCGAACAGCTAGGTTTTTAATCAGTCGACTGGTTCTATTATATCATTTAAAACTTATTTAGAGTATTTTTAGGCTTATGAAGATTCAGAACTCCTGAAAAATATTTTAGTACCAATTAGAATCATGGGTATTCAAACAGATCGGTTCTGTTATGACACATTTTACTTCTTCCTGTAAAGTTGTTGCTACGTGTGGCTGCAGCTCAACGAGGCAAAAATCGTTGTGGACTGTTAGTGTGTGTTCTATACCAGTCTGGGTACGATCGCTGCGTTATTTTCCGTGGCTATGCCAACTTCAGTAATTCATAATAAAAGAGGTTCAGCATTTTGGTTAACATGACTTCTTATGGAAATTCCTTTCCCAAAAGGAAAGGTAACTACCCTAGGAAGGTAAGTGGGTGGTTAATAGTATATTCAGTACTTTCCTCAAACTTTGATTCGCAGTTGTGTGTTGACTGTGTTCAGCTTTTTTTATAACGCATTATCACACTCAAACCTACAAAAGTGTCTGGCAAATTTTTAAGTAAAAGAAGAAATTATCAACTATTGTATTATTATTCATTATTGTTTATGGATGGGATAATTTTTCAGATCATTCAAGCTCTCAATTTTATTGAAAGCAATTGCTGACAATTGATCGACTTCATTGCAATAATGTGCTGTACACATTTAATTTAATTCCAATGAAATGGCACACTTCCTAATGATTTTGATTGTTACTAGTGCAGTTACATGTGCTTTGTATGCATTTCTCATGTTGAATAACAAATTAAGCTTGTGTGCTCTGACCATAGAACGTGATAAGCTTATTCATTGAGTTTGATATGATGTCTAATGCATAGTTTGCTAACTTTTTGGTTGCTAATTGTGAAAACATTTGCAAATAATTTTGTGATTTGCTCGGTAAGTTTAGGTTTCAAAACCTAGTCACTACGAGAAAAGATTTGAGGGCGTTGGATTTTGTCAAGACGAGAGGAAATTTTGAATGTAAAACGTCAGTTGGTTATTTGATGTGGTCAATGGTTATTTTTTTGTTCCCGCAATGGGCGTCGCCATTTTGGACCCGATGTAAACAAGATTTTGGTCGTCATCCTAATGGGTGGGTTAGAAGCTTTATTTATAATTTTCAGTAGAAGAACTGTGGTTAACCCTCACGACCCAACCTCTTTACGTTTGTAATAGGGGGTTAGCTTCCCTTATTAATTAAATTGTGCTTGGCGCGGTCGCTTTATGTGACGCGCGACGGCCAACTTCGAAGTTCAATAATTCAAAAATAACGCATCAGTGAGCAGAATGTCATTCTTGTAAAAGGTTTGAAATGTGCTCTTTCAGTGATTCTAAGCAACGAAATCTTTAATTTCCCTGCCGGAGCTAAAATAAACATTGTCCTTTGATGTGAACGGTAAACAATATGTAAATGTTGAGATTTTTGGTAAATGTTGAGCGTTGGGTAGTAATCAAGTTTTGAGTTTTTGGTGCCTATTAATAGTTAATTAAATCGAAATAAACAAGTTTTCTTCCATGCACTTTTCGTTGGAAATGAGGGTGGGGTTCCGATTAAGACCCGCAAAACTTACAAAAAATTCCACCAGCAATGGTAACCATCACATAAGGATCTGAACTTGGCCTTTCTTGACCCAACCTGGTTGGACTCTGCCTTGAACACCTCATGATCCAAATTTTGACCAGACCATGGCATTTACATGTCGCTGGTTCTATTTGACCATTCCGCGTTTTAACCTACAGCGCCATCTATATTTAACTAGTCCACATCCCTTTATTTGAAATAAAAAAGAGGGCCAAGTCAGAGAAAGGCCGTAAGAAATAAAAAATACAATCTCTCAAGAGCTGATGAGGCCGCGTGAAGACGGCCCGTCAAAATAAATAGGACTGGAGCTTGTATCACAGATATATGCTCATCACACACTGCAGGCTGGCTTCGGACAGACCGACGGACGGACGGGGCTCTTATTAGAGTATAGATTAGATGTGAAACTGTAGCGGGCCTTAATCAAAACTGAAGCCAAAATGAGTATTTCATGAGTTATTGCGGTATGTTAATTTTTGTCTTTGATGACCATACTTACCTAAGATTCTGATCAGTAACTTTATTTGGCAGCATGTTTGTCAGTCATAAGACTTTGCCTTCACATTTAGTCTTACTATTCAAGCATGTATTAGCTAACCTTATAAATTTTCACCCATTTATTGCAATTCACAAAAATTGCTTGGCTTTGAAGACTTTTCTATGTATTATAATGTCTTTCTGTTGTATACCACTATACTAAGTGTATGAAAAATGATCATTTTTGTTGAAGAGGACTTGAACTTGATAATTACTGAGTATGACACCTAGTTTCTATAACCACTAGTCCAACCCCTTTATTTGAAAAAAGAAAGAAGGGGAAATGAATGAAACACCGGTAGAGATAAAAATTCAATCGCTCAAGAGTTCATGAGGCCGCGTGAACACGGCCCGTCAAATTATTAGGACTGGAGCTGGTATCACAGATACGCTCATCACACACTTTTGGCTGGCTTCAGACGGACGAATCCAGCTCTTATTATATGTAGTATAGATTGCAAATGTTTGTTTTCTAGTATGATCAATGTTGTGCATTCAAATGATAAGAGCATCATTCAAATGGTAAGAGCATCATCTGAAATTGTATATTTCTTGCTGTGGCTTCATGATTTCCATGAATTTATTTTTTCTAATAGGCCTGTTGAAATGACTTGCTTGAGCAGTTAACTCTAAACTGAGTAAAATAAGAGTTCCTGTATATGTATACTGTTTCAATATCAAAGGTGAAAAGAGTGAGATGAACAATAGCCTACAGTGCTGGGCTTAGGAAGACATTATCATAAACTGTATGTAGTACATTCTGTATGGCTGATGGTTTACAGTGCTGGTTTTAGGAAGACTATCAACATCAACTCTTAGTACATTCTGTAAGGCTAATGTTGGTTACCATCATGTTACATGTTTTCTTTTGTTGCTTTTTCACTTCAGTCTGAGCGAGAGTTGGAAAGCTTCCTTCCTGACAACATGAAGACTCCGCACTGGTTTTCTGGTCACTCAACTCAAGCCCAGGACCGCAAGAAGCAATTTGCCTTCTCGTCAGCTCCAGACGATGCTGAGAGCAAGTACTCGTACAGTGACTCTGCCAAAAAGTTCATCAGCAGGCAGAACAAAGAAAATAAACGCAATGGGTACTCAAATCAGGATGCTCACATATCCAGGAAAGAGTGGGATCAAACGGACAATGGAAATTCTTACGGAAGAGAAATATCAAGTGCTTCTCCCAAGCCAGTTTTCATGAAACCCAAGAAAATAATGAAACCATTTGCTAAAATCAGCAGTGAGACGTTTGAGACTGCTGCCGTAGATAAAATGCCTGCGATGCCTCCACAAATACGCTCTTCAAAGCCTGCTCCAATAACTGTGCTGAGTCGCAATGTGAAGAAAGTAGAAGAGAAGAAAGAACCTGTCAAAAGAATCCAGATACTGAAACCTACTTCTAATGTTAGCTCTACTGGCGGTGTTCCCAGGATACCATCTGTCTACCCACCCACACCTGGAATGTCTGTTTGGAAACCCTCTATTCCAACATCAGAAAGAGGATTTAAAATTCTTGCTCCTGCTTCAAAGATGTAAGTTTAAACTAAAGATTAGTATTTGTTTCTTCCCTTAAAATGTTATTCTCTTCTGACTTGATCTGTACTTGTTCTGTTTCTTTCAAATATTATTCTGCCAAATTTTTGTTTGCCGGTGGGAAAACCCAAAAATAGTAAAAATAATAATTCATGTTTGCTCCATAGTAATTAAATTGTGTTAGTGTAGTTAATTTCATAATTATTGGAGTGATTTGCTGAAAGTCCACATATTGTTTTGAAAAGTATGCTGTGCGCTATATTTGTGTGTGCTTAAAGAAAAATAATTTGAAGGGTTTATAAATACAAAATTTGAAATATACTCTTATTTCTATGCCTCTCAGGGCATACAACTACTGTATTTATGGTAATTAGCACTCCCAGGAGGAAAATATTAGGGCCTAAGCTGAAAGTTAGGTAGGCCTTCTTTTTGTTGAAATAAAATGGTTTTTGTTATGTTAAGGACCATATTTTTTTGGTTCACTGCTGTCCTGTTTTTCAGCACCTTTTATTTTCTTCTTTGACTTTGATCTTGTTTCATAAACTTTTTTCTCAACTTACTGTTTCTATGCCCTTTCTGCATAGATTCTGTATTCCCCAAACTCCATACTGAATAGTGCCTTCCACTGTCCTCACTTCAGATTGTCGTTTTGGTGGGTCCCTAGGGAGGCCTAAACTAGCTAATAATCTTATTTTATTTCTATGGTAGAAAAACAGAAGTATTGTGCAGCAAGCAGACATGTTCAATAATATCAGATTAAAGTTGTTTCCTTCAACATGTGGTAAGATGCCCATACTACTGCATTAATTCAGTTCTTAGTTGACAAACTAGTTTAGAGTAAATAATTCATTCAGATGTCAGTAGCTTATGAATTTTAAACAGTTATGTGCATTCACTGAACTGTGCATCTAGTTTGTCTTTCTAATATTGTTTAAAGAAGTCCTATTGTAAAAACCTTGACGTTTGAGTGAAACATGGGCAGAAAAAGCTTGCATTCTTTGTAAGAGTGAAAAGCTTTTCTCCTATTTACTATTTAGTTAAGACATCATATACTCCAAGTTATAAAATTGTCTTCCTCAGCCCATTCTCATGTTTAAAATATCACTAATTTTATACCACCTGCATCTTACATTCATTTTGTGCACAGTTGTGGAAAAACTTGTTAAATCATGGTGTCCCTTGTCACTACTGGTGTGTCTGAAGTAATGCTTGCCTAGAAATGTAAGAATTGAGATTCTGCTTCATGTATCCTGTGAATATGTCATGATTAATTGATTAATTTTGGAGGCCTATTTGTCTTAGTGTTTGTTTTGCTCAGTTGGTCATGATAGACTCCTAATTAATGCAAATTTTTTTACTTCAGTGTATTAATGAAGTATTGACCCAATTGGAATTAGTATGGATGTGAAATAGATTTTGGGAAATTTTAGCCTGAATGTAGCAATTTTATCCTCCCAACTCAACATCTGTGTTGTACTGTTGGGATATATTTGCACCAACACTGGTGTTTATTTAAAATTCCAAGAGAATATGAATATCAAATGTCTAATGGAGATTAATTTCTCATTCATTGAAGGAGGAGCACAGGGCCAAGCTACATTTCAGGCCAGACTTATGTCGCAACGCATCTGAATCCATTGGACATGAGTCGCTCAGATCGTAAGTATTCTCCACAGGATTTTTTTAAATGTATTTGGTTGCTTAATTCATCTATGGGAATTAGCACTCCCAAGGGGAAACTGTGTGAGGGCCCGATCTGAGAGTTAGGTAAGCCTTCTTTTTGTTGAAATAAAGTGCTCTTTGTTATGTTATGAACCATTTTTTTTTCACTGCTGTCCTGTGCTTCAGCACCTACTCTTTCCTTCTTCAACTTTTATTTACTTCCATAAACTTCTTTTTTAACTTATTGTTCCTATGCCCCTTCTGCATAGATTCCACATTCCCTTATCTTTATACTAAATGGTGCCTTCCTCCTTTCTCTCTTTAGCGGTTAGGGAGGCTTAACACGTTAACCGCCACGTGTACCTCTGGTGGTGCACAGGGAATTTTCTTAGTGCTACAGACAGACCTGTAGTCACAAATTAAAGTTTATAAATATTTAATCAAAGCTAAATGAAGGTACAATCCAGTTAATGTTTGCTATTTTCTAAATTGCTTACAACAATTGACTTTAAATTGGAGTTGAATATTGAACTTTATTTTAACCCATAGCAGTTAATGTGTTAAACTAACATCTAATCTGGTTGCTTAATTGTGGAATATTATACATTAATTTGGTAATGGTACAAGCATGTAATAGAATCCACTCTACAGCCAAAGTAGCCCCTGCCAAGCAGATGCGTCAACCTTTCCGTATCATTGATGCTGACTTCACACTGTGCGAGGGGTACACGGCCTTCAATGCCTTTCTGGTGGAGCAACCGTCGTTTGTTGTAGTGGGGGTGGTGGGCAGGCAGGGTGTAGGCAAGAGCACTGTTGCCTCGCTCCTCGCTCAGTCTACGCTAAATGGCAGCATCACGTGAGTTTCCCATCATTTTACGTTATAAGGTTTGAGGGTTTTATTTCAAAGCCAGGGTGTAGGCAAGAGTACTGTTTCATTGCTCAGACTATGCTCGATGGCAGCAGCTTGTGAGTTTCCATCATTTTATGTTACATGGCTTCAGGATTTTATTTTCACCAGTGGATGTTTGAATTGCTCTGAGAAATGTATTACTTCAGTGTTGTAAGTTTGGATACCTCATTTTCAACAATTCTGGGCTACTGTTTTAAAACAACTGTGGAATGCTGGCAATGAAACTGAAATTTGTTTGAAGTGGTTCTATCATGCTTTTAGTTTCATAGTTTGTAAATGTGCAGCTCAATTCATTAAAATTTTAAGACTAGTTTAGTCTAGTGTGTTTAGATGAATGTTGAAACCGGTCTGAGATATTTGATATACTTTGTGCAACCGCCATAAAATCTCTCCGTGCAACCGCCATAAAATCTCTCCGTGCAACCTCCATAAAATTTCTCCTTGCAACCTCCATAAAATCTCTCCTTGCAACCTCCATAAAATCTCTCCTTGCAACCTCCATAAAATCTCTCCGTGCAACGGCCATAAAATCTCTCCGTGCAACTGCCCATAAAATCTCTCCTTGCAACCTCCATAAAATCTCTCCTTGCAACCTCCATAAAATCTCTCCTTGCAACCTCCATAAAATCTCTCCTTGCAACCTCTATAAAATCTCTTCTTGCAACCTCCATAAAATCTCTCCTTGCAACCTCCACAAAATCTCTCCTTGCAACCTCCACAAAATCTCTCCTTGCAACCTCCACAAAATCTCTCCTTGCAACCTCCACAAAATCTCTCCTTGCAACCTCCATAAAATCTCTCTTTGCAACCTCCATAAAATTTCTCCCTGCAACCTCCACCAATTGCACATGCGCCCACAGGGAGCGAGGCTTCAGAGCATCAGGCCGCTCAGAGCTGCAGAAGGGCAGCCACTGCACAGGTGGCATAGATGCCTACATTTCGGCCCAACGCGTCATCGTGCTCGACTTCCCTGCCATCCTGGCCCCTGGTGTGCTCGATGCCACCGTCAACTCTGACCTGGGCAGGTGTGTACTTCGTAGACCTCTGGCCTTAGTTTTATTTGAAACTCTGTAGTTGGTGCTACATAAATCCAAACTGAGTATTTATTTTCCTGTTTCAGTAATATCATCATAAGAATACCACAAGCATTTAATTTCTAGCAAAATTATCCTTCAAATTTAGCTTACAGAAAAAGTATTACTGATTGTGATGGTGTTACTGATGTGGGATAATAAATGCTCAGTTTGGGTTTTTGAGGAACATACTGTATATCATATGAAATTTGATTACTTATGTAGGTCCTGTGTTTTATTGGCAGGTGTGTATTTTGTTACGTTAGCTCCCTCCTGTCTTCCTTTGTACCTTGTATTATTTTTAAAAGTGCGCTTTGATTGGTTACCTTCACATCTTCTTGCTTTCTAAATGCCTTATTACTCTTCAGGTTTACTCTTTTCCTGCTCTATGAGCAAATAATATAGATTGGCTAACTTGTCCAGTGTGAATTCAAATTGCAATTGTGATGATCACGTTGTTATTTTTACATACATACATATACATATACCGGGCTTATCCTCCCCATGGGAGGGTAGCCGACAGCAGGCCACAATCACCACACTTATTCACTAGGAGGCGAGAGAGGCAGCACTGGCCGCACCTGAACTGCCAGGATCAGCAGCAGCCCAGCACAACCACCTTCCACAGTCAAGCCCGACAGCAACAGCTGGTTTACCCCGACCGCTTCATTGAGTGCAGCCCCTCCCCCGCACGTGACAGGTCAACCCCATCACACGCGGGCAGCTTCCAGTAACGCGACAAAAATAAAATTACCTCCTTATACACTGCCCCCACTCACTTCTGTCCGCAGCCATCCCTCTCGCCACGTCCACAGTCAGACCCCTCTCATACAAAGCACGTCGCACCCCATCCATCCAACTCATCCGTGGTCTACCTCGCGCTCGAAGACCACTCACTTCCGACATATATATCTTTTTCACCAGCCGATCAACATTCATTCTTTCTACATGCCCAAACCATCCAAGCACTCATTCATTTATTTTTATTTATTTATTTATTTATTTTTATTTTTATTTTTATTGTGTCAATGAAAACTGACTTTTTTGTTGTGTCAATGAAAACTGACTTTTTTGTTGTGTCAATGAAAACTGACTTTTTTGTTGTGTCAATGAAAACTGACTTTTTTGTTGTGTCAATGAAAACTGACTTTTTTGTTGTGTCAATGAAAACTGACTTTTTGACTAAAAATAAAGTTATTTTTAGTTTAGCATTTATATTGCATCTATGAGTACTTTTCCCATTATATGAACTCCTCACAAAGGCTCTTCTGGAAAGATAAGTTTTACTCACTGGAATAATTTTTCTTATGATTTTGGTGGGGGGATCCACCAGTCTAGTACAGTAGTATAGTAGTACAAAATTTTAACCCAAGTATTTTTTCAGCTGCTTGGAATTTGATGAAAATTGCAGAGACTACTCAATTGACAACTTGCCGCATAGACGCGATTATCTCTGTATCCCATCTCAACTCAGGCACATTTTCTTTGTCCTCAAGAGTGTACATAATTACCTACCTTTGAAGAACAAATAAGCGTTGATTCGTTTCCATAAATGAGAATTGTCTTGTTGATGCGAATGAAAATTTATTCACTTTTGTCTGTTATTCTGCGAGAATCACATTTGCTTGTGTCAATGAGAGTCGATTTACAACTGGTGAAGCTAAAAAAAATTCTTGTATCTACAAGAATCAACTTGCTTGTGTCATTGATAATTGACTTTCTTCTTGTGTCAGTGAAAGTTGACTTTCTTGTTGTGTCAATGAAAACTAACTTTTTTGTTGTGTCAATGAAAACAGACTGTTTTGTTGTGTCAATGAAAACTGACTGTATTGTTGTGTCAATGAAAACTGACTTTTTTGTTGTGTCAATGAAAACTGACTGTTTTGTTGTGTCAATGAAAACTGACAGTATTGTTGTGTCAATGAAAACTGACTTTTTTGTTGTGTCAATGAAAACTGACTTTTTGTTGTGTCAATGAAAACTGACTGTTTTGTTGTGTCAATGAAAACTGACTTTTTTGTTGTGTCAATGAAAACTGACTTTTTTGTTGTGTCAATGAAAACTGACTTTTTTGTTGTGTCAATGAAAACTGACTTTTTTGTTGTGTCAATGAAAACTGACTTTTTTGTTGTGTCAATGAAAACTGACTTTTTTGTTGTGTCAATGAAAACTGACTTTTTTGTTGTGTCAATGAAAACTGACTTTTTTGTTGTGTCAATGAAAAATGACTTTTTTGTTGTGTCAATGAAAACTGACTTTTTTGTTGTGTCAATGAAAACTGACTTTTTTGTTGTGTCAATGAAAACTGACTTTTTTGTTGTCAATGAAAACTGACTTTTTTGTTGTGTCAATGAAAACTGACTTTTTTGTTGTGTCAATGAAAACTGACTTTTTTGTTGTGTCAATGAAAACTGACTTTTTTGTTGTGTCAATGAAAACTGACTTTTTTTTGTGTCAATGAAAACTGACTTTTTTTTGTGTCAATGAAAATTGACTTTTTTGTTGTGTCAATGAAAATTGACTTTTTTGTTGTGTCAATGAAAATTGACTTTTTTGTTGTGTCAATGAAAATTGACTTTTTTGTTGTGTCAATGAAAATTGACTTTTTTGTTGTGTCAATGAAAATTGACTTTTTTGTTGTGTCAATGAAAATTGACTTTCTTGTTGTGGCAATGAAAGTTGATATGCCTGTACTAGCTAGAAATAATAAGCTTGCATGACTGAGAGTCCACTATGCCGGCAGGAGGGCGCTGGAGCTGCAGGTGCACACCAGGTCCCTGGAGCTGCTGGCGCTGGCCCTGCGAGTGTGCCACTTCATCGTCGCCGTGCAGGACTCCAGGGAACAGGGCACGCAGCTCCTCAAGTGTCTGCAGGTTTGTGTGCTGGTTACTGTGGTGCGCCGTGTCGCGAGTTATTCTAGTGTCTCCTGGTTTGCTTATTTCTTTCAGTTTCAATGAGTCGCCAGGGTTCCTCACAGTTGCAATGATGGTGCCTTAGCTGTTGTTGCTTGAGTTATTCTAGTGTCTCTGTTTAGTGTCGCCTTAAATGGTATCACCTCCACCTTGCCTCCCGGAACGGTTGCCTCCTTATATGTGGACGACTTTATGGTATACTCTTCATCAACACATCTTCCGGCTCTGACGCGAAGAATGCAATTAGCCATCAATAACGCTAATAAGTGGGCTCAGGAACATGGCTTCAACTTTTCACCCGAAAAAACCGTTGGACTTTACTTCCAGGGCCGTGGCCGTAGTGATCCCCCACAGCTCACACTGCAGGGAAGACAAGTGAGTTTCTCACACAGCGCCAAGTTTCTGGGGGTGACGCTTGATGACAGGCTCTCTTGGAAGCCCTACCTAGCCACCCTCAAGGCTGACTGCGTCAGAAGGCTGAACTTGCTAAAAAGCCTGGCCGGCCTGACGTGGGGGGCTGACAGGATGACCCTACTGAGACTATATTGTACTCTTATTAGAAGCAAAATAGACTACGGCTGCATAGTGTATCAATATGCTAAGGCGACTTCACTTTCGAAGCTGGACCCTGTGCATCATGCTGCTATCAGAATCTGCACTGGCGCGTTTAGGTCGTCCCCTTCCAGCAGCTTGTGTGTGGAGAGCGGTGAACCTCCTTTACGGCACCGACGTGTGCAGCTGACCCTTCAGTACTTGGCGCGGTTGGAACAAGTCCCCTTGTCTCCTGCATGGACCAGCGTGCATGCGCCATTAGGCCGACATCTGCCTTTCCCCTACTTTCTGCCCTCATCGGAAGATTATTCGGCAGTCGTGGCTGCAATGCAGCTGAGGCCAATGAGAATACAACCAGTGTTCTTGGAAAGTTTTCCCACGTGGCGTGTCCCAATCGGGAGTTTTTGTCCGGGATGTCAAATGCCTAAGAAGGATTCTATGCCTACACACATACTAAAGGGGATCTTTTTGGACCATATTGCCGAAAAACATGCCCGTGCGATGAAGTTCTATACCGACGGCTCAAAGGTGGGAGACGCTGTAGGGTGTGCCGCTGTGTCGGGGGAGCTGGTGAGCGCCAAGAGATTGCTCCCAGAGTCGTCCATTTTCACTGCGGAACTTTACGGTGTGCTGGAGGCCCTCCGACTAATTAAACATTGTGTGTATGATACTTTTGCTATTTTTGTGGATTCAAAAAGTGTGGTGGAGGCCACTCGAGAGCATAATAGCACCCATCCGCTCGTTGGTGAGATCGTCATGAACTTAATAAATTTAACACGTGAGCGTAAATCTGTGACGTTGTGCTGGGTGCCCGGCCACGTAGGAGTGTCTGGCAATGAAAGAGCTGACCAGGAGGCTAAACGGGCCGCAGAGGCAAACGAGGAGACTCTAAATCTGATGGTTCCTTTCCGAGATTATTACCCTCGGATCAAAGCGGCAGTGAGAGAACGATGGCAGCATGAATGGGACAACGCTGCTAACGATAACAATAAATTAAGAAGCATTAAACCCACTATACGTGAGTGGATATCGTCCAGTTGTCGTGGTCGCCGGTTAGAGGTGATGCTTTGTCGCCTCCGTATTGGCCATGCGCGGCTAACACACGGGCACCTGATGGAGCGGCTACCACAGCCGCAGTGCGAACGGTGTCGTGTGCCTTTGACTGTAAAGCACTTCCTCGCGGAGTGTCCCCTGAATGCTGTTGCCAGGAATCTGCATTTTCCGCACCTTCGCGGGTGTGCACAGGATGTTTTGACTGGAATACTTGGGGAGGCTGAGCGGTCAACTTACAATGTGACAGCGCTGCAGTCGTTTATTGGAGCGTGTAATCTGTCTTCAAAAATCTAGCCTGAAGATTCTACGCATGGTAATGCGATGTAAACACTGAACTGTAAAATGGCCGGGCGCGCTGCGCAATGCCCCTGGGGGTTTCAGCGCGGATAAGGCGCCCGGCCATAATTGGGTGGGCAGCTGAGACCCCCATTAGGGGGTTAGGCTGTTGCTCAATGTGCAAACTGTGCATGTACCTTAAGATGATTATATGAACTGATTGAACCCTAAGCATGAGGAGTATGGTATTGAACTAGCAGCTCCTTTATTACTGCCGCTGCTACTACTACTACTGTCACCAATGAAATCAAGTGTTGTTCAGATCACGCTCGTGGCTGTCGCGTCTTTGTTTGTTTAATAGTTGCTGTGACTTGCGGTGCGATGTTTGTGGCAGTAAGACCTCGAAATTTGAGAAGTGGAGACAACCTGAATTGCGAGACCTTCGGCGCGACATAGTGCAGGCACTGAAGCGCTAGCAAATTGATTTTATTACTACTACTACTACTATTCTAGTGTCTCCTGGTTAGATTATTTTTTCTATTTCCAACGATGGTGCCATATCTCAAGTTATTTTTGTGTCTCCAGGTTTGCTTACGTCTTTTAGTTGGCATATCTGTTGTTGCTCGAGTTATTTTAATGTCTACAGGTTTGCTCACGCCTTTCAGTTCCAGTGATGTACAAAATCTGTTCCTCTGGATATTTTAACTGCTGTTTTACTGTTCACTTGTCGGCTTGCTTCTCAATAATAGTACATAATGTGATTTGCTACTCGTAAGAATGTAGCTGTCATTCAGGTGTCCTTAGGTCAGCTTGCTTTTTCACATGCTGAGTGATGGATGTGGTTGTTGTCAGTGTCAGCTATGTAAACTGTCGCACGTCAGGTGTCTCTAAGCTTGCCTTTTTACAACCCTACCGATGCCTTGGTAATTTATCATTTAGTGTCAGTGTGACGGTTATGGTTCAGGTGTCTCTAGGTGGGTCTGGTTTTACCATCAGTTGCGACTTGATATCATTATCATGCACCATTGGCAAGCTTAGTACTTCCTTTGATATTCATGGTTTTTTATTTCGCAAAAATTAAATTTCGTGATTTTTGTATTTTCTACCGTTAGTCTTGACAGATGATGATTGTCATCCAGGAAGGAACATTCCAATTTATTTGAATAACTTTTTATTTGTCCATCCCTGCCTTTCTCTTTAATATGAAGAGTGAGTGTATTACGACTGTGTGTGTGTGTGCGTGCGAGTGCAAAGGTCGTGACGAGGATATATAAAGGGAGGATATTTTGCAGGTTCAGGATAGGATGCTGCACTTATTTGTAAGGCCAGGTTTTGCTACTTCGGCCTCTTGAGTTCCGTTTGTGGCGCCTGAAGTAGCGGCCTTACTTATACTTCTCCTGCAGTGGGTATCGGTGATACGCAGAGGAAAAGTTGGAACTTTTTTATCGAAAAATTACATTGAGACATTTTAAGATTACTGAAAACGAAAATACTAGAATGAGATTTTGAGGCGTGACTGAAGTATATTTACTACATATTATTGCTGCTGTAAACAAATAATGCATACGCGGGTCTTTGCACACGCATACACACAGTTGATTCTTTTATGGAGATTATTGGGAGCTGTTGTGAGTGTAGTTAAAGTTCAATTTAGTGTCACTATTTGTCCCTTTGTACGTGAATATTTCTGCATTAAAATATTCATAGTCAGTCTCATGGAAACATGGAAAAATTATGTAAACTTCATCATTTTGTGTACCTGACGCCATCACGGTACTGGCAGCTAATACGAGCAATCTGATCATCAACTAAATTGTGTGTGAGGGTTTGAAGTGTAATTTTGCCATTTCTATCATAGAGCTTTTCCCTGGTTCCGAGAAAAATTCCTTAGATGTACTCACGTCCCTTGATTAATACTCTACTAGAGTTCTTGTAATTCTGTAATTTCGGAACACTCCAAGAATAATACGGTTATGCTCCAATAACCGTGAATGAATTCAGTGTAAAATCACCCTAAAATCGGGATTACAGTATGACCGTGTGAGCTGCTAATGCATAAGTAAGAAGTGAATGTCAATTTGCAATCTTATCTATTTTATTTGTCATGTATTAAATTTGTCATGTGTTACCTTTGTCATGCATTGCATTTGCCATGTATTACATTTGCTATATTTTATTCAGGCCGCTGCAGTTGTCAACCAACGGGACATTGCACTCTCCACGCCCGTCGTTCGTAAGTTTGTGTTTGTCTCACACGATGTGGTGGTAGTGGACGAATGAAACCTTCACTGTTGTGTTGGACCAGTAAACCAAATCAGTTATTTTAGCCCAGGGCTTCTCAACCTTTCTATTGTCGTGTACCCTCCATAGCTCAACACGTTGACTACGAAGTGGGACAAATGTGTACCACTAGGTATACATTTGGCTCCCATGTAAATGAATAACTTTGGCTCCCATCATATAGGCTCCCATGTAAATGAATAACTTTGGCTCCCATCATATAGGCTCCCATGTAAATGAATAACTTTTCAAACCATTTTGCTCACTCTTTTTAAAGGAATTTTATCATACGAGGAAAATATTATTGAGCACATATATTTTGTAAATTTCAGTCAAAAAATGGAAAATTATTCGAGCAGGTAAGTCGATTTTCCCAGTATTTTTTTTAAAACCTAACCAAATCATCTTTGCGACCCGTGCAATGGTACTCAACGTGTTAATGGTTTATCTTCATGTACACCCAGCCCAGTTAAAGGTTTAAGAAACTATAAAAATGCACCTAAAGATTTATAGTTTTACATACTTATACGGTTGTATATAAATATATATTGAACATTTTAACATATGAAGTACGTTCAATGCACCTCTAGGGGTACATGTACCCTCGTTTGAGAAGCCCTGTTCTAGCCTCTTGTTGTGTTACTAATGAATGTGATGTGCTAGTTTTATTCATGTGTGCTCTTTCAGCTCTAGATACTTTCTCCATCTCCTAATTGCCTTCTCCAGTTCTAATAACTTTCCATATCTTCTAGTTGCCTTCTAGCGTTCTATTTGATTTTTCCCTTTCTTAACTGCTTTTTCCAGTTCTGCTTTCTCTGAGGTGGAAGAGGAAAATTTACCAAGATGTATTTTATTAACGTTTACATTGCTATGTGTGAGCGTTGTTGTGCATTTTTTTAATTCAATGAAGGTCTCAACCCTGCCTCTTTACAGGCTTGCCTCAGGATTAGATTGAAGTTATTGATGGTAGTTTGTCGAGTTGTTTGTTAGTTATCCAAACCATTCTAGCCGCTACTGTACATTGTTTTTTTACTTCTGCTGCGGTGAAGTATTTCATGAGTGACTTAACCATTAAGCGAGCGTTTTTACTTTACCATTAAATGAGTCATTTCATGTCCTGCATTCTTTGTTCGCCTCTGCTCAGCTATGCTAAATATTGGTAGGAGAGTCATATTATCAGTGCTGCTTTTTTGCTTTGGTTTGTATCAGCATGACATTTTTTATTCCCTTCATCTTGATGCCATCAAAATTATAAGGGTTATAGTCAACATTTTGACTGAATTCATAGTATTTAATTTTAAAAAACAATTTTCTATGCCTTTTATTGTTAAACTTTGAAATGTTGCACATGGATCTTTCAACTTTATTTCTCCGTGCTCTTCCTGTTGAAATTTGATATACTGTGCATGGATTTTTAACTTCACCGCGTACCCTGCGTATTGAGCCATGTGTCTACCATTCAGTAAATTGCTCATCCAAGTACCAGTATAAGTTAATGACATTTCACGTTTTGCGATTTTTTTTAGATAACTGTTATTATGTGAGGTGAAATGTTATTGTGCAATTGCATTTAACATTTCTTAGGAACGATAAAAATGCATTCGAGCAGTAAAGTGGAATTCCCAATTCTGCTACTTGCAACTTATTCAAACCAACCTTTAACGTCCACATATTGTACTCATGTTACCGTTATCACAACCACCATAATTAAACTGGCACCGGCATCAGATATTTATTGATTTCAGGATGAGGAAAGAACTGCCACTTGACAGTGCAGTCCAAAAAAAAACACTTCAGGAAACTAATTTTACAACAAATACAATGTATTGAGGCTATTTTTGAAGGAGCACCGTGCAGTCCATTTGGGCGTTAAAGGGTTAAGAACCGTTTAAACGCAATGAACGTGTTAACTCGGCCATGCTTATATTAAGTTGTGCATAACCCCCTAGGAGAGTCTGAACACAATAATTGCTTATATTATTATTAATATATTATGCTTATGGGTATTATTGAGTTGTGCATGCCCCCAGGGGAGTCTGATGACACGACCACATCGGTCCACCCCCTGACTGAGGCCCCTCACATCACCCCCACCGTGATGCTCGTGTGCAACAAGGTGCCTGCCAACACAGCCTCCTCTAGGCAGGCCTTGCGGGCCATTGAGGTGAGTGTGCTGGTGATGGCGCAGAGTTGTGACAATATGCGTCCAATATCTTGGAAGATGGCAAATTTTTCTGGTGCTCTCCAAAATGCAAGACTTGAGTTTCTATCTACAGCTATGTTTGTGTTTTGATTTTGGCGTTTATCAGAAACTGTGACACTGAAATTCAACACTCTTTAATAAAGAGCAGCATTTTATTTTCCTAACTAGTTTCGCGATCGTTCACCTTAACATTTCCTGAAAGCGTTTTTATTTCCCTTCCTAGTCCCGCTATTGTTCACCACAACATTTCCTGAAAGCAAGATTTTTATTCATACTTTACGTGCAGGTGCACGCTCGCCGCCAACTACGCCCTGGTCTGCTGAACGTGAGCTGTGGCGTGGGAGTTGCCCCGGCCCGCACTGTGAACCTCTTCACCCTGCCCCTGGTGCCGGGCTGTGCTAAAGGTAGGTACCTCTTCTCACTCTCGCCCTAGTGCCAGGCTGTGCTAAAGGTGGGTTCCTCTTCTCACTCTGGCCCTAGTGCCAGGCTGTGCTAAAGGTGGGTACCTCTTCTCACCCTGCCCCTGGTGCTGGGCTGTGCTAAAGGTGGGTACCTCTTCTCACCCTGCCCCTGGTGCCGGGCTGTGCTAAAGTTGGGTACCTCTTCTCACTCTGGCCCTAGTGCCAGGCTGTGCTAAAGTTGGGTACCTCTTCTCACTCTGGCCCTAGTGCCAGGCTCTGCTAAAGGTGGGTACCTCTTCTCACCCTGCCCCTGGTGCTGGGCTGTGCTAAAGGTGGGTACCTCTTCTCACTCTGGCCCTGGTGCTGGGCTGGGCTAAAGGTGGGTACCTCTTCTTCACCCTGCCCCTGGTGCCGGGCTGTGCTAAAGGTGGGTACCTCTTCTCACCCTGCCCCTGGTGCCGGGCTGTGCTAAAGGTGCCCCCTCGCGCCATCTCGCCCTTGTCGCGGGGAGGGGGCTTGCGTGCCTCTATGATGCCCAGGGCTGTGCTACCCAGGTGCAACCATGGTAGAGTGGCCTGGGTTGAGGAGTCAGACGAAGAGAGATGGCAGCATTGTGACCACCCTACTGACATGGACTTCTATATGGATTTGTGCTGACTTTCTTCGGATGACCTGGCCTTCTCCTGGACCACGCTCTGACCTCTCCTTGGGGGCTGGCAGGAGCCTAGGCCCGTCCTGCCAGTTTGAAGTCGCATGCGGCGAGGGCTAGTGGGAGGGGTGGCTGGGTAGGCGGGGGGCTGCTTAAACGTCCTTGGCGTGCGGGAACGCGCCTTCGACTAGTCAAGCGCATCAACCTGCTGATCCTGGTCACTCTGACTGCTATGCCTGTACCTAGCGAGCGTTCCCGTTGGGACCACGTGTGCCCGACAACAGGGATCCCCTTGTAGGCGGCCGTTTTAGGTGCTGGCTCGGGGTGACAGGTGAAACCTTACCTTTTCTCAACATGGAAAATCTTCCCGCTATATCTTCGGTGACGACTGGACCCTCACGCACGGACACCTGTACTGAATCTTCCTCAACTTTGCCATTGGCGCAGCAACCACCATCACAGTCTTCTGCGAGTGGTGACGCTGAAGCCGGGCCGTCTGAAAAAATGAATATTATCGTTGAACCTCATGTTCCCCCATCTCAGAGTCAAAGGGTGCAACCACACCGACACAAGCGCCGTGTTCGGCGGCAACATTTGTTTGCAGAGCCCCTGGCCAGTGTCGATGATAACGAAAATGCAGCTCTCCCAACGGAATTTAAAAGATTTTTCATTATTAAAACCAAGGATGGATCGCCCATGAGCCACGTTGACGTGATTGAAGCCAATCGTCAACTGTGCAGGGGACTTGGTGGCAGACCTGCGAAGGTAACAGAGACCCGGAACGGCGGTCTATTGGTTGAGGTGCGCAACCAGCACCAAAGTGCGGCTATCTTAGGCCTGCGGTCCCTTGCGGGAGTTGGCGTGCAGGTGTCTCCTCGTGACAGACTTAATGAGTGCAAGGGTACCATATGGTACGACAACTATCCTCAGTATAGCGACGACCGCCTCCTAGAGGAACTGAAGCAATTCGAAGTGAAAGCATTATACCGGATCAAGAGATTCGAGCGGGGAGTTTTGATGCCCTCGTCAATATACATCCTCACTTTTGACCGCTGCCACCTACCACAGTCTGTAGACATTGGATGGACAAGATGCCTCGTGCGCCAGTACGTGCCGAAGCCCCGCCGCTGTTTCAAGTGCCAGGACTTTGGGCATGGTGCCAGGTCCTGCCGTGTTGAGCCTGGCGTATGCGTCAACTGCGCGGAAGAACAGCATGAACTGCCCTGCACCAAATCTCCCCGATGTGCCAACTGTGGTGAGCAACATCCTGCTAGCTCTCAGTCTTGTTTCTATTATAAACTTGAAGAGGAAACCCTAGCGGTGCAGACAAACTAGCGCATCAGCTATGGCGAGGCTAAGCGCGTGGTTGGCAGCCGTTTTAATAAAACCCGAGTTACGTATGCAGAGAAGGTTAAAACCCCTCAAGCGATGCCCACCAACCGTGTTCCCGGCCCTGCTGGCCGGTGCCAGCTGAGGAATACTGCAGTGGAACGGGAGCCGGGTGCTGGTGGAGCGGCCATCCCAAGAATATCTGCAACTGAAGAACAACCACCTGCATCCAAAAGTAGAGCAAAAAGAAATCCAACGGAAACTTTGGTGGCGGACCAGCCAAACACACCTGGTGAACCTTTGAGAACAATACCTTCTATAATAACCTCGAGAAAGCGTACACAGAGCGGCACGTCGCCGACCCACAGCAACAACATGGGTAATGTGGCAAAAGCACCTAGAGTCACCGAAAGAGCTCTTGATGCACTTCCAGTCCAGGCAAAGTTTATTCCGGAGCCGGAGCCAGCAGCCACGCCTGGTGGTATATCGAAACCAGAATACAAAGCGGATAGAGTGCCCCGACCGGGCGTGCGGATGCCCGGCAGTGGAAGTGGGGCTGTGGGGAGCGCTGGACGTGACCTTTCGGTTCCTCGTGCGGACGGTCGCAGGTCTGAGCGGGATAGTGAGCGGCATATTGTGACTCAGCGTGTTCACTCTCTGGAACGCGTCACAATTGTCCCAGAAGATGTCGCGTCGCATATGTTGAAGAAATTTCCTATCCCGCGTGGTTTCCCAACTAAGCCACCTCCCGCAGGGCCAATTCATACATGGGATGATAGACCCATAAGCCCCGTGCCGCCTCATCTGGCAACCGCTCTGAATGAGGGTGCTGAGAAGGACTCCACGCGTGCTAAGCCTCGAACTGGTAAACCGTGAACACCTGTATCCAATGGAATATTAGAGGATTTCGACATAACTACGGAGATTTGAGGGCCCTCCTTGAGGAGTACCAACCTTGGTGCGTTTGCCTCCAGGAGACCCTTCTTGGAAGCCTGAACCCTACACCCCCAAACAACTATTGCATTAAGGTTTTTTCCCCGGTGCCTAATCCAGTGCCCGGAACGGGACTTGCAATACTTGTGCGGAGAGATGTGGGTTATAGTAAAATAACAATCAATACTGGACTACAGGCCCTGGCCCTCCGTTTGTGTATCGGGCAACGTATGGTCTCCGTATGCAATATCTATACCTCACCTGGAGATCCCTTAACCTCACAGGACCTCATCCTTCTCAGTAACCAACTAACAAGACCAGCGTTCATCCTTGGAGACGTAAATGCCAAACATGTTCGTTGGGGCAATTTGATGAATGATCGGCATGGCAGAGCGGTGGAAGAGTTTTTGGATGCTACCGAGTTGTGCCTGTTGAACACCGGAGCCCACACTCACTTTCATGTACAAAGCGGTACCTCCTCTGCAATCGACGTCAGCATGTGCACGCCCGACATTTTTCCTGATACGCAGTGGTCTGTGCTTGAGGATACGTGTGGTAGTGACCACTATCCTATCCTTTTGAGTTTGGTACGGTACCAACCTGAGCCCGTGGATCCACGCCTCAATTTTAAAAAGGCAAACTGGAGAAACTTCGAATCCTGCTCGCGAATGGAAGAACCAGATGAGAGTTGCAGTGTGGATGAGCTGGTCGATCACTTTGTCAGAACAGTGCGTGCGGCTGCCGACGCTGCCATCCCGAAGTCCCAGGGAGGCTGTCAGAAACATTGTGTTCCATGGTGGAACAACGAGTGTACAATAGCTAATTGTGAACGGAAGCGAGCCTTGCGGCGCTACCAACGAACTAAAGAGCTGGCCCATAAGATCACCTACAACCGAGCGAGGGCTCGAGCGCAACTAGTAAAGGATGTAGCGCGTAAGACATCGTGGCAGAAGTATGTCTCCGGCCTGAATACCGACACCCCTATGGCCAAGGTATGGCAGAGAGTGAACAAAATGAAGGGAAATTATGGACACAGGTCACTGTGTTTGGAAATTGATGGCTCTCTCACGGCAGATCCGGATCGCGTAACAGAAGCTTTGGCTCGAAGCTTCTGTCGTGTCAGCAGCGGGTATCCCTCCTTGGCTCTCAGACGTCAACAGGAGCGGCAACCACTTGATTTTTTGACTAATTCCACCTACTCTTACAACGATCCCCTCACAATGGTAGAGCTTTATTGTGCCTTAAAAAAGTGCAAAAACACAGCCCCCGGGCCTGATGGTGTTTACTATCAAATGATGAAAAATGTGGATCATACGGCAATATCATTCCTTCTCTATATATACAACAAAATCTGGAGCACACACACATATCCGCAGCAATGGCGAACAGCAACAATCATGGCTTTTGCTAAGCCCGACAAGCCTGCCTCTAACCCAGATAACTATCGACCTATTGCCCTGACTAGCTGCCTTGGTAAGCTGCTAGAAAAGATGGTAAATGTACGGCTCACGCGATGGCTGGAGGCCGAAGAACTGTTAAATCCCGTACAGTTTGGTTTCCGACGACACCGCGGAACCATAAATGCTCTGCTCCGTCTACAGAACTACCTGGTAACTAACCTCGCAGAACGCCGACAGACTGTATGCGTTTTCTTCGACCTGCACAAGGCCTATGATACTGCGTGGAGATATGGGATCCTCAAATCATTGCATGGATATGGACTCCGTGGTAATATGGCCTTGTATATCCAGGAGTTCCTTGGTGAGAGAACCTTCCGTGTTAGAGTAGGTGGTACGTTCTCCTCACTGCAGCTTCAGCGTGAAGGCCTGCCTCAAGGCAGCGTCATGAGTTGCTCGCTATTTAATGTCGCCTTGAACGGTATTACTTCGGTCCTCCCCCCTGGCATTTTAGCCTCTCTGTATGTGGACGATTTTATGCTGTACTCCTCATCTGCATTATTGCCTGCAGTGACTCGCAGAATGCAGAGAGCCATCAACAAAGTGAACAACTGGGCTCTTGAACATGGCTTCACCTTTTCTACTGAGAAGACTGTAGGCCTTCATTTCCAGGGACGTGGCCGATGTGATCCCCCTCGACTGGTGCTGGGGGAGGGACGGGTGGCTTTTGCGCGCAGCGTCAAGTTTTTGGGGATGACTGTGGATGATAAGCTCACCTGGAAACCTCACTTGGCAGCCCTCAAGGTTGAGTGTGCTCGGAGAATGAATCTCCTTAAGTGTTTATCCGGAGTAGCGTGGGGAGCAGACCGAATGACGCTGTTGCGACTATATAGAACTCTTATCAGGAGTAAAATAGACTACGGCTGCATAGTATATCAATATGCAAAAGAATCCACACTGGCTAAACTGAACCCAGTGCACCATGCAGCCATCAGGCTAAGCACTGGTGCTTTTCGATCCTCACCCTCTTACAGCCTGTGCGTGGAGAGCGGAGAGCCTCCTCTGTGGCTCCGACGTGTGCAACTAACCTTGCAGTACCTAGCCAGGCTGGAACAAGTCCCGTTGTCTCCTGCATGGGTTAGTGTGCACGCGCCCCTTGGACGACACCTGCCTTTTCCTTATTTCATACCTTCGTCTGTGGACTACCCTGTGATTACAGCTGCTATGCAATTGAGACCCATGCAAATACTTCCAGTACTCTTAGAAAATACTGCGACGTGGCGCGTCCCTATAGATAGTTTTTGCCCCGGATGCCGGATGCCCAAGAAGGAATCCGTGCCAGACTACATCCTGAAGGGAATTTTTACGGACCATGTAAAGGAAAAGCACGCTAAGTCTGTAAAGTTCTACACTGATGGATCTAAAACGGGAGATGCTGTAGGATGTGCTGCTGTGTCTGGGGAAAGGGTCAGTGCAAGGAAGCTGCTCCCAGAGTCATCAATTTTCACAGCGGAATTGTACGGTGTGATGGAGGCGCTGAAACTGATTGAGGAGTATCCATGTGGGTCCTTCACTATTTTCGTTGACTCAAAAAGTGTAATTGATGCCATACAGATGTATAATAGTACACACCCGCTCATTGCTGAAATTGTCGTGATGTTAATTAACTCTGCAAGTAGACGCAAGAGTGTCATGCTTTGCTGGGTGCCCGGACATGTGGGAGTATCGGGCAATGAGCGAGCTGACCATGAGGCTAAACGGGCTGCGGAGACAAACGAGGAGACGTTGAACTCGATGGTCCCTTTCCGAGACTACTACCCTCGGATAAAGACTGCAGTGAGAAGTTTGTGGCAACAGGAGTGGGATAGAACAATTAATAATAAATTAAGAAGTATTAAACCCACCGTGCGTGAGTGGATATCTTCTAGTTGTTGCCCTCGTCGGATGGAGGTGATACTCTGCCGCCTTCGTATTGGCCATACTCGTTTGACGCACGGACACTTGATGGAGCGACAGCCGCAGCCTCGATGTGAGCGGTGCCGCGTTCCTCTGACTGTCAAACACTTTCTTGTTGAGTGACCCCGGCATGCTGCTGCCAGGAATGTGTGCTTCTCGAGACTGCGAGGTCCTGATGAGGATGTAATGACCGGAATGCTCAAGGAAATCGAGCGTTCAGCTTTCAGTGTGACGGCGCTTTAAATGTTTCTAGAGAAGTGCAACTTGATGTCTCAAATTTAGCCAGGAAAGGGACAGCGTAATCAAGGAACTTTTCACGTCTGAGATGTGGATGACTAAACTACAATATGGCCGGGTGCGCTGCGTAGATGCCTCTGGGGATTTCAGCGTGGGTAAGGCGCCCGGTCATAAATGGGTGGGCAGCTGAAACCCCCTACGGGGTTTTTGCCTGTCCTGTGTTTCGCGGATTGTGCGTCGCTCTGTAGATGATCTCTTTAAAGATCAACTAGGACTCTTTTAAAATGACAATGATGTGGGTGGCAATTGAAGCGGTCTTTGTGATGGCTGCTGTTGTGTTTCCATGATGGTTATTCTGACAAACTTTGAACAACATTTATATAGTGTGCTTTTGTGTAACGATGTGAATCCTGTATTTTAAACTGTGAGATCTACGGCGCGATATAGTACGAATTACTGAAGCGCTAGCAAATCAATGCTAATACTACTACTACTGTGCTAAAGGGGGGTACCTCTTCTCACCCTGCCCCTGGTGCTGGGCTGGGCTAAAGGGGGGTACCTCTTCTCACCCTGCCCCTGGTGCTGGGCTGGGCTAAAGGGGGGTACCTCTTCTCACCCTGCCCCTGGTGCTGGGCTGGGCTAAAGGGGGGTACCTCTTCTCACCCTGCCCCTGGTGCTGGGCTGGGCTAAAGGGGGGTACCTCTTCTCACCCTGCCCCTGGTGCTGGGCTGGGCTAAAGGTGGGTACCTCTTCTCACCCTGCCCCTGGTGCTGGGCTGGGCTAAAGGGGGGTACCTCTTCTCACCCTGCCCCTGGTGCTGGGCTGGGCTAAAGGTGGGTACCTCTTCTCACCCTGCCCCTGGTGCTGGGCTGGGCTAAAGGGGGGGTACCTCTTCTCACCCTGCCCCTGGTGCTGGGCTGGGCTAAAGGTGGGTACCTCTTCTCACTCTGGCCCTGGTGCTGGGCTGGGCTAAAGGGGGGTACCTCTTCTCACCCTGCCCCTGGTGCTGGGCTGTGCTAAAGGTGGGTACCTCTTCTCACCCTGCCCCTGGTGCTGGGCTGGGCTAAAGGTGGGTACCTCTTCTCACCCTGCCCCTGGTGCTGGGCTGGGCTAAAGGTGGGTACCTCTTCTCACCCTGGTGCTGGGCTGGGCTAAAGGTGGGTACCTCTTCTCACCCTGCCCCTGGTGCTGGGCTGGGCTAAAGGTGGAAACCTCTTCTCACCCTGCCCCTGGTGCTGGGCTGGGCTAAAGGGGGGGGTACCTCTTCTCACCCTGCCCCTGGTGCCGGGCTGTGCTAAAGGTGGGTACCTCTTCTCACCCTGCCCCTGGTGCTGGGCTGGGCTAAAGGTGGGTACCTCTTCTCACCCTGCCCCTGGTGCCGGGCTGTGCTAAAGGTGGGTACCTCTTCTCACCCTGCCCCTGGTGCTGGGCTGGGCTAAAGAGGGGTACCTCTTCTCACCCTGCCCCTGGTGCTGGGCTGGGCTAAAGGGGGGTACCTCTTCTCACCCTGCCCCTGGTGCTGGGCTGGGCTAAAGGGGGGTACCTCTTCTCACCCTGCCCCTGGTGCTGGGCTGGGCTAAAGGTGGGTACCTCTTCTCACCCTGCCCCTGGTGCCGGGCTGTGCTAAAGGTGGGTACCTCTTCTCACCCTGCCCCTGGTGCTGGGCTGGGCTAAAGGTGGGTACCTCTTCTCACCCTGCCCCTGGTGCCGGGCTGTGCTAAAGGTGGGTTCCTCTTCTCACCCTGCCCCTGGTGCTGGGCTGGGCTAAAGGGGGGTACCTCTTCTCACCCTGCCCCTGGTGCTGGGCTGGGCTAAAGGTGGGTACCTCTTCTCACCCTGCCCCTGGTGCTGGGCTGGGCTAAAGGGGGGTACCTCTTCTCACCCTGCCCCTGGTGCTGGGCTGGGCTAAAGGGGGGTACCTCTTCTCACCCTGCCCCTGGTGCTGGGCTGGGCTAAAGGGGGGTACCTCTTCTCACCCTGCCCCTGGTGCCGGGCTGTGCTAAAGGTGGGTACCTCTTCTCACCCTGCCCCTGGTGCTGGGCTGGGCTAAAGGTGGGTACCTCTTCTCACCCTGCCCCTGGTGCCGGGCTGTGCTAAAGGTGGGTACCTCTTCTCACCCTGCCCCTGGTGCTGGGCTGGGCTAAAGAGGGGTACCTCTTCTCACCCTGCCCCTGGTGCTGGGCTGGGCTAAAGGGGGGTACCTCTTCTCACCCTGCCCCTGGTGCTGGGCTGGGCTTAAGGGGGGTACCTCTTCTCACCCTGCCCCTGGTGCTGGGCTGGGCTAAAGGTGGGTACCTCTTCTCACCCTGCCCCTGGTGCCGGGCTGTGCTAAAGGTGGGTACCTCTTCTCACCCTGCCCCTGGTGCTGGGCTGGGCTAAAGGTGGGTACCTCTTCTCACCCTGCCCCTGGTGCCGGGTTGTGCTAAAGGTGGGTTCCTCTTCTCACCCTGCCCCTGGTGCTGGGCTGGGCTAAAGGGGGGTACCTCTTCTCACCCTGCCCCTGGTGCTGGGCTGGGCTAAAGGTGGGTACCTCTTCTCACCCTGCCCCTGGTGCTGGGCTGGGCTAAAGGGGGGTACCTCTTCTCACCCTGCCCCTGGTGCTGGGCTGGGCTAAAGGGGGGTACCTCTTCTCACCCTGCCCCTGGTGCTGGGCTGGGCTAAAGGTGGGTACCTCTTCTCACCCTGCCCCTGGTGCCGGGCTGTGCTAAAGGTGGGTACCTCTTCTCACTCTGGCCCTGGTGCCGGGCTGTGCTAAAGGTGGGTACCTCTTCTCACTCGCCCTGGTGCCGGGCTGTTGTAAAGGGGGGTACCTCTTCTCATCCTGCCCCTGGTGCCGGGCTGTGCTAAAGGTGGGTACCTCTTCTCACTCGCCCTGGTGCTGGGCTGGGCTAAAGGGGGGTACCTCTTCTCACCCTGCCCCTGGTGCCGGGCTGTGCTAAAGGTGGGTACCTCTTCTCACCCTGCCCCTGGTGCCGGGCTGTGCTAAAGGTGGGTACCTCTTCTCACTCGCCCTGGTGCCGGGCTGTGCTAAAGGTGGGTACCTCTTCTCACTCTGGCCCTAGTGCCAGGCTGTGCTAAAGGTGAGTACCTCTTCTCACCCTGCCCCTGGTGCCGGGCTGTGCTAAAGGGGGGTACCTCTTCTCACCCTGCCCCTGGTGCCGGGCTGTGCTAAAGGTGGGTACCTCTTCTCACTCTGGCCCTGGTGCCGGGCTGTGCTAAAGGTGGGTACCTCTTCTCACTCTGGCCCTAGTGCCAGGCTGTGCTAAAGGTGGGTACCTCTTCTCACCCTGCCCCTGGTGCTGGGCTGTGCTAAAGGTGGGTACCTCTTCTCACCCTGCCCTTGGTGCTGGGCTGTGCTAAAGGTGGGTACCTCCTCTCACCCTGCCCCTGGTGCCGGGCTGTGCTAAAGGTGGGTACCTCTTCTCACCCTGCCCCTGGTGCCGGGCTGTGCTAAAGGTGGGTACCTCTTCTCACCCTGCCCCTTGTGCCGGGCTGTGCTAAAGGTGGGTACCTCTTCTCACTCGCCCTGGTGCCGGGCTGTGCTAAAGGTGGGTACCTCTTCTCACCCTGCCCCTGGTGCTGGGCTGTGCTAAAGGTGGGTACCTCTTCTCACCCTGCCCCTGGTGCCGGGCTGTGCTAAAGGTGGGTACCTCTTCTCACCCTGCCCCTGGTGCCGGGCTGTGCTAAAGGTGGGTACCTCTTCTCACCCTGCCCCTGGTGCCGGGCTGTGCTAAAGGTGGGTACATCTTCTCACTCTGGCCCTGGTGCCGGGCTGTGCTAAAGGTGAGTACCTCTTCTCACCCTGCCCTGGTGCCGGGCTGTGCTAAAGGTGGGTACCTCTTCTCACCCTGCCCCTCTTGCCGGGCTGTGCTAAAGGTGGGTACCCTCTTCTCACTTTGGTAATTCAGAGCCATTTGTGTCGAGCAAAGCTTTCCACCCTTGTGCAGTGTTGGCAATCATGAGTTTTAGATTTTGATGCTACACTTTTTTATCAAAATGTTACCATTTCTTTTGTTTTCTTTCAAACTTACCTCTTGATTAAAATGACTATATAATCCTAAAAGAGGTTTTCATAAGTAATTGTTTTGTTGCAGATCGGAGCAAATTGTCTTCCAGCGCCCTGCAGCTGCGTGCCGCCATCATGGGTCTGGAACGCAGGACCTTCCCAGGCTACGATGCTCTGCCCACCGAGCGCGACTGGTGGGTGCCTGCCTGCTATATCTTTATTTAGTTTTATTTGTGTTAACCTTATTCTTGGTCCCCATGCTATGTTGTGGCCGCTCTAGCTACTCTTCCCAGTTTAACTTTTGCGCTGGAGCTTGCATGTTTTTCGCCGCTCAAGCGATTTAATAAATTGGGCGGCGAAAGACATGCATGCAGGCGGCGATAAAGTTGGATTGAATTGGTTTTGCTCAATATCGCCCCATTCTTTCTTTTCCTCTTTCATGTTACTTATTATATGAGGGGATGAAGAGTGTCCCAAGAAAATGTACTCATTTTCTGATTCCCAAGCACTCATGGGTTTTGTTTTGCTGTAGGTGGGCATTTTCATAGATATATGACGAGTTGAATCAAAGAAAAGGAAGTTAAATTTAAGGAAATGGAATGTCTTGAGAGAAAACTTGCTTGCCCCTGAAAGGAAAACGCAAAGTACACGAATAATCGTCAAAGTATGAGCACGTATTTTTGAAACCATCCCTGTTGACCATCTAATTACACGTACTTGCGTTAAGCGCTCCATGTAAAAAATTTCGTTGTAAAATAACACTACCTGAATTTTACTATCTTCACCGACTTGAATGTATGTCGTTCGACGCACAATGTTTTTAGGTAACTTGTGAAATGCAAACAGAAATGGTATTTTCAATTCGCCTCTGGCGAAGTTGAGGATTTTTCTTTCATGTACGACCTTTCTTTTCTTCAGCATCTCCTACACAATATCGTACAGGTTTTTTTTTGCATAGAAGCTTCCGTAATGATAGATTGAATGCATTTTTTTTCTTCCACCACCTGCTATATTAGAGGGTTTAGGTAATGTCCTTTGTATAGATGCTTCCGTAATGATGGATTGCATACCTCCAGGTTCGAGTACGTCATCCGAGAATGGGAGAAAATCCTGAAATCGAGCCTCTACCTGGACTACAGTCGCCTGTTCCCTTGACTTGTACCTCTCCCCGAGGCCTGTGGACATGGCCCTGTCTTCCTCAACTGCCGCAACTCTTATCATTGACGACAAGCGGTCGTTACAGTCTCAAAATACGGGGGCGTTGGTTGCCTCTTTCCAGGGGGCCAACTGCGCTAGACGGAGCTCTAAATCTGCTGCAACTCACAGCAAGGCTCCTAAGATGAACATAACGTCGCAATGGCGGTGACGCTACGTAGCGCATGCCGGGACCTAGACGAAGGGAGGACTGTGACTCGGCTGCATTTCTTTGTTAATATCTTGCATTGCTAGCGAACTTCATGTCTACTCGGGCAACTCGACCAGACAAATTTAACGATGCTATATTATAAAACGGTTCACATATACTCGGACAAGACAAATTTAACATAGCTCTATTCAAAAATGGGTCCTGGTTAATCGATTCTCGTGTTTTGTAAATCCCGTGAAATACTTTTGTAGGGCAGCTTAGTTATCTGAAAAGAATCTGTGCGGGTCAATATTGTGGTCAGGTGTTAGATGCTGTTGGTATCAGTTGAGACCAGGTACTGTGTGGCTAGTATGTATGATGAGGATGTGTACTTCGCTGTATTTGGTGACTGGTTTCTTTTGTTAACGTGCAGATTCGAAATACCTTGTGGCTGATGTATATATACACACACATGTATACAACTGATTGCTGTTGGTGTCTACCTGTGGCTGATTCTTGAATTCAAGCTATCACTAAGTCTTGATAAAATCGTCCGGTAAATCTGAAGTTTGCTGGTAATGCGAGTTTGATAGTTGCAGTCACTGCTGTCGGAGATAGTTTTGCGTCTCTGCAAACGTCGTTGTACATAATTATGCAGTTGCTAAGTACTTTTATTTTTCTTTGATTAAAGCTATGGTTTTTCTTTTTTAAGGGTGCCTACACCTTCGAGTTCGTAAGTGAGTGATTTCAAGCTGTCGTGTCTGAAAAATTGCCTGTACACGTTTTCCTCGAGTCGATTTTGTTCGGTATGTAAAGTTAGGGAGATTCGAACAGTGATCTATTAGGAGGATATTAATGCACTAAATACACTTGTCTTTTCGTGTAGGGATTTTTTGTATTCTATTTTAATTTGAATTGAGTTGCTTATGGATGTTTTATTGGAGCTTCATTGTCCCGCGACGAGAGCAAATAATTTTGAAATGTGCAGTGGTTACTCTTAAATTTTTTCAAATTTTCTTGCATAATAAACTAAACATAACGTGGATATTTTTTATGACTTGACAATCTTGAATGGACATATTTGTCCTGACTCGGAAGCCTATTTTCATGACACCAAGAGAAAAGGACGAACTCGGAGGGTAAACAGTTGACTGAACGTCACTGGTTCTGGGTGGTACAATTACACTTCTTCTAAGAGAGCCTCTGTCCTATTAATATTACCTTCAGGTTCTGCGTTGATCACCCTTTCTTCATGAATTGCCTGAAGAGGTCAAGTGTTCATGATGAACTCCAGTTTCAATTAAATATCTGGAGGCAGAATACTATTGACCCCTGTAAAAATGACCTGTAAGCGAAGGCTCTTCTCTTAAACATCATTCATAGAAACATGCGGGTGACCGTCTAAGCTTCGCTATCAAGGTGAAAGTATGCAAGAGTTTTGAGTAGCGATCTCACCTTGTTAGGGTGTTGTCTTCAAGCTGCACGAATATCGCTAGTTATGAGACCTAAATTCCAGGCGCTACCTACATGATGTTGCTTGCTGATTTATTTCGTGGGAGAGTACCAACCAAAATTTTTTCTCGCTCTTCCAGTGCGTAAATCTGCAACGCCTGGAAATCACACTTCATAATCGTAGAAATGACTGTAAAATTGGGTTCTCTACCAACGCATCTGGCAGTCAATTTTCCACGGGCTCTTGATGAACGAATTTGTCAAAAGTTAAGCTAGAATGTCAGTGTATCAAATAAATGTTCTATCAAATTTTTCTAATATCCTGTTCCTCTTCGTGTTTTTGGTCCTTAATTTTTTGTCAAAGTATTAATCAGATATTGTATTTAAGCAGAGTTCTGAGCTTAATTCGAACATGGTGCTTAAACTGCTCGAAAATTTATTTCTATAAAAATTTCCGAATAAGGCTTAGTAAAGCCATGGTGTATCACATCCAAGTGAGATCTCTATGGGTTGAATTTCTCGATAAACATTATTAGATTCTCCACGACCTGTATGAGATAATAATGGTAATAAACTCAGTTAACGACAACTCCGGCTGTATCTGGCCGGTACCCATTTCAGACACCTGGGTTGAGTGGGGTACTGTGGTTTGAGTTTTTCCCCTATATCTAACGGAGAAAGTCGCATCATAGCGCCAAGATTTGAACCCTCGACATCTTCACAGAAGGGACCGGCTAGCCGTTTTTGGGCACCTAATTGGGAACCTTCGAAGGAACCTCTGAATTACCCTGACAAATTGGATAATTTCTGAACCATGAGACGTACAATCGTGAAATTGGTACCCAATTTATGCTAGTGACGAGTACGACATTTATATGTACGTTGAAAGTTTCTTACTATCCCGTAGGGAGCGAGGTTTTCGTGGCCTCTCAAAAGTCTGCTGATTTTCTTGATAAGGCTCATTTGGTGCTGGTTCTAATTTCTAGATTATTGCACCTACAATCTTCAAATTAGTTTCAGTTTTAACATCAAACCATTCTCCACGCTGGAATGTATAATAAAACTTTCAAACGCTTCCTGGGGGGGGGCAGGGAGCGAGGTTCTCCTACCCCTTTGAACCGAGCTGGCGAATGCCACGGAGACCGCAATTATGAAGCGCTGTCTAAAGGTGAAGAGGAACTAACCGCCTCCAGTGCGGTCGACTTCGAGTAAGTATAGAAGCGAACGCAAAAACGGATGCATTAACTGGTATGACGACGGCCTATAAGTTATTTAAAACCCTGGACATAAATTCAAATCGTTCTTCACTTACCCTATGTGAGAGAATGAACGTAAAATAGATGGTATCAATATTATCGGTAAAATTGAAGACCTGAAATATACAAGAATTAGCAAATAACGAGAACGATTGAGTTAAAATCAAAACAAGATATTAACCTAGTATGAATTTATGAAGTTAAAAATTTCATATGTGAAGTTTTAATTAGTTTTATGAGGGTTTCTTTAGGCGTTACTGCTTCAAAACGGGAAATGCCATGGATTGTGCGCCGTGTCTGGAGGAAGGGTCAGTGCGAGGAAACTGCTCCCAGAATCATCAATTTTCACAGCAGAATTGTACGGTGTGAATGAGGCACTGAACTTGATTGAGGACTACCCATGTGGCTCTGTTACAATTTTCGTTGACTCGAAAAGCGTAATCGAGGCCACGCAAATGTATAATAGTACAAACCCGCTTATTGCTGAGATTCTCGTGATAATAAACTAAGCGAGTAGACGTAAGAGTGTCATGTTATGCTGAGTGCCCGGACATGTGGGAGTATCGGGCAATGAGCGAGCTGACCGGGAGGCTAAGCAAGCTTTCCCTCCCTGTACACCCTGTCCTTGTCGTGGGGGGAGGGCTTGCGTTTCCCTGTGAAGTGCAGGGCCAAACTGACCAGGTGCAACCATGTCAGGTGGGCCTGCACCGAGGGACCTGACTAACGGGGGTGGCATCGTTTGAATTGGCTTTGATTTGGACCCCAATTGGATCTTCCTTTGACCACCCCCTATAATGACAACAACTCTGGAGGAGACCTAGTCTCGGCTTCTTCAGTTTTAATTGAGTCAATTGCGGCGAGGGATAGCCGAGGGAGCCCCGGGGTCGGTTGGTGGCTGTTTAAACGTGGTAGTGCGGAGTGGCGCCCGTTCCTGCCATTAGTCAAGCGCAGCATCCGATTTAGATTCTTGGGCTTTTGAAGCTATATTCGCACGAAAGAGTGGTCCCGCTGGGACTGCGTGTGCCTGGCTCCAGGGATCCCCTTGTTGGAGGCCTAACATGACTGCCTGCTTGACGTGCGAACGAAATCTAAACAACCTTTTTTCATGGAACCCCCTCAAACTGCGCCACTGACGACCCGGATTCAAATGGACATTACTACGGAAACTCCCTCTCAAGAGCCGTAACTGCAGCTGCCATCGCAGGTTCCCCCTGCGAGTGGAGGTGCTGCAGGCGGACAACAACAGGCCACTGAACTTACAATGGAACCCTACCAACGCCCAACTATGAAAACCAACGCAGCCGACGTTCCTGGTGGGAGATGGGGCAATCAGGCACGCCGTGGAGGCCGCCGTAACAGGCAACTGCACCTCCTGGCTGCTGACAGCCTTGATCCGATTCTTCCGACGGAATACAAGCGATTTTTTAACATCAAAGCTAACGACGGCTCACCCCTGACCCATATAGATGTCATTGTAGCCCACCGCGATCTGTGCCGAGGGCTGGGAGGAAAACCGGCCAAGATCACGGAGACTCGTGGAGGTGGCCTCTTGGTGGAGGTGCGCAACCAAGATCAAAGCCGTGCCATCTTGTGCATCCGCCGTTTGGCTGGCGTGAGTGTTGAGGTGACCGCACATGGCAGCCTAAATGAAAGCAAAGGCACCATATGGTACGACAACTATCCACAGTACACTGATGAGCGCCTTTTAGAAGAGTTGCAGCAGTGTGGAGTTAAGGCCCTGTCCCGGATAAAGAGACAGCAAAATGGCATATTGGTTCCCACGTCCATTTACATCCTCACTTTCGACCGTTGCTCTCTCCCTCAGTTGGTGGATATTGGATGGACGAGGTGTAGGGTACGGCAGTACGTCCCAAAGCCACGCCGATGTTTCAAGTGCCAGAAGTACGGTCACGGAGCAAAGACGTGCCGATCTCTGAGGAGCGTATGTGCAAACTGTGCTCAAGATCAGCACGAGCCGCCATGTGATCGACCTCCGATGTGCTCTAATTGTGATAAGCAACACTCTGCTGGATCCCGGGAATGCTTCTATTACAAAGTGGAAGAGGAGGTGCTCGCCACGCAGACGACTCAAAGGCTAAGCTATGGAGAAGCGAAACGTTTAGTTAGCAGCAGATACATCACTGGTGGTACTTCATACGCTGAAAGAGTGCAAGCCCCTCAGAGAAGACCAAGTGTTCTGACGACTGTGCGTCCAGCGGGACCAGATGGAAACTCTGGTGCGGCTAGTCGAGAGCCCACTGCTGCTGCGGGGAGTTCTTTGCGTGCTGCGGGCCGCTCTGATATGACTGGGTCACAGCATGGCACTAAGCCAGCGCAGGCTCCCAGACCCTCTTTTGCTGATACTCTGATCGATTTGCAGCCAGACCTTCCGAATGTTGAATTTTCCACTGGCACTGTTGCCCCTACTGTTTCGAGAAAACGTGTTCCGAGCGCATCGTCACCCCTTACTGGCGCTGCCTCAGCAAAAGTAGCGAGAGCTTTGACGGGGAATGTCTGGAATAGAGATGGACCACAGCGCAAACGAAACAGCATGGGAAGCGGCAGGAGCGACGACGTGTCGCCGGTGCCTGGGGAGGACTTGCAGCCTTCTAGCGGCTTGGGTTGTGCTCCAGCCCCGGTGGTAGCTCGGACTGGTGAGGACCCTGCAGCCTCGCGACGTTCCGATGTAAGACGCGACTCGCTGACCTGTCGAGGTGCAGATGGCACCCGACCGAGCCGTGATGCCATCGTGAAGCGCGACTCCTCCGTAGCGCAGCGCGTACGTTCGTTAGATCGCGTGATAACCGCACCCGAGGCCGTTTCTTCCCACATGTCAAAAGTATGCCCACCACCAAAACCTACTTCAATGCCCCCTCCCAAAGTGCCTTTGCATGCATGGGGCGATAGACCTGGCCATCATGATCCGCCATCTATTCTTAAATTACCAGATCTTAAGAAGAAACATCCAGAAGATAAAACCTAATAGTAATATTTGATGCAAACCATTATTCAATGGAATGTTAGGGGGTACCGCAGAAACTACGGCGACTTGCGGACCCTCATACAACAATATCAACCACTATGCATATGTCTCCATGAAACAATGCTGGGAGACTTAACCCCATCACCTCCTGGGGTTTACAATATCGAAACCTTCTCCCATGTGCCCGACCCGGTTCCCGGATCAGGACTGACCGTCCTCATCCGGAGAGACCTTGGTTATGCGAGGCTAGCACTGAATACCCAAATCCAGGCTATGGCGCTTCGCCTTTGGATTGGGAATAAACCACTAACAATTTGCAACGCATACATTTCGCCAGCAGAGCCGGTTTTCTTGCCAGACCTGACAAACCTGTATAGTCAGCTGCCTGAACCCTCCCTTTTCGTTGGGGACTTCAACGCAAAGCATCCAACGTGGGGCAATGTACAGAGTGATCAACATGGTAGGTTGATGGACTCTTTCATTGTTAATACAAACTCCTGCCTGCTGAACAACGGGGCGGCCACACACTTTCATGTCCAAACTGGCACTACGTCGGCAATAGATTTGAGCCTGTGCACCCTGCACCCCCGATATCATCCCGGTCTTGCGGTGGAGCGTGCTGGAGGACGCTCACGGCAGTGATCATTTCCCAATTGTCATTCATTTGGAGCAGTGTGAGCCAATAGTTACGGAGCCACGATATATGATGAAGCGAGCAAATTGGAAGACCTATGAGGATATGACGCAGATGGACGAGGATGCTGAGTATGGGAGTATGGATGAGCTTGTCGAACAGTTCAACGGAACCCTGAGAAGAGCTGCGAACTCAGCTATCCCGGTGTCGCGCGGGGGTTTTCCCAAACACCGCGTCCCTTGGTGGACCAACAGCTGCGCCGTGGCAAATGTTGAGCGGAAGCGAGCACTGAGGCAATATCAGCGTAGCGGTGGGATAGCGGACAAGATTGCCTATAATAGGGCCAGAGCTAGGGCGCAGTATGTCAAGGATGAAGCCCGCAAAGACTCTTGGCGCAGGTATGTCACCAGTCTTAATGCAGACACGCCCATGTCCAAGATTTAACAACGCATCAGGAAAATGAAGGGGCATTACAGCATCACCAAGCCTTGCCTAGAACTGAACGGTTCCCTCACGGCGGATCCGCAGCGAGTGGCGGATGCTCTGGCCTAGAATTTTTCCTCCGTAAGCAGTGACGCGCACTACCCTCCTGCTTTCCGTGTGTACAAAGAGAGACAGGAACAGCTAAGACTGAACTTTACAGCTGAAGAGGGTGTCTCCTATAACGAACCATTCACCATCCTTGAAATCTATCGTGCCCTGAAGAAATGTAAAAACACCGCGCCTGGGCCTGATGGAATCCATTCTAAAATGCTAAAGAAAATGCACTCCTCAGCGTTCCGCCAACTACTCTTTATTTTCAATCAAGTCTGGAGCACTCACGATTACCCGACACTATGGCGCACTGCTACAGTTCTCGCTTTTCCAAAGCCCCAGAAGCCTCCTGCTCGTACAGATAGCTACCGCCCCATCGCCCTCACAAGCTGCGTTGGGAAACTGATGGAGAAAATTGTGAACGTACGACTGGTCAGATGGTTGGAGGCTGAAGAAATTTTAAACCCGGTTCAATTCGGCAACAGGCAGCTCCGAGGGACTACAGACGCTCTTGTACGGTTTCAAAACCATCTCGTTAGCAGCGGCACGGCCCGGAAACAGACTCTGTGTGTCTTTTTTGATCTTTTCAAAGCCTACGACACTGTCTGGAGGCACGGGATCCTGCAGCGTTTGTATGAATGCGGGCTCCGGGGTAATATGGCGATGTACCTACAGCAGTTCCTGAGGGAGAGAACTTTTCGTGTCAAAGTGGGTAATGTTTTATCCCCGCTGCAAATCCAACAGGAGGGCCTTCCACAAGGGAGTGTGATGAGTTGTTCGCTTTTCTCCATCGCACTCAACGGAATCACATCTAACTTGCCAGCTGGTGTTGCCTCGTCATTATACGTCGATGACTTTATGATATACTCCTTTTCAACTCTTTTGCCGTCGTTGACACGTCGGATACAGCTGGCAATAAACAATGTGAACTACTGGGCTGGACAGAACGGATTTAGCTTTTCACCTACCAAAACCGCAGCTCTTCTCTTTCAAGGCCGCCGTCGACACGACCCTCCGCAGTTGTTGCTTCGTGGGGAGCCGATTAATTTCGTGCACAGTGCCAAGCTCCTAGGAATGATTTTTGACGACAAGCTATCGTGGAAGCCTCACTTGGCTTCCCTCAGGGCGGACTGTACCAGAAGGATGAACCTTCTAAAATGTGTCTCTGGACTATCTTGGGGAGCAGATCGTGCCACGCTGCTTCGTCTGTACCGAACGCTAATTAGAAGTAAACTGGATTATGGCTGCATAATCTACCAACATGCAAGGGAAACTGCGCTAAGAACTCTGGATCCGGTACATAATGCAGCTATCAGACTCTGTACTGGTGCTTTCCGAACCTCTCCGACGGAGAGTTTGTATGTGGAGAGTGGTGAACCTCCTCTCTGGCTCCGTCGTGTGCAGCTGAGCCTGCAGTATCTTGCCCGACTGGATCAGCTGCATCTGTCCCCAACGTGGGTCAGCGTACACGCACCTCTTGGACGGCACCTACCTTTCCCATATTTTCTACCTTCGTCTAGAGATTACCCGACATTGGTTGCCGCAATGCAGCTGAGACCCACGAGAGTCCTTCCGGTACTCTTTGACAACTCTCCAACATGGCGCCTACCAGTGGAGACTTTCTGCCCCGGGTGCAGGATGCCAAGGAAGGAGTCGATGCCAGCCAACTTTCTCAAGCATATCTTTATGGAGCATGTGCTGGAGGTGCATGGGGAGTCTTTTAAGATCTACGCAGATGGTTCCAAGACGGGAATAACTGTAGGTTGTGCTGTTGTTTCCGGAGAGATGGTGAGGGCGAGAAGATTGCTACCCGAGACCTCGAGCTTCACCGCGGAGCTCTATGGTGTCTTGGAGGCACCTCAACTAGTCAAGGAACACCCGCATGATAAATTCACTGTTTTTATTGACTCGAAAAGCGTCATTGACTCTGCTCAGGCTTATGATAGCACTCACCCCCTCATTGGTGAGATCGTCTTGATGCTGGTGCAGCTTGTGCGTGAGCACAAACATGTGAAATTGTGTTGGGTGCCCGGACACGTGGGGGTGTCAGGCAATGAGAGAGCAGACCAGGAGGCGAAGCGTGTTGCGAATAGTAATGAGGAAACTCTAAATCAAATGGTACCCTTTCGGGACTACTATCCCGTGATCAAGGCTGCTGTAAGACATCTGTGGCAACAGGAATGGGACAACAGAATGGACAACAAACTGAGAACTATTAAAGAAACAGTTCTGGAATGGCCCTCGTCGAGGTGTCGCGTCCGCCGGGTGGAAGTGCTGCTCTGCCGTCTTCGCATCGGACATACTCGACTGACCCACCGTTATCTAATGGAGCGACAACCGCAGCCGCGATGCGAGCGGTGTCACGTTCCTCTGACCGTCAAACACATACTTGCGGAGTGCCCGAGATATGCAGCTGACCGAAGTGTATGCTTTCCAAACCTCCGTCTTTTTCCGTGGATGAGGTGCTAACCAAGATGCTTGCGGAGATCGAACGTGTGACTTTCAATGTGGATGCTCTGGTGTTGTTTCTTGAGAGATGCAAATTGCTGTCGGAATTCTGATCGAAGATCATACTTAATCATCCGTATCGTTTTTGTTTTTGTTGTCCATACTTTCACGTGCTTGGAAATGTATGTACTCCTTGTTGTACTACTTCAAGAGAGTTAACGGGAAGCCACGCTGTAAGGCGTTATAGCCAGACGTGATTTTCGTCTTGGAAGTTTTGAGGATGAAGAAACTGTAATATGGCCGGGCGCGCTGCGTTGATACCTCGGGGGTTTCAGCGTGGGTAGGGCGTCCGGCCATAAATGGGTGGGCAGCTGAAACCCCCTACGGGGTTTGGCTGCTCAGTGCGTTCGAATGTACTGTGTTGTGTACAAATTTTAATGGGGAGACACTTGTAATTTTGAGTTGTAATTATGACCATGAGGCTCATATAATTTGGATGTTTCTAATAATATTGATGTTTATCTTGTGTAATTATTTAGAAGAGTCTGATACGAATTAAATTATGTGACCTTCGGTGCGAAATAGTTTGAGTAACTGAAGCGCTAGCAAACCCATGTTACTACTACTACTACTACTAAGCAAGCTGCGGAGACAAATGGGGAAACGCTGAACTTGATGGTCCCGTTCAGGGACAAGTACCCACGGATAAAAGCTGCAGTGAGAAGTTTGTGACAGCAGGACTGGGATAGAACAATTAATAATAAATTAATAAGTATTAAACCCACTGTGCGTGAGTGGATATCTCCTAGTTGTCGCCCTCGTCGGATGGAGGTGATACTCTGCCGCCTTCGTATTGGCCATACCCGATTGACGCACGGACACTTGATGGAGCGACAGCCGCAGCCACGATGTGAGAGGTGCCACGTTCCTCTGACTGTCAAACACTTTCTTGTTGAGTGCCCTCGATATGCTGCTGCCAGGAATGTGTGTTTCCCGAGACTGCGAGGTCCTGATGAGGATGTAATGATCGGAATGCTCGGGGAAATTGAGCGCTCAACTTTCAGTGTGACAGCGCTTAAAATGTTCCTAGGGAAGTGTAATGTGATAACTGAAATTTAACCAGAAAAATAACAGCGTAAGCAAGGAACTTCTTCACGTCTGAGATGTGGAAGACTAAACTGCAGTATGGCCGGGCGCGCTGCGTAGATGCCTCTGGGGGTTTCAGCGTGGGTAAGGCGCCCGGCCATAAATGGGTGGGCAGCTGAAATCCCCTATGGGGTCTTAGACTGCTTGTGCTAGCGGAGTGTGCGTGGACCTGTAGATGATCTCTTCATAAATCAACTGAGGCTCTTATAAGATGACAATAATGTGGGTGGCATTTAAAGCGGTTTTTGCGATGGATGTTGCTATGTTTCCATAATGGTAATTGTGACAAACTTTGAACAGAGATTATATAATGTGCTTTTGCTGAAATGATGTGAATGTTGTATTTTTTGAACTGTGAGACTTACGACGCGAGATAGTACAAATTACTGAAGCGCTAGCAAATCGATGCTAATACTACTATTACTACTACTACTAGGCGTTACTGCAGCACAATAAGAAGTTAGTATCGATTTTTTAGTTGGAAAAACCGCTCCCAAAGAGGGGAGGGGTCTCTCACACCCCTCTCAGGGAGGAAGGAAATCTGTGAGTCTTTAGAGGACTAGAGATAAACGTTAGCTTCAATTTATCACACCCTCGAGAGGTACGTGGCAGTCGCTTTACCAAATGAGGTGGAGTCGTAGTCGCCTTTCCGAATGTGGTGGAGACAGAGTGGTTAATTCTGATGTGGTGGAGTCTAGGTCGGAGTCTCTATTTGTTGTTGTTTTCGATTCCAATTTTTGCTAAAAAATTTTTGCGATTATTTAGAACTAATAACAAGAGTCAAAATTCTTTGCTAAAAACCTAAAAATATGCGAGGTTTTTGTTTGGTTATTTTATTCACAGGTATAAACAGCGTATTTAGCAACCCCGGATGCAAGGCTTACTAGTCGGCTCACTAAACTCCCGACTCTGACGTCAACTTTGATTCCAATACAGGAAGGCAATGGGGGCCAAGGCCCCCCTTTTCCTCAAACAAATAATGCTGGGGGTCAATTTCAGTCGCCGTTTTAAGTAAAAGAATAAACAAGATTGCCGAAATTATTTTATGCCGACCTATTACTTCAGGCACAAGCACACACAACACCCCCCCAACTTTATTTGATGTATGATTTCATCCGTGCATGTTTGTTCCTCATTTCTCATTTTAATAACGCTAATATCACTTGTGGTAAGATTTCATCGGTTCTTCATCTAATTACAATTGTTTAAAAATTAGTAGTTGCGCAAATTGCGATTAAACGAGAAAATCGACAAATCATTGAAGGGTTACAGGAACTTCGCTCTCTGCTCTTCCCCCCCCCCCCCCCCCCTCCAGAACGCGTATGAGGGTTTTGTCATACTTATTAGCATGAAGAATGGAATGCCTTGATGTTGAAATTGAAACTATTTTGAATATTAAGTGCAATAGTTTAGAAAGTAAATTCGAGATAAAATGAGGCTCATCGAAAAAATCGGTTGACCATTGATGTGTTACGGGAACTTTTCTCATTGCCTTTCCAGAAAGCGTATGAGAGTTTTGTCATCCATTTTCTCATGTAGAATGAATTGATGTTAAAATTGAAACTAATTTGAAGTTTTTATGAGCTATAGTTTGGAAATTAGAGTCGAGACAAAATGAGGCTCATTGAAAAAATATGCATCCCATTGAGGGATTTCAACATGTATTTTCATCGATCGTATCGGGGAACAACAATGATACAAGATTTTTAAGCGCCATTGTTTGATATTTATTAGAAACATCTGTGTTCAGCGTCATTAAAGTTTTAATATACTAGGTAAGAATTTAAAAAAAGATAATAAAATGCATTTGCTTTGAATAAATGTAGAATATTTTAAAATAAAACTCATATTACGTGCGTAAAAATATCGTTCAAAACAAGTTTGTTCTTGGTTGCTCGAGTCACCCGCGTCACCGCTCACCGGCCGACGGCGTCACGGTGACGGTGTGGGAACTGGGAACTGTGGTTTCAAATTTGAGGCGCTTCATTTGCGCGATAGGTTCAGCCGTGGGCAGGTGTTGCGAGAAATTAGCTAACTCTGGTGCTCGATTTTTGATAAAAACTATTTTTTGTCGGAAATTAGGTAAGTAAATTCATGAAGCTTGTGTTCTATTCCTTGTTGCTTTCGGTATGTAGTATGCTGGAAATGAAGGCAGTTTACTGTCACATCGGTGGTGACGACTCATCTTGAAGTTGAGGCCTGATGGCCGACAGCGTCAGGGGGCTTAGTAACGGCCTGCAATGCCCTCCTCAATACACGTAATATTCAAACAAAAGAGTTCAGCGCCAGTAAAACGTGATATAGGGACTGAACCTAATTTTAGTCATAAAGTATTTTAATGCGCTCACGGAAATTAAAAATTACGTTCCAAAGAATCATTAAACTGAACATATTTAAGGGAACCATGTTGGGGGCATCTGCAGTCCAAAAGTCGATTCTCCCGATTTTTTTTTATTGCTTTAAATGAGTTTGAGATATGTCCCCGAATGTCTGTAAAAATATCAGGAACGTATCCCAGAGCTAAGGGTAGACGCACACCAAAAGATTTCAGGCGAGAAAGCGAGCAAGCTTGAATCGATATACATGTATTCCTATGGGAGTGCGCACACCACAAGCAAGCTAGCGAGCGAGTGAGAAAGATTGAAGATTGGCTGCAGCGAGAAAGCAACTTGAAGATGGTTTCACGCTTGAAAGCTCCAGTGAGAAGCCTCTGGCAGTGGCAGCGCTGCGTCTGGCAGTGCGCGGCGAGATGTCGAAGGGAGAGGTGTGCTACACAATTTCTCCAGCAAAGACTGAACTCCTTATATCCAAAGTTTATGCTGTTCTGTGCCTTTGGAAGTCAAAAAATCCAAAGCACAATGACAGATAACATGTTTCAAAGCAATGGGACAAAGTATGAATGATACTCAACGTTACAAACACATGCTAGTTCCGCTTATTTTTGTTATAAACCTCTCTCCATGACATTTAGGAGCAAACTGGCTATCTTTTGGTGTGTGATAGATCTCGCCAAACATCTTTCTCTCTCGCTTGCTTTGTAGCTTGCCGTCTTTTGGTGTGCGTCTAGCCTAACGTCCCCTTCCAGGAGGGGGAGAGCATCCCCCTTATGGACCTTTTTTTTCATTTTTGAACCTATTAGAGCAATGAAATTTGGTATACTGATAGGAAATGCAATTAAGAATCATTTATCATTCATGACAAAATGAGATTTTCTTGAAAAGAAAATGGGAAATCATAGAAAACGGCATTTTTGGGGGGTTTTCTATATGCTTTTTCTCCTACAGTTTTTGAGCTACAGTAATGATTTTGGTATCATTGGATGCAGAATAACGTGGACATTCCAAAAACTTGAATGCTTCTCCTCAAATTTCCTATATAAAAATTCCAAAAAAAATTCAAAATCTCAAGAAAATTCACATTTATAATGTCATAATTTTGAAACTAGAATAAATTTTGGAAAACATCCTAATCCATTGTGAAGCCCTTGTTTTTCTGCATCCAATGATACTAAAATCATTACTGAAGCTCAAAAACTGTAGGAGGAGAAGCATTTTTTTCTTGAAATAGGTCTTATAAAACAAGTAAGTTTTCAAGACGTTTGTCGTTATCACTCCGACGTTTACAAAGCTAGAGCAATGCGGTTTGGTGCATTTGGAAGTCACATGTGTAATCCACAATTTCTATATAGTTGATTTTCAAAAATTTTTACGTGAAATTTTTTACGTAGACTTTTTACCCTATATTTAAGCTTATAAAAAAAAAAAATTCTATAAATTCAAAATGAATTCGAATTCAAAAACCGGTATATAGCATTTTTGGAGCACATGTACTTTCAAATGCAACAAACCGCATTGCTCTAGCTCTTTAAATTTTGGCCCCATTATAAGGAATGTTATATATACCTATATATTTTTTATTTATCATGAATAACTCATTTTCTATGTCCTAATGCAAAAAAACTTGTAGAATAAAAGTTGTTGGGAATCTAGAGATCTAGTAGTCTGCAAATTTTCATAGACGTAAGTCCAATGGAAAAACTCTACGGATGGAAATTCAAGTTATGGGCCGACCGGTGAGCATGGTTCCCTTAAAAACGTTTTACACGAGTGACGTTCTGCTCGCTGATGCATAAGTTTAGAATTAATCAACTTTGAAGTTATAGGAACGTCGTAACTTACATAAAAGTGAAGGAACGGACCATAAAGATGCTTCTACACGGTATTGACGAACCAAATTTTTAATTTCCGTGAGCGCATTGAACTCCATAATGACCATTCCATCTATGCTTTTATTACAGGAGACATGTTTTAATAAAGTCTCAGCTTCTCAATTATAGTTGTTTACCTTAAAAATCTTTGTACCTATATTGGTTCTGTTATTAGTAGTTAGCAATGCAACTTGGCATGCTGAGCATGCTGATTACAGTGGTTTTTCTTGAAATTTTTGGTTGCACCACTTCAAATTTTAATTACACATTGCATAAATGATTATGATATTCCTGTGACAATAGGACTAGCCTATCACAATTTAGATGCACAAATTAAGTTGTCGAGAAATTCTCGTGCACCACCAGTAGGTAATGTTGCTGTGGTTGACAAGTGAAATGAACGTCAGTATAGTGAGTGGCAGAATAAAAATTGTGAACTTATTTTGGTCAAATTTTACTTAATGTTGGAAACTATTTTCATAATTTTGTTGTGAAGAATCGATAGAGGAACACAATTAAGAATTTTTACATGAATGACATTCTGCTCGCTAATGCGTTATTTGTGAATTAGGCCTATTCAACTTTGAAGTTGGCTTGTGCGTGCCAGAGAAGCGTGCGCGCCTAGCGTAATTTAATTAATAACGGAAGCTAACCCCCTATTAGAAACGTAAAGAGGTTGGGTCGTGAGGGGTAGTCATAGTTTTTCTAGTGAAAATTATAAATAAAGGTTTCTAGTGACAACTGTTTACATCGACTCCAAGGTGGCTGCCGCAGTGGCGCCACCCGGTACCCAAACCCAAGATGGCAGCAGCCATCTTGGAGTTGATGTAAATGGACGTCACTAGAAACCTTTATTTATAATTTTCATGTTATCACATGTTATCTGTCAACTGTGGCTACCCCTCACAACCCAACCTCTATACGTTTCTAATAGGGGGTTAGCTTCCATTTCTATTGCAAAAACAATGAGTGATTTTGTGCAAAAAAGGCCATCCAGGAGCATCGTTAGTATAACTTCAAACTTAAATTACTCGAAAACTAAGCATTTGCGAGCACATTGTCATTCGTGTAAAACATCTTGAAATTGACCATATATTACCTATCTATAGCAACAAAATTATGAAAATTGTAGACAACATTAAAGTAAAATTTGACTGTTATATCAAACAGCTTGCAAAGTGTTCAAGCATAAATAATGTATCATGATAAGATATGAAAAGCTTATTATAATTATTTAAAGGGGTCAATGTGAAGTTTAATGCAATCACTTGAAATAATAATTCCGATCCCAAGAATCTCTAAAGGAACCCATTCAACCCATCACCACGTCCTGGACTCTTAGAAGGTCGGCAAAGCTAGTACATATAGCACATCAGCAAACCTAGGGTTGTTATATATGGGCTTAAGTGTCTCGATGAGCGCTATTCATTGGTGTAAGGTAAAATGATATCGGGGGGAGAGGAGAGGTAACAGGCTGAAATCTGTTTGAATTCTTCCGCTCAGTCTGGAGTGTAGCTACCGGCGCTGCACAACCTCTTAGAAGGCCAGCAGTGTAGCTGAGGCATACCAGCACACACTTTGTCTCTTAGAAGGTCACCACCATTTTTATTTTTTTTTTAATTTTTTGTTACAAAAATGGGAGTCCAAATCCGCAGATTTACTCCTAGGTAAAAAAATAATACCACCATTGTATTTGGGAGGAAAAGCTCTATTCATATCAAACTCTTTACAAGCAATGAAACTGCTTGATAACAGCCTATACACAAAATGAAATAAAAAATAAAAACTGTGTTTTACATATAATGCACATAACTCCGAAACTATTAGACCTGAAAAAAAAATTCACATACCACAAGATTCAGTAACTCAAATTCTATGAAAATGCATCATAAAAAAACATTTTCTGATTTCTGTTTTTTGGATTTTACTGAAATAAAAACTCTAATTTCGTAGATTTTTGTTGGGGTAGCAGCATTTTTTTTCTACTGACAGAAAGAGCAACTCTTTCCCTTTACAATGAACCCCCAATGAAACTTCTAACTTGAATAATGAATGTACAGTAAGTTGCACAATTGACCTGTTTTCTTCAAACCTCCCGGTAGGTCGGCCATGTGGAGATGGGTTAAGAACATTTTACACGAATGACATTCTGCTCGCTGATGCATTATTTTCGAATTATTAAACTTTGAAGTTGGCTTTCTCGCGCGTCAAAGGAAGCCAGCATGCCAAGCAGAATTTAATTGATTACGGAAGCTAATAACATCCTATTACAAACATTAACAGGTTAGGTTTGTGAGGGGGAGCCACAGTTCTTCTAGTGAAAATTATGAATAAAGGTTCAAACCCACCCATTAGGGTGTGTCAAACAATTTGATCAGTTCCAAGATGGCGCCCAACTGGTACGGTTGCCGCCATCTTGGAACTGATGTAAACACAACTGCAGGTGCACCCTAATGGGTCGGTTAGAACCTTTATTTATAATTTTCAGTAGAAGAACTGTGGATCCCCCTCACATCCTAACCTCTTTACGTTTGTAATAGGTGGTTTGCTTCCGTTATTAATTAAATTCCGCTTGGCACGCCCGCTGCAAAAGCGAACTTCAAAGTTGAATAATTTAAAAATAACGCATCTGCGGGCAGAATGTCATTCGTATAAAACGTTTTTAAATGGGTTCCTTTAGTGATTCTTTAGATAAAAATTATTATTTTTCGTGATAGCATTAAACTTCACATTGACCTCTAAAGGAGATGTTAGAAGCAGTTTTAGAAGAGGGGAGAAATAGTGGTTAAAGATTTGTTGGTTTTAATTATATGAGAGCAATATCTTCTAAATTTTCCATAAAATTGTCAAGGTAAGTCACTTTGACTGAATTTGTTTTAATATGAATCTAAATAGATCCATGAGTTAATTATGTACGACTTTTTCTTTCACTGCTTGTTCTCCTCAGGGGGAACACAATTGTATCTAAGATAATTAGCATTCCTGGGAGGAAAATGTGTGAGGCCTTGAACTAAGAATTTGGTAGGCCTTGTTTTTGTTAAAATGAAATTTTTTGTTAAGGACTACCTTTTTTCAGTTTACTAATGTCCTATTTTTCAGCACCTTGTATTCTTTTCTTCTACCTTAATCTTCTTTCCTTCTACCTTAATCTTCTTTACTAAACTTCTTTCTCAACTTGATGATTCTGTGTTCCCTTTTCCACACTTGATGGTGCCTTCCTCTTTCCTTTCTTTTAAAATGCCTTTTTTTTGCAGTTAAGGAGGCTTAAACTAACATATCTAAATATGCACTGCATGCCCCCAACTAAGTTATCAAAATCAGAAGAGAGAGTATGATTCTGCATACCATATGACCAATCAAGGTAGTGGGTTGAATTTTCTAAGGAGTTTTTGAAAATTTGAAACCATATCGGTGTGCATATGTTTTCAAAATAAAATGTGTTTCCTTAACTTTTTCAATTTGTGCTAGAAATAGTTATTATCAAGTTTAGAATCTGGAAGATTTTGGAGAAGCTGAGTTAAGTAAAGATGAACGTTTATAAGTAGTTTCTTAGCCAATTTTTGTGCTTCAATGTGTTGCAATGCTTTTTAAATTTTTTGATGGAAATCCTTTGATTAGTTACAAGTGTAGCAAGCTAATTTTGGCTCAAGATTGTTTTATATTTTAGATTTATACATTGTCATGTTTCCATCTTTGAAATGTTAGAAACATCCATCTACTATAGTGTTCATAGTAATCCACTCATTTAAATGCCTTTCCTTTTTCAGACAACATCTGCAATGAATGTGACTGCAAGTTGTAATGTTTGTGAGGAATCCTTCAATTGTGCGGGTCGCAAGCCGCTGGTGCTGCCATGTGGCCACACCTACTGCCTTGCCTGCCTGACTGCCATTGAAACTTTGGGAGATAAACTGTGCCCTGCCTGCAGAGAATCTTGGGATTGTCCTGCTTACAAGCTGCCCATATCTTACATGCTCATTCCTGGCAGTAACAATGAAGGGAAACATGTCAAGAAGGAGGCAAAACAAAACTATGATGTTTGTTTCTGGCACTCAAGTCTCATTGAATATTGGTGCTGCAAGTGTCAGGTGGCTACATGCAAGAAATGCATTGCTGAACAGCATTATACCCATGGCAACATTGTCTTTGAGAGCCTCTTTGAAAATGAAGTGCCCATTTCAGACATAAAACAGAAGTTTCAAACTGATATTGGGTCTAAAATTTTGACTGGTATCAAAGAATCTACCGTTGTTTGTGAACAAGGTTTGGAACTAATCAAGTCATTCAAGGACCTAGAGCTGTCACTTCAGGCTTGGAAGCAATATCTCCAGGCTCAGGCGGCACATGCAAATTCTTGTCTTCAGGCTTTCAAGAGAGAAAGCAATTCCTCCATGAAAGTAAAAATGGAAATTCTTGCAAAACTGATGTCACAGTGTGATACCAGGCAGACAGAAATATCAAGGCAATTCAAGCTGGCATCTGCTATGTTTTCTAACTTTGAAGCAGAAATGGAGGTACTGTATTTCATTTAGTCATAAGGTTGTGCAGATATTATTTTATATTAAAGTTTGCAGTTGTGTATCATATGCTTTGCTGTTGTCAATGTAATTAACATGTCTACATTATGTAATTTACAATTATACTTTTTATTGTGTAACATGTAAATGTTATACAATTACAGTTAAAAAATCAGCAGCAGGCAATGGAAAAGCTGGCCATGCTACCACAAGAGATACTACCAAAAGAATCCACTTGCATCATTGCAGATGATGACTCTTTACGAAGAACTTTGGCTGCTCTGGAGAACAAAATTTCTGTACCAAAGTGTGTAACTATCAAGTCATCTTCTAGCGGCTCATTAGCTGACTTGAAAGAACTTCTTTACAAATTATGTGAAAAGAAATGCAGCATCAATCTCCAACTGCTGGACTCATTCTGGCATGGAGTCCCATCCTGGATTGATAGATGCAGACTTGAGCCCTTGATGAATTCTGAACATGGGTGAGTGTTCGGTTTCAGGACTTCTGATGGATAGCTTACTTGTACTAAGTTTGGATCTTTGAAGATCTGTTGTTTCTTAATTCACTATTTATCTGTGCTAGTAGACAAAACTTTTGTCCATGACTGTCATACTAATGTCTTAACTAGATGGAAGACTTGTAGAAAGTCTTATATTGGGATTTGTGATGGGTTCGTTTCAAAATATTTTGTGGATGTACTCCTGTTCCATCACACTGTCTTCAGTTGACACACGATAATAACTTGCTTTCTAAGATTATGAAACTTGTCATTTGAAGTGTTGCAAAGTCTAACAGTTAGCTTGAGAGTATTGTTTAACTAAATGTACTACATGTATATGCTAAGGCAGTAAATATTTCAAAAAATCTCTTGCATTTTTGGAGTGTTATATTTCACATAAGTTTTGAAAAATATTTGCTGGAGAATTTCAGGGATTTGGTAGGTTTTGAAGTGAGATTGTATGTATTTTAATAGTCAATCGAACTATTGTCTGAAAGGAATTAAAAAACCTAGCAATGCTGAGAATATACCTTGAAAGGATATGTAAAAACCTCAAATTTGATGAAATAAATAATTTTTATCACATAAACCTTGAAAGTTCTTAACCCTTTAATGGTTTGCTCAACAAAATTGTTGAGGTATTTTAAAGCCTAATAAAATATATGAAATTGCAGTTACTCAATGTTTTCTCTTGTTCTGGCGGCTAAACAAAATTGTTACGCGTCAGGTAGGTGCAAAAAGTAAGCAATAGACGGCCCTGAGGTAGTGGCAAGCCTCAACATCAACAAACTTTTGATCCCTGTGTATGTGTCGCCAAACTTCTCTACTTTCCTAATTTAATTTCAGGGTATAACCAGTAAATAATCTATGCCTATTATACATCAGATATTTAATTTGTTGTCGTAGACATGTTTGAATACTTGTTTTGCAAATAATTATGCAATTATGACACAGTGTAAGGTACTTGAATATTGGTCCACAATTTTGTTGAGCTGCCCATTCATGGTAAAAATTATGAGTAGAGAATCAGCTCAACAAAATTGTTGAACTATGTTATTTATAGTGGTTATTCATTGCATTTAACCGTCACAGGCCCCAAAATTGATGTCAGGTTTCAATGGTACCAGTAATAGATATCTGCAAGGTGTGGCTCCAAATTAAGCTGACAATTCTGATGATGGCATGGACGCAGACAACGATGTTGCTGATCCTGATTTCATTTCCAACACAAGTGGTGCTATAGCTGATGACATTGATGAAGGCAATGATACATGTGATAAAGGTACTACTACTACATTGCATGCAAATGAAGGTAGCTCAAACTAACAGCTAGAGGGACCAAGTACCAAGGTTAATATCTCCGAATATATATATATATATATGTACATTTTACTAACAATAGTGAACACAATAATGACACGAAATTTTGGAAGCTTAGGCAGCTGTCTGAAATGCTTTGTGACCACTGTAAGAAGGTTGAAGGCATCCCATACCAGAGTGTAGAATAATGAAAAAATGGTGCCCTACAAAGGCACTAGGGCAGGAAAATTTTGCTAGTACATCAGAAATCAACCCAATAAGTGGGGCTTCAAGATATTTTGTATATCAAGCTGTAGCAAAATCATTCATGATTTACTATTCAAGGAAAAGCACAAAGAAAAACCACATTTATCTATTCAAGGAAAAACATTATATATCGCAAAAGAAAATGAGAAAGACCTCTCGCTTGGTTAAAAAGTGATGTTGATAATGACAAGATCTGCCCCTAACCCTCAATCAGCTGTTGTTTTTGAGATAACTTTTTCACAATATTGTGTAAAGTGTGATGTATTCTCGTACCTAATAAATAAGCAAACTTGCTGCTTTGATTGTCACAAGAAATGAACATGCGCCAGGGCGGTGATTGCAAGTGACTCCAGTCGTATCTTCCACTTACACTGAAACCCATCCAAAACACTTTTTTATTTGATACAGAACAACAAAAAGATTTTCAGTTGATATGGCCACAAAATGTTGATTTCCGGTTTACCCGTCATTTTTTGTATTTCATAATAACATTAGAAAGAAATAAGTTTGTTACTTATGTTATTGTTTGTGAAAAATAAAATGGTATAATGAGTCAATATGCATGTCTACCTTACTACCATAATGAGGCAGCTCGACAAAATTGTAGCTACCGTAATGTGGCAGCTCAACAATATTGTTGAGACTCGTAACTCGAGAAATATGCTAGGAACAAAAAATTTTCTCAAACAAAAGTTGTTACTCTACTTCAGAGATGAAGGAATTTGACATGAAAAAATTTTTTTTCTCCCCAAATTCTACATGTGACCATTAAAGGGTTAAGGAACAAGTAATTGAAGTGGAACAACAAAATGGCCATAATAATACTAATCTTTTCTTTTCCAACTTCTCCACCTCCGCAAAATTGTGGAAGTATTTCACATATTAAAATAAAAAGGAAATCACTTGACATTTTTTACTGAACCATTGGTTCTGAAAAAAATCTTGAGTGATTTCCTTTTCATTTTAACATGCAAAGAACTCGGAATACTAACTTTTCTGCCATGAGTTGAGGCTTACCAATCCATGAAAATTTAGCTCAATGGGGCTGAAATGAATACAGTAGTGCATGTACTTGCAACTTCATAACTGAATGTGATGGTCACTTTTCTTCATCATCTACTTCAGCATCTATATGTGTTTGTTATGGGACTTCTGTAACAACCCACTTAGCTTGATTGTATTGCCATTTGTATTCCATAAGGCACACATCAGTTCAATATTTCATCATTGAATCAGTGCATAGAAACCTCTCTGTAAGCTCAATGGATTTCATACTCATTATATCCATCTCTGAATGCTCTATTATAGTTCCTCTCATTTTCAGGAAGTGCCTCGTCTCGTTTCATGGCCACATCAGCGACAGCTCCACATGGACTCAACTTGGTACTGGGAGGCTGTCCAAATTAGGCTTGAGACTCGACTCAGGAGCTGCTCTAATGGAAGTCAACAAGATCCTGCAAGCAAACTTTGAGAACACCTCTGATACAGGTAATAAGAATGCCCTGCCATCATTTTGAGATTTAACCATACAGGTGGTTTTGATATGAAGTGTTATGTAATACTGTGGTGCAGGAGATATTAGTGAATGTTCAATTTTGATGCCAAAAATTGATATGTCACTGTTCATTAATTATAATTGTTGCTTAGACTGAGATAATGCAACCAATAATTATCAGTTAGGGACTGTAGCCAGAATTCATGATTTTATTCAGTTACCTTGGTTTTCTATTCGAAGTCCTTGAATCACGGTATTTCTTCACTGAATGAGAATTTTATGTCATTGGATAAAGGTTTTATGCATTCAGGATGTCTTGCAATATTTGATCAACTTTTTTGTGCTTTGGATTGATATTTTGGCCTATTAATATTTCCTGCCTCTCAATCAGTTTGTTGTATTTTATGATGAAAAACATATAGTTTTTCCGGATTGATACCCTGCATCTCTGTAAGATTTTGTCATCTTATATCTGTTTTATTTCTCTACTTGCCTCTGAATTGAAATTTAGGCTCACTTTCTTTTTTGCTGAAGTAGAATAGGATTTTTGTTTTGTTATGGATTATGTATTTCAGTTCTTTGCTGTTCTTTTTATAAGCCCCGTTTATTTTCTTCTTTAACTTTATTGTTGTTGTTTCATGAAGTTCTTTTCTGACTTGCTGCTACTACGCACGAGGGAACTCGTGTGGGAGCACATCTTAAGAATAGATTTCATATTTTCTTGCTCCCATACTAAATGGTGCTTTCATCTCTCCTATCTCTGAATCCCCTCATTGGGTTTAAAGTATTGTATCTATGGGAATTAGCATTCCTATCTGTCAGGTCCTACAATAGGTATGCCTTCCTTTTGTTGGAAAAGAAAGGTATTGTTTTCTGTTTTGCTATAAACGGTTTTTTGGGGTTCACTTCTGTCCTGTTTCTCAGCAACTACTACTTTCTTTTTTAACTTTTATGTTGTTTCATGAACTTTTTCTCAACTTTTTCTACGCGCCTTGTTCATAGATTCAGCCCTCCCGAAGCTGCACACCAAATGGTGCCTTCCTCTTTTCTGTCTCTATAACGCCTTTATTACGGTTAGGGAGGCTTAAACTAACATATAGTCTAATCTTTTGACAGGAGAAAATCCTGGTGGCCCTTTCGTAGCAGGTTAGTGGTAATGTGTACTGCTGGTTCAGTTGAATGCAGGTGAGTAGACCATTATGGAGATTTTAGTATACGCATAAATTTTTTATTTTAATATTTTATTCACGTTTATGCTGTCATGAGTAATGCTCATGAGGGGCATCAGTACAGGAGCATCAAAGTTTCGCTAATGTGTTTCATTATTTGGAGGAGACGCATGTGGATGCAGATGCTGAGTGTGTGAGTTTCAACTAGTGATGCAAAAAAAAGGTTTTATTTGATGGCGTTTTTTTTTGCCAAAAAAGTGTTTTTATTTTGTTTTTTTGTTTGTTTTTTGCACACACCTAAATTTTGTTAGGTATATGTTTTTTTTTGGACGTCTAAAATATATTAATATCCATGTTTTTTAAGTCTTTTTGTTATAAAAACATCAAAAAGAAACCATACAGTAAAAGTGGTGGCAGATAACCCACAATTACCCTAGAGGCGTTTAAGAGGAACAGCAGGAGCCACAGAACTTATATTGATGGAGTCAAAATTCAGAGCTTACTATCTCTACTGTGTGTGATTTTATTTTTTATGTAACCAAAAAAATCAGTCATAGCAGAGATAATAAGCTCTGAGTTTTGATTCCATCAAAATAAGTTCTGTGGCTCCTGCTGTTCCTCTTAGACAACTCTAGGTAATTGTGGGTTATCTGCCACCACTTTTATTGTATGGTTTCTTTTTTATGTATTCATTGCAAAAAATGACTAAAAACCATAGATATTGATATATTTTAGATGACCATAAAAACATGCTGTTTTTTTTAACATGTTTTTTTAGAAAAATATTCTGACTAATAGAAATGAATATTAATATATTTTCTGGTACCAAATATAACGATGCTTTTTTTTACAAAAAAATCATGGCTAAAAACCAATATATTTTATGTGACCTAAAAAACCCCATGCAGTTTGAAAAAAACGTTTTTTACTGAAAAATCATGACTGAAAAAACATGAATAATATATTTAGGAGACCAAAAAATTTTTTTTAATGAAAAATCATGACTAGAACATGAATATATTTATGAGACCTAAAAAACCCCATGCTGTTTTTTTTTAAATCATATTTTTCACAAACAATCGTGTGTAAGAAAACCTGGGTATGAATATATTTTATGTGACCAAAAAACCATGCTGTTTTATTTTACGTGTTTTTCATAAAAAAGTCGTGTCTTAAAATCATGGATATTAATATATTTTATGTCACCAAAAAGTTCATTGCTTTTTTTAAAAACATGTTTTTCTTACTAAAAAGTCATTATTATTCATTTTTTGGTCATGAACTCTGTAAAAAAAACATGGATATTAATTTATTTTATGTGAACAAAAAACCATGCTTTATGAAGAAAAGTTTTTTTACAAAAAAATCATGACGAAAAAAACATGAGTGTTATATTTTATCTGACCATAAAAAATCATGACATTTTCAAAAACCATTTTTTTCCCACAAAAAGTCATTAATATCCATGTTTTTTAGTCATGATTTCTTTGGTAAAGATAACATGATATAAAAAACCATCATGGTTTTTTTGGCATATAGATCATATTAATATCCACGTTTTTTTTTTGTCATGGTTTTTCTGTAAAAAAAATGTTTTTCAAAAAAACAGCATGGTTGTCTATGGTCAAATAAAGTCTATAAATATCCGTGTTTTTTAGTCATGACTTTTTTGTAACAAAAACATTCAAAAAACAGTGTGGTTTTTTTGGTCACATCTCAATCAATGACCATAAGTAAAGATATGTTATTTTAACACACCATTTCGGGAGTTGAAGGCCATTCACATGTATTGTAAAATAAATGAAATATCAAAATATGAAACCGCAGAAAATGAAAAATTTCATAACACCATAGAAAACCATCAATTAAGAAGTATGCTGTTTTATTTTGTAATCTGACATGAAAACAAATAATGTAATGTGGTTCTTTTTCTTGCTGAGTTATTTTCAGACAAAATATTAAAAAAAAAATATCCACGTTTTTTTGCCATGGTTTTTTTTGTAAAGAAACGTGTTTTTTTAGAAAAACGGCATGGTTTTTTTTTTTTGAGTCACATCTCAAGTTTCAACGCTAATCTAAGGGTTTTTAGAAATGTGTAAAATTTATTGAAAATCTTTGCATTGAACATTATATCAATGACTTAACGTGGTTGGAAGAAACTCCTGCTGTAATCTACTTTTCAGAAGGCAATAATATGGCCATCCTAAGAACCCTCTTAAATTTTGTTCATTTTAACTGATAGCTTCATTAGGTTGAGTTGCAACCTACGCTTCTTTCTTAATGACGTGCAAGTGAGAAAATCGGTTGGTCATTTCTCCCTCCATTAGTATTGATGGCTCCAGTTTGAGATAATGACTAACTAGATGTGCTTAGTTTTGGCACTTAGGAGCGAAAGTAGTGAGGTTCCAAACTCAAGGTTAGGTAGGCCTTCATTTTGTTGAAATAAAATAGGTTTGAATTTAATTTTTCAGTTAGCTCTTTGTTGTTTTTCTTAGACTTCATTTTGTTTCATAACTTTCTCTTTCAAGTTTCTGTTTTTGTGAGCAGGTGATCTTTTGTAGGAACACTCCATGTGTATAGATTCCATGTGCCCTTGGCTTTAAAGTATGTGCTTTCATCCTTCTTGCTTTGAACGTCTTTGTTGTTATGGTTAGCGAGGCGGAAACTAACCTTAAATCTAATCTACTAGACATTCTTTAATTGTTACTTTCGTTGCAGACATATGCATCAACAAAACCATTGCCGCGAATGACATTCAGACGCAGATTAACTCTCTAAATGGTTGTGTATGTGTACGTCTCCACGTTGTGAGACTCAGCGAAGAAGAAAAATCTTGCTGCTCGCAGGTTGTGGCGAAATTGATGCCTTCTCAATGCTATGATTACCGGTGAGTGTTTAGGACGGAATAACTGTTCATTTGATGTCTAAATTTCTATGTTTTATCTGCTCATATTCAGTTTTATTGTATCAAGGTTGGTATGGTTTTTTTGCATTTTTTCAGCTTCAGTGCAAATGTTAGCTTCCGGTTACTGACACTGAACTAAAAGCAGTTTCTATTTACCTAGCACTCCCAGTAATAATGTGTGCTGTACTGTAAGTTAAGGTTTTTTTTAATTTATTCCGGTCTTCAGTGCTCCTTATAGGGGTATGAAGCATGCTGCGCCCTTTCCAATTTCTGCTATTTAGTAGTGAGTTATCTCATGACAATGTGAATTAACTCGTGTCAGATGTGTGATGAGCTGCCAGTCACAGTTGAACAATGCTTGCTGATAGTATTTTTTTTCTGGAACCGTGTCTTTTGTTCAGACCCTTCTTATTTGGCCTTCCCTTCTTCGTGAATTGTCTCTCTATTTCTAGTGTTGGTATCCTGAAGTCCTGCCGCGTGCATGCCAGATCAGGAGTTACTTGAAGCAACTTCTCGTCCAAGTCAGAAACCATAAAGCTAATTTCGGTTAAAATGTACGATTCATAAGGAGACACGCAAAGGAAATGAATATATTCAGACTAGATTTTAATGTTTGTATCATTATGTGTTAAATGAAAATGCGGGTAACGTTGGGAGATCAACGGTGATACATTTCTCCTTAAATTCTGTAATTTATGTACGCTCGTCTATGAAACTTTCTTTGCCCAGGTCCTAGCTGTACATTCCGAGAATAATACACAGTAAATAATCGTAAATTAAATTCGATCATTTAATTTAATTTTTAGTGTTCAAATCACGTGAACTGAACTGAGGAGTGACTCGTGCAGTTGAGCACCCACAGAAGTGTCCATGACTTGTAATTATTGTGAATTCAATCCTGTGGTTGTGCTCGATTGTCCAGTGTAATTTTTAACACACTTTTAAAAGTTTAAGGTAGACAAGTCTTTGTACAGCAGGCCTTTTTTATCTCCAATAAATGAATAACGGTATGAGGTAGATACTCATGGAGATAAATTTAGACAAGCTTCTGTTGCGTGCCTTCTATTTTCCCACATCGCTCTCAGTATTTTGTTATATTGCTGTGCTTCTGAATTGTTAGCATCCATATTGAGAACCAATGCTCAAGTCTCCTGCAGCAACTGAGCTAAGTTTCAACTCTGAAAAGACAGGAAGTCTTTAAATCAGTATCCCACAACGGCTAAATTCGTTTATCAGGACAGGCAGCTCATCAGCATAGATTTCTCGTTCCTTTATTTTCCACACAAAATGTCATCGTACTTTTTCCTTTTAGGAACACCTTTGTTCATATAAATGTCTGAACAAATTTTTGTGTAATCCAATTTGGTGTTTCACTGCAAATAGGTTAATAACACGACTAATGGTCTAAGTTATTTTACAAAAAGCTGTCCGTGAAGATGTTTCTTGAAGACGTAATTGTAATCTAGTTTATGCATCTTATTTCTAGGTATGAGACTTACACTGGACAACGAGAACTGTGGCTGCACGAGTGCACACTTTCTAGGCAGGGCTTCGAGGTCTTCTTGTCCACCATCAATCTCGGCTTCCAAATCACGATTTACGTGCAGCAAGAAGAATTAACTGATCCTGACAAACAGCGTCTTCAAAATTACGCTAGGAACTATCGCTGTGTGCTAAACTTCAGCATTCCTGAATTATAGGTGTTCCCACTTGGTGTTGGTGTATTTGGATTGAGATCTCGCAGTCGACCTGAAGTCGCAAGAAAAATGTTCGAAAAAGGTAGTGCGCTTGGGTGTTCTTCATTCTCATTTGTGAGGATTTCTTGCTTCAATTATTATGTGCATTTCATTCTTTTTTGCCCGGCTCCAGTATGTATGGCAGAAATGAAAGGCCATTACTGTGGCACAAGCGTTGAGTAGGCTTTAAAGCTCTGCTAACGAGCTTACGTCTGGTACTGCCGTTGCTGCTACTTCTTCAATGTATTTGAATACTGTATTTGTGAACATAGTGATCTCCTTAGGCTGAAATGTTCGTGTTATTGACATCGATCTGATAGTGTAAGGGTAGTTTTGAAATTTTTTAGCTACGATAATCATAGAGTGTATTCTTATTGGGGTTGCATTTGAATAAAAATTGGTTGAAACCGACTATGTTAGGTTTTATCTTCGCTTCATAGCCTTTATCTTCATCTTTTAGATGTTAGATGTGAGGTCCTGAGCTGAGAGTTGGGTGGACCTTCTCTTTTTTTTACAATAGAATGAATATTTTGCTTTCTTACGCATTGCTTTTTTCTTCAACCTTTATTTTGTTTCATGAACTTCTTTTGTAACTTGCTCTTCCTGTGTACAGGGGATCTTGTGTGAGAACCCACCTTGTGCATAGATTCCATATTCCTTTGTCTCTATACTGAATGGTGCGTTCCTTCCTATTTCCTGTTAAAAACATCATTGTTGCTGTTGCGGTTTAAGCTGCCTTTTAATCTTATCTCATATCTCCGTATTGAGCATTTCTCAATTCTGGTGTTGCACTCATTCTATGTTTTTTACTCGTTGTAGGATAATATCACGTAAAGATGTGGCCATAGACGAGTTCGACCTTTCATGGCATGCCTCTTGCTGTAGCTTTCCTGTTATACATTTTTGTTTTTATTATTCAGAATGATGCTATTGTATACTTCGATGAGGTGTTGAATAATAATGTAATTTAGTCCTTGACTCACGAATTGTCAATCATGATGATCATTGGACATGAATTAAGAATGGTTTCAGAATACAATACATTTTCAAACTATCTAGATCGAGTTGTCGTTATTCTACTACTAGTGACTTCCGCGTTATTAAATTTGTTGCAAAAAAAAAAGAGAAATCTATTGAGCCTCAGTAACTGTAGAGAAGACAGCTCGACACCACGTGTCAGTGAGAACATATAATGGAACTGTACGGCTCAACTCTATGGCCCTTATGTTTGGTTGTAGTGATAGTTTGGCATGTAAAAGAAATGGACAGTGGAAAAAAAAAATTTGAAAATATCTTATGTGAAGCAACTACATAGTATAATTTATGTTGTGCAGGTTGAGAATATCGTTTAACTCCTCTTCTGACTCGAGGTTTCTGGTTGGTCCCGTGAAGTTGATTTTGAGAGCTTGCTAAGTGGAAGGTGTTCATTCATATTATCCCTTTCTTACCTACCACAAGAAAAACACGTTTTTTATTTTTTAGAAAAATTTTGCGTGCAAATGTTTTAAAAGAATCAATATTGGTGCACATTTTTACTGAGCTGTTGTTGGTATGGCAGAGTGACTGACTCGGTGAGCTGACATGCTTTGTCAGGCTGGGTTCAGTTGAATTGGGTTGAAAATGTGTTCAGACTGGGCTGGAAATGGGTTCAGAACTTCAGACTGGACTGAAAATGGGTTCAGAACTTCAGACTGGGCTGGAAATGGGTTCAGTCTCTGCTGGAAATGGGTTCAGACTCGGCTGAACATGTGTTCAGTTGCTGTTTTGCAGGGCTTTATGTTATCAAATTCGTCTCTAGAATACGAAATTGTATTCCAAATGAGGCTACATAATTGTTCTGGCATTGTGGCCAGTCATATTTTTAACGTGTGTTAAGTAGACACTACAGACATGCTGGTCGTTGAATATACTTGCTCTAAGTACAACAGTTGTTAAAACTTAGTGGTGAATTTAGAATAAAAGCTCTCTATAAGAGTGTTCGTAAATATAGCGAGTATGTTTGAGGGATAAAATTTCTGTGCCAATACTTCTGACCGTTCATTATATGGCTGGAAAACAATAGAACAGCTTTTGAAAGTACTCAAAAACACGGGACGAATATGCTACCTTGTCCCACAATTTCTTATTATGTGCGAGTGAACAGAACTTTTAGCAAGATCTGAACTGAATGAATGCAAGCAGTTCACCGCAGAGCATGCAACTAAGGTACATCATATAACTTAGGCCTGGCTAATAACTTAGGCACAGCGTATAACTCAGGCACTGCGTATAAGCACGGCATTTAACTTGGCTAGCATATAACTTAGGCTAGCTTTATAACTTGGGCTAGCATATAACTTAGTTTTCTTCTCTCATTCCTCTTATTTGGCCCCTCAGGGGGATACAAATATTGTATCTATGGGAATTGGCGCTCCCAGGGGGACTATGTGAGGGCCTGAGCTAAAGGTTAGGTAGGCTTCCTTTTTGTTGTAATAAAATAGGTTTTTGTTTTGTTACGGACCATCTTTTTCGGTTCACAGGCTCACAGCTGTCCTGTTTTTCTGCACCTACTACTTTCTTCTTCAACTTTTTTCTTGTTTCATGAAGTTCTTTCCTAGCTTACTGTCTCTGTGCACCTTGTGCATAGATTCCGCGTTCCCTCAACTCCATACTAAATGGTGCCTTCCTCTTTCCTCTCTTGGAACATCTTTGTCGTGGTTAAGGGAGGCTAAAACTTTCTTATATAATAATAATAATAATAATCCTCTTATTTGGTAGTACGGATTTTGAATTTTAGTGTTCTGTATTTTGATAACGAATTGCGGGCGTATGATAGGTGTGCTGGCGTGCCTCGAAGTAGGTGTAGTGTCTTCATAGGTGATGAGGGTTCTGATTAATAGGTGGCCAAAATATGTAGTTTAAATGTGGAGTAAATGCTCTGAAACTCTGAAATAAAAGAGGCGCCTTAATTTCTTGACACTCTTAAACCTCATAATGCGCTTTTGTACGTGTGTCCTTCTGGGTTCATTCATCATTGAGGACGTTTCGTGAGACACGTTTTGTACTTTTTTTTGGTAGTTAGGATTTGGTGGTTGTCATACTCTTAGTGTATAGTGTTGTGATAAGTGTCGTTCGTTTATCAACGTCTGAAGTTTCCAATGCTTGTTTAACATTTATCAGCTTATAAAGAAAGCTCGTTGCTAACGACTGGTATTTTTTGTAGAGGAATGCTTGGTTTCTCTTAATAAAGATATTTTTCTGCCTTGTTCTATTGATATATATGGAAGCTCGTTTTTAATTTTTTTGGGTTAGTTTTACCTAAGTATGTGAAGTGCATTGCATTGTGTTTTTGTTTCAACTTTATAGAAATATATATTTCTTTTATTTTTTTTTCTACTTTTAAAGAAGGATAGAAAATGCTTCTTGACTAGTTTTCGTGGTGCTTCTTGTGGCTGTTCAAATGCCTTGAACCGTCATCAGTTTAGTCATCTTATAGTTTTTTTTTTTTGAGGAAATTATATCTCACTGATTTCGTTTCTAGAATAAAAATTTTTGCTTTTTAATGTTTTTAATTACCAGTTTTAGGTCTTGCCAACTCTTGAATTCAATATCACGCCATGACTTCTCTTTATGTAGCTATCCTTTTCATCGTACATATCGCCCTGCACTTGTGTTAGTCTACTCCTACCTACGGACGGCTTACCTGCTGCAAATATCAGCGCGTGCCTCAGTTTTTATTGGACCGTAAAGGTCGAGATTTCCTACTCGATGTCGTGACTTGTTGCAGGGGTGTAGAGCTTTGAAGGTAGAGTTAAGCTTACTAGCGCGATGGGTATTCTGAACGGAATGCAGTGATACTCCTGAGTAATGAGGCCTTGCATCTCAGGAGCTTCAAAGTTATACGCAGATTCTACTCGCAGTTGCTCGACTTGATCTATTCATTCTCCCCGCAGGGAGATACAACTACTGTATCTATGGGAATTAGCACTCCCAGTTAGAAAATGTGAGCTGAGAGTTAGGTAGGCCTTCATCTAGTTCAAAAAGAATAGGTTTTTTGGTTTTGTTACGGGCCAATTTTTTCGGTCCGATGCGTTCTGTTTTTCAGCACCTACTACTTGCTTCAACTTTTATCTTGTTCCATGAACTTTTTTCTTAAGCTTACTGTTTTTATACACCTTGTGCGTAGATTCCGCGTTCTCTCAACTCTGTACTAAATGGTGCCTTCATTCTTCCTTTCTTTGAACGTCTGTTTTTTGTGGTAAAGGGAGGCTAAAACTTGCTTACAATCTTTGATATATAATTACTAAGTACTGTAGTCTGAAATCTGAATTGTGTTCATCCTATACTAGATATTTTCATAGATAACGGAATATATTTCATTTTCTCTGAAACCGTTTGACTTAACATTCCTGAATTTACTATTACCTTCTTATTCAGATTATCGCAGCTCATTTCCTGTTTTTTGATGGTCGAAAGTAAAAATAATTCAGTTGGTTCAGAAACTGATCCGCAGCAAAATTGTTCAACTGGATATGGGCTATTTCCAAGTGTAGTTGGTCTGACATCTTAGAAATGTAGTACAGGAGCACAATGGGAGACTGAAAAATTCCGAATACTGATACGAAGATTGATGGATGACTTGTTCGTCTGGAATAAAAGTCTTCACTTAGTTGAGAGAGTGTAACAAAACGAACAGTTTCTTCTGTTTGTTTCTCACTAACGAAGCGTGTTCATTTTGCTGCGCTCAATTTTGAGACATAATTTCTCGTGAAAAGTTGGGCGTAATTAGAGAGAAACTGAAACCGGACGGGTATCGGAGCCTTTTCAATAGTTTGATCTCCATCAATATGGAAATAAGGTGGACTGTGGGCGGCAGTTCATGCCACTTAACGCAGAAATAAGGTGGACTGTGGGTGGCATTACGTGCCACTGAAAGCAGAAATAAGGTGGACTGTGGGTGGTATTACATGCCACTGAAAGCAGAAATAAGGTGGACTGTGGGTGGCATTACGTGCCACTGAAAGCAGAAATAAGGTGGACTGTGGGTGGTATTACATGCCACTGAAAGCAGAAATAAGGTGGACTGTGGGTGGCATTACATGCCACTGAGAGCAGAAATAAGGTAGACTTGAATTTTCAACTCTGATTTCATCCAGTTCACCCAGGCCAGCTTACGAACACTCGGTTGCACGGGAAAAATCAATTTCTGGATATGTTGAGGCTCGATGCGTTCAAATTGAACTTGGATTCTATGGATTGAATGCTAAATTAATACTAGGCTATCAATAATAGTATACTGAGATTGAGATGTATTTGAAATATAAGATACCCTTTTTCAAGATTGATTTTCACGAAATGATCTTACATGACATCTTATTTGATATTCATGGCAAGCGAACAGTTTTTCGCCTCCAAGAATTGTTAGCTCAAATGTTATCACGGGATTTTTATTAATAGAAAAACTGCATCGTTTGAAGTTTTGCGCCGCTAAAGAATGGGACTCATAGCTTTTCTCTACAATGTTGCTGATTAAAAAACCAAAAAAATTAACTCTCCTACTATTGCTTGATCTCTAAAGCTTTCGACAGTGTTGAGCATAAGAAACTTCTACAAAAAATTTCAAACCTCAGAATAGACACTCAGTGGTTTGAAAGCTACCTACTAAACCGCTCTCATGCAGTGAGCTTGAATAACAAAATGTCATCATTCATACCAAATAATTTTGGCGTTCCTCAAGGTTCAATCATCGGCCCACTCCTATTTTCAATTTTCATCAATGATTTCCCCACCATGCCGGCAAACACAAAAATCTCAATGTATGCTGATGACGTGCAAATTGTCATGACAAGCTCAACAGCGGATTTAAAAGAAACACAAGCCAACGCTGAAAACCTTCTGAGAAATCTGAAATTGTGGTATGACCATAATGGCCTCAAACTTAACGCAAGTAAAACGCAATGCATTATTTTTGGATCGCAGAATGCGACTGAAAATTTACCACCATTCAAGCTAACATTTGGAGACCATACAATTAAACCAGTAGATAAGGTTAAAAATCTGGGTGTTTGGTTTGACAAAAATATGACTTTCACTTCACACGTCGAAACAATGTGCAACAAAATTAACGGAACCTTAATGTTCTTTCATCGTATAAAGAAAACACTTGACGAAAAATCTAGATTATTAGTTCAGTTTTTAGTTTTATCGCGTCTGGACTACTGCAGTCTTGTGTGGGGATATTTACCTCAATGTCGTCAGGAAGAGTTGCAAAAATATGTAAACTTCGCCGCCAAAGTGGTATGCAAAGAAAATTTCAATAAATACGATCATGTCACCCCTCTTTTAAGAAAACTCGACTGGATCCCAATACCGAACAGATTTATGATCCAGAAAGCTCGACGAGTATTCTCCTCTTTGTACCTCCCCCAAAGTAATGCAGAGGTGGTAAAATTTTTTCCATCTAATATCCCAAACGAAAGACCAAACCGGAGGAACGATGTTTTAGTCAGTTACCGTTCATCTAACGTGGGACAAAAAGCTCTTTCAGTTTCTGGAGCTTTTTTGTGGAACAAGCTTCCCCAGCATATCAAAAACTCTAAAACTGGAAAAGAATTTCGAGTAAATGTGTCACGTCATTTTGCATCTCTGTCATTGGGCCTGCAGCATTTCGGTATGAACTTCCCATCTATCAGAAATTTTTTATTTTCCTGAAATTTCTGTTAGAAATTTAGAAATTATTTCATTTTACGTTTGCTAAGCGATTCGTATATTATTCATCTTACTTATTTCTATCGACAACAATGAGCACCACAACCGTCAGTTCAATGCAGCAGAACGAACGTTCTTTCCATAATTAGGAGTATTTCCTAATCTTTATTTTATTATTTCTTTCTCTTTTCTGTATTAATATTTAACGTCCGTATGACAAATATACCATGAAATACATTTTGTGTGTACACCAATAAACAGGTTTATAGATGTGAGGGTTGTGCAAAGTTTATAATGAATTAAATTTTTGGCTAACGTTGTCTCGCTATTTCAAAATCATTTTCGAAGATGTTTTCAATCGATTTTCGGCTGAGCTGGAGGGAAGGGGGTAATTTAAGCATTGCATTTAGTCTTTTTATTTTTTTATTTTTTTTCGTGCGTTCAGCGCACACTAGCACTGAACTTTCAAATTGGAAAAAACTCTAAATTTCTGTAATTAAAATTATCACTTTGGACCAAAGCCTAATCTACCTATATGTGCCGAATTTTGTGAATATTCTCCACTCAGATGTGATATCCGGCCTCAATGTTACTCCATTTTATCCCACGTACACATGTCCGTATAATGCTGAAGAATCGTGTTGCTTCTTGACTATAACCTGATTTTTCTTTAAAAATTTCTGTGAAGAATTTAAAAACCAGTAAATTTTGATGTTTTTCGAAGTCTTCTTATCCTTTTAGTTATTATTTTTTGCGAAAAAATTTCTTAGGATTACAGTGAGCTCAACTGTCATTTTCTGTGTAGTAGATGGTAGGTTTCTTTTATCTTTTATTTTATATATATGTGTATTTTTTTCTAATATTTCATTTTCAATAAGTATACATATTAATATGTGTGTGTACGTGTGTAGGTATATATATGTATTTACATATATAGATATACATGTTTCTATTTCATTTCTTTACGCGAAAACCATCCGGTTAATAAATTTTAATGCACTAGCGAAATGATTCAAAAATAGATCTATCACTTCCCCAGAGGGCGTTTCTGTGAATCGGATTAATGTCAAATATAGTTAATGAAATAAAGTGCAATTTGAGCATATGAATCGTAGTAAAATTATCTTTCTGTCCTTATGTTGTACAAGCTATGAATTTTGATATTGAGTATATTTGTTTACCCATTTCTATCAATATTTTGTAGATATTTTTCAATCATGAGTGGTAACCGACTTATACTGTATCTCTATTTTATCCCATGTACCCATGTCCGCATGATGTGGTGAATATCGAGAAGATATTAAATATGTTTTTGGTGGTGATAGGGCTTCGCATATTTTTAGGGCATATTTTTCATTTCTCATCCAACTACCCTTGATCGAGATAGACTATTGGCCCGCCACGTATGGTTTGTCTATTAGTACGCCTCGTATATTTTGTCTATTAATATGCCTCGTATGGTCTATCTATTTGTACACCTCTGATAGCTTGTCTATTAGTACACCTCGTATGGTTTGCCTATTATTATGCCTCGTATGGCTTATCTATTTGTACACCTCGGATGGTTTGTCAATTAGTACTCCTAGTATAGAACTTTTGTTAGACTACTAGCACACCACGAATGGTTTGTCTATTAGTACGCCTCGTGTATTTTCTCAATTAATATGCCTCGTATGGTCTATCTGCTTGTACACCTCAGATAGTTTGTCTATTAGTGCACCTCGTATAGTTTGTCTATTATTATGCCTCGTATGGCTTATCTACTTGTACACCTCGGATGGTTTATCAATTAGTACTCCTCGTATGGAACATTTGTTTTAGGATGTCCTATATTAAGAAACTTTTAAAAGCCAATATGTTGGCATGTATCTCATGTGACAACTTGGAAATACACATTTTTTCTTTCTTTTCTTTTTTTTAACAAACAAACAAACATCGGCATCTTCAGGATGCTTTATTTCCAATCAAGCCTGATACATATGATCTTAGCATTGGTTTTTCAAATGTCTTATAACTAACACTATATATAGGACACCATGACGGTTCCCCCGTAAAGCCGGTACCCATTTCCGACACCTGGGTTGAGTGGGGTATTGTGCTTGAGCTTTCCCTTATACCCAACGGGGAAAATGTCCGCGCCAGCACCGGGATACGAACCCTCGTCTCCAACATACAAGGCTGATCCCTTAACCACTGTGCCACCGCGAGCACAATTGGAGAAGTGGAGGTAGCTGGCGAAACAGAGAAGAAAGATGATCTGTATCAGAGTTAAACACTAACAATTTTATCAAAGGAGTAGGTGTTCTTCATTGCATAATTTTTTATTATCGTTCTTTCAAGTACTAGTGTTCACCAATCAGTCAAAATTTTCCAAGGGATTTTTAATACACAATAAAGATATTCCTTAAATGAATGTATTAATAAAAGTGATTTAAATAAATAAACAATATTTATTTAAATATTTCATAAGTAAGTTCCAATATAAATAAAAAATGTATTAATAAATATAAAGAATTAAAATTGAAATATAACGATAAATATTTCATAAAAAAACTGAATGGTCATCGATCATGTGTGGTTATATTCGGCTTTGGTTTATTTTCCTTGTATGTGGGTTGTTCTTTCAAAAGGCGTTTTTTGCGTTAATTTTCGCACTAAAATGTTTTTTTTTTGTGACTAAAAATTATTTATTCGACGGTGAGTCAATTCGATGAAGAGTTTTCTAGTCTAATTCATCCAGTTGTAGTTGTAAATTTGTGTTCTCTATGTTTTAAATCATGACTATTTTGAAATTATTCTCCACGCCAGTCCAGGAGTAAGTTCTCAGCCAACTTGAAAGTTATGGAATGTACTCCAGTTTTGAACTCAGAACGAAATTATTCTACTTTCAAAATTATGCTTGAAACCGTACAAAAACTTAACAAAAACCCAGGCACAAATAGCGATTAGAGAATTGTGCTAGTTTGTGTATGGGCTTTAAAGAAAAATTCTGAAATCATCAAAAAATAAGTCGCCTTGTCTCGATTTCATGCGAAGTAGCCAGATACATCAACTCGGCGAATTTAATATTTATCTACGAATATAATGTTGTGTGATAGCGAATTTAATATTGATCTACTTTTAATGAAACCCTTCACTGAGTAAACAAACTTGTAAATCTTAAAATGTCCCACTCATGACACACCCTCATACGATATGACTCAATTCATATACAGTGAAGTGTTAACAGGTGCTGTATCCGCGTGTTATTATGACGAGTTGTAATTATAACACTAAACACAGTCCTAGTTCTCCCTGCGGTATTAGCAGTGACCTCGGAACATATATATAGTTGTATATGCCTTCAATCGAGAAGCGAGATAGCCGGGACATGAGATTGGATGAGCGATTCCGCGTCCAGCGATTGCGGATTACTTTGCCTGGCCGGCGGCCCAACACTGGACGCCCTCGAGTGGAACATGAAACGCAAGCGACAGACGCGTGCGAGGGAGAGAGAGAGGTGTGTGCTCTGTACTACAATGGTTTAATTTTCTCTTTATGGTGGTTACAGGGAGAGAGAGACCTGTGTTATGTACTACAATGGTCTAATTTCCTCTCTTTTTCTTTCTTTTTCTTTCTTCTTATGGTGGTTACAGGGAGAGAGAGAGGCGTGTGCTCTGTACTACAATGGTCTAATCTTCTCTTTATGGTTGATAAATAATAATAATAGTAATCTAATATTCTCTTTTTAATTCTAACCAATGTTTGTAAAGCTCCGTAATGATGCAGAAGAGGATTAAAATTCAGTAATGCAAGAGGTCAATCTTCTTTCGATTTGACCTAAGCTTTTGAGCAGAATATACTTCTCGGTAATGAATTTCGAAACCAAGCGTCGTTCAATCGAAGTGTGTATTAAAAAAAAGGGAATCTGACTGACTTTCTTAGTTATTACGAATGATATTTCTTGGCTTTGAATGGTTAAATGCGATGTTCGGAAATTTGGCAAACGAAAGTGAAATCAATGTACGCGATTGTTAGAAAGGATACGTGACCAATTACGGACTTAGCACATCAGGTTTCAACTCCGGAGTCTGTGACTGTGATGTTCATTAGGAAGGAAATTAGACCTCATGTTGGAAATACATTGTTAACGAACACTAATTATACAGAAAAAATCACGGTCAATGTGAAGTTTCATGCAATCACGGAAAATAATAATGCCGATCCCAGGAATCACTAAAGGAACACATTTGAGAACGTTTTAATAGAATGACATTCTGCTCGCTGATGCGTTATTTTCGAATAATTGAACTTTGAAGTTGGCCTTGGCGCCAAAGGAAGCGAGCGCGTGAAACGGAATTTAATTAATAACGGAAGCTATTACAAACGTAAAGAGGTTGGGTCGTGAGAGGGAGGCACAGTTCTTCTAGTGAAAATTATAAATAAAGCTTCTAACCCACCCATTAGGGTGACGACCGCAATCTTGTTGACATCGGGTCCAAAATGGCGGCGCCCATGGTGGTCGCCATGTTAGACCCGATGTAAACAAGATTGCGGTCGTCACCCTAATGGGTGGTTTAGAAGCTTTATTTATACTTTTCACTAAAAGAACTGTGGCTACCCCTCACGACCCAACCTCTTTACGTTTGTAATAGGGGGTTAGCTTCCGTTTTTAATTGAATTACGCTCGCTTCCTATGGCGCGGGAAGGCCAACTTCAAAGTTCAATTATTCGAAAATAACGCATCAGCGAGCAGAATGTCATTCTTATAAAACGTTCTTAAATGGGTTCCTTTAGTGATTGTTTGGAATATAATTATAAATTTCCGTGATTGCATGAAACTTCACATTGACCAAAATCACAGTCTTAAATCGTTTAAATCTTAGTCATATTTTATCCTCGATCGAAATGAAATGCTACATTAGCCACAGAATATAATTTAGTCGGGATATTGTGCATTGATTGGAAGCAATCCACCGTTAATATCCGGGAATTTGTTGAGAAGGGTTTAAAAAAGATTTTAAATCGGTTGTATTTGACATATCGTCAAGTTGATTACTTGGATTTATTCGAAGGATGGTCTAGTTCGCATTCAAAACCATAAAAAAACTGTTAGAGGATCATGAACACCAATAATTCCAAAGATGCACTAGCTCATGCGCACACAAAAACGCGGCTTGAGGGTATTGTAAACTACTAAGTACAAAGATGCACTGAATTATTCCAGGCATCTCTGCAGCGAAAAACGTAAAAAATCCAATAAAAGTTTAGAAATTTTATCCGAGGCTGAAGAATGCCGAGCATGCAAATGCTTTTGAAGGGGGTGAACAATCCGCTAGAGCTTTCGTAGTTATATAGTCTATTTCAAGGAATTTGATTTTCGTTCGTAGACGGTTCCAAATTAGAGAATAAGGTAGAATCATCAAATGAGAGCATCTTGTTAGAACACATACTTTTTAGGTAAAAAAGTTCCCTGAAGAAAGTAGATAGAAACTTAAATAGGAGACACAATTAGTTAAAAATGTGCATTGTTCAGTCGTAAACTCAGATTTATTTCATTAATTATTTGCACCATCACCCAACCAAGAATTGCAGACAAAAAATCTCGTCTTGCACGCATTTTCACATTTTTTGAGAAGTGCTCGCGATTCTTGAACAATGATTCTTCTTATGATTCTATGAAGTGCTCGCAATTCTTGAGCGAGTGTCTAGCACCAAATCTTGGAAGTAAAGGCCAAAAAAGTGGTTTCTCTCTTATTCAAGCCAATGATCGATCTCAAATTATACAACAAACCTAGTCACGTTAATTCGTTCAACGAACGCAAATATTAATTAGAAAGCAAATTAGCTTGAATTTGTTATTGCTCATTCATTACAGATGACAAGTTCTACACTATCTTTGATAACTCTTGGCCCAGTATCGATAACAAACACGATGGTTGGTCATGGTGAAATTGCTTCTTAGTCATTACTGATCATATCCAGCGCTGCCATGCGTATTAGAAGGGATTAAATCGCTTTTAGTGATAATCATTATTTCAAAATTCGATCGAATGGAAACATTATTTGAAATGGAGAAAAGTGAAATCTCAAAATGCTGTTATTCATTTCAGTATTTTGTGATGTAACCATGAAAAACTCTTAAACTCTTACAAGGTCATAAAAATTAATGAATCTAAATTCACGTCAAAATAATATTTCTTATGTCTCATCTTCAAATTGGCGCCTTTTTAGGAGCTACGAGTTAAATATCAAAATAATTTACCTTTTCTTTTCTATTTATGGTTAAACTAATTAACTTCTTGCTTTTTTAATTCTCTAGTTTGTATAGTCTATTATTTGAAAAGACATTGTCTTTTATTTACAGTTGAACAAATTTACCCATTATTTTAAACTGCTTCCAATAATTACATTTGGAGCTAGAGATTACAGTTCCAGAAATATATATTGACGGTGTAACCGTAATTAACAGCTCAACAGAATCTAATAGTTAACTCAGTCTGTCTAACTTATTTTCCTCTAGAATAACTCACATGAAGGCAAAACTTTCCATGTAAGTAATAATTACTTACTCCCAGAATCAAAGTTCTACTGCTCAAGTCAGTTTGTCCTCATCCGGCAATTAATTCAGCTTTATCTTGAGCCAGGCTCAGTAAAAACACGCAATTCTGTCACATAAAATGCAAAATGAAACTGAACCCCGCGATGCCTCCGCTGGGCTGCGGATGCCGGCCGAGCAACTCGCTCCATTCCATCAAAAACTTGCTCCATTTCAGGAGTCGTCAGTTTGTGCAGAAATAAAAGCGCACCTCCGACGGAACTACTTAAGAAAAATGCCTCCATCTTTTCTTTGGGGCGCGTAGCTTATTGCATGGAGATGCTGGCTGAACAAATGCTCGAGGCCGCTCAAAAAAGTCGAAGGAAAGCCACGAGGAGTCCGAGCTCTTGGGCCTTGGATGGCGAGCCTCCGTAATGCTGATTTCAAGCTTTTTTTTCCTTCGGCTGCTGCGGCAAAAACTTCGAGGATTTTCATGTGTGATTCTGATCCGCCCAATGGGGAATGTTGTGGGTGGTCTTTGATTTTTATTACATTTTCGTAGGTCATGTAAATGATATCGTGTATTGCGCAATGGTGGTTGTAACACAGCTCGGATTGTTTGTCTACCTCTACTCTACTGAATTCTGCACAGTGAAATCCGATGGGATTCTTTCAGCTACAATTTATTGCGTAATAAAATTTTTATAAGTTATTGGTCAAATACATCCTGAGCAATAATAATTTCAAGTTCGGTTCTGTTTTATTTTTGGGACACCTTGCATTGTAATTTGTCTGTTAAACATTACTACTACTCTGACCCTTGAAATTCTATGGCAAAAACAAACAAACTGAACTTAAGTGTTGAAGAGTAGCAATGCGAGTATCTAAGCTACGGAGAATTAGTTATTTGCCAGCAAATGCCACGACACAAACAGCGCTATCCTCTTCAGACAATGACCAGCACCGCTCCTACGTATTTTGCTAGCTGCAGTTGGGAAGCCAGCGGATTATTGTGTTGATTCGAAGTCCCCTACATTGAACTGTCAGTAAATAAAGCGGACAACACATTTTATGGGGTGTTATCACAAGGTAAAAGTGGCCCTGACCGAGAGGGAGCTAAACACTCGGCTTTGTTGCTCACAGGAGTTCAGAGACCAAGCAGAGTAAATGGTCATTTAATACGTTTCCTGCGAAGGGACCCACCGGTGGTCACTGAGGGGATTTTCATATTGCTGCTAATCAACCTGCAGTCACTGACTCAAATTTTATTAATACGTGATGGAAGCTGAATTCAGTTAATCCAGTTGATGTTTGCTAGATTCAAATTGTACTACGATTCGCTTAATTGGTATTGATTACTGAACTTCAGTTTAACCCATCCCAGGAAACGTGTTAAAATGATATCACTCAATTGCATTAGAATGATATTGGCTGTGTTCATTCTAAATTAAAGCATAGGGTTATTTTGACGAACTTCAGTTTTTTCGGGAAGTTTCGTAGCAAACATTTTTCTGATATTGAGTTTCTTCACGTCAGGTCTCAAGAGATTCTACACATACAATTCTTAGGTCTATTCCATACATTCGAAATCTAATTTCATGCGAGCGAAAAGACAATTTCACACGAAAGAAATTCAATTTCACACATACGAAAATTTGATTCGAATCAAACAAAAAATTATATCCACACAACAGTATTATATTATATTATTATAAAACGTATTTCAAATCGATGCATTATATAAAGCATTTTCCCAAAAATACATTATCTCTTTTGCTTAGTTGAGACATCATCATTATAAAGTAAAATAATTTATAAATAAGTAAAGATCGGATCATCGAATGCTAAGTTGAAAATAGCGGCATAAAAATTTACATATTGTTTTATTAGCATAGATACCAAAGTCTCCATTAATTGAAATAAAAGCAACGGGTCCTCGAAAACTAATCAGAAAATAATGTAAATGGTAATATTTTTGTAAGTATAACAATGACTTAGTATATGTTTGGATTACTTTGCAGTTTGAAGAAGTAAAGGGAGCATGTATATAAATATTATTTCATGAATGGTGATTTTCTTCTACTATATTTAATGTACATAGTTGCAAGCGTGGAAAATTTGATGTAGGACTTTTCACAGTATTTCTTAATGTCAAACGAAAATCCACGCAAAAACGCACATTTATGTTCATAATGACAGTCGTCTGAAAGGAACTAACGCTTCATAAAATGTCCTATTAGAGACACTATATCCCACAAAAACCCGAACCGAGTATTTATTTTCCCGTATCAGTAATACCAACATTAGAATACCATAAGCATTTAATTTGTGGCAAAATTATTCTTCAAAATTAATTTATAGAAAAGGTATTACTGATTAAGATGGTATTACTGATACGGGAAAATGAAACTCGGTTCGGGTTTTCGTGGGACATAGTATATATACTCTACACACATATAATTATAAGTGAACATTTTTTGAAGTGTTATATTTGAATTATATATATGTATATAACAATAAATTTATACATATATATAAATTATATATATATATCCAAAGGCAGCTCTGAGGCAAACCTCTGGACATGTGGGATTAAGTTCCGTGTTTTCAGTTTCTACTGTCAATATCAGGACCAAACATCAAGTGGATAAATTGTCATATGAGCAGAAATCCGTTTCTATTTTTGTAACGCAATTTTTTTACTTAGTTCTCTTAGTAAAATATTGAATGATGTTTTAAGTGATTCATATCATGAAAGAATGGTGAAAATATTTAAATAAATTTAGTTTTAGCTATTCGATGCTCACATAAAGAAAGGAGACCGGTGAAATGTGAGAACGAGTTATCGCATTGTAGAGCAATATTTTCTCAATGAGCTACAACCGTTTTTTACTACAAGCACGAGCATTATCACATGGCACTAAAGTAAACTTAATATCTAATAGCAAGCAATATTAACAATGTAGGCTATACATACAGACAGAGAAGAGCTACATCAATGTTGACCGAACTAAAGTACTCGATGAAATCGTTTAAACAATATAACCATTGTGAACCATATATACACACGGATAAGAGTTACATCAACACTACACACGCAGTTCACCAAACTACGCTCAATGATGTCGTTGAAACTCAGTAAACAACCGCTCAAGACACTGGCCGTTACCAGGGCAGTTCCACAGCGCTTTAAGATTTCCAGACGAGGTCATGGAACCTTTTAATCGAAACAAACATTAGTTCTTCGGGGCCAGGCCTCACAGAGGCTCACACTAATTGCCCCAGTAGCACTCACGACTCGTTTAACAACGCGCAGAAAGAGCTGAAGCGACCTCTGGCGTACGCTTACTGAAATTAATGAGCCCGCTCCAGACCAGGCTTTCGAAGTTCCTTTTCTTGCCTCAACAAAGCATGTAGCTCATACCAACCAAAATGATGGCGCCTGAGTTGCTCTTTCTCATTATTTCGGGCCTAATAATACCCTCGGTGTGTTTATGTATTTGTATATTTGATTGGTGTCCGCTTCTTCCGTCTCTCTGTGACGCTCATAAGGAGGCTCAATGACCGTATCTGTGATACGAGTTTCACTATTGCACAAGTACAAGAATATTTTAATGGCGGGTACTGTTGGGATGGATATATTTGTTTGTCATCCACGTCCGAAGGACTTATATGAGGAACATATTGAATACTGTTGTTTTTACCGTGTTTACTAGTTTCTTTAGAAACTTTAATGTTGTTCTTGGAAGCCATGAACCTATTTAGAGTACAATGGAGAAAGCTTCTAATACGTATTCTGAAGTTAATGTCCTAAATTCCATTTTTACATGCGATGTGTCACTGCTTGGATTAGTAACAAAATATCAGAATATCACTTCTAAGTTATTTTCAAAATAAATATTCCCACACCCTTACAAACGTTGAACTGAAACGTTGAAGCATCTTATAATCTGAACTTATCTTGAACTTATTCGGGTCACAGGTAGCTACACTCAAATGTAACCATTGTACTAGACTTAAGAAACAATCTACTACTATTTCGCTTGCAATACATAAATTGTTTAAAGTTGCTTAGAAATTGTTTAAAAATTATTTAAATTGTTCAAGTCACCAACGAAGTTTGATATTAAGAAGGAATCCAAGCTGATTCACTTTCACAGAAAAGGAATATAGCGAAGATTTGGTTTTCCTAACGGGTATGTTTCAGCGAACGAATGTTTGATTCCACAACACCAGCTGGGATATTACCATGAGAGTGGCTGGAATATTTCATATATTTTAGTGGATGTGTGACGATTTTACGTTTTAAGGTATCATCCACTTGTTGTTTATGGTGTGGAATTTGATTAATATTATGAAAACAGACGTTATTTTTTGTAATATTGGAATGAGATTGGAGTTTTTTGAAGTGTATAGAAGTACCAGCGCTTCTGCAGAACACGATGTGTAATCTCGACTTATACTTTTCACTTCCTATGCATAAATGCGTCACCGATGCTACGATTCACATAGATAATTTCTCTTACTTTGCTCCTATTCTCTGCAAAATTTCTGAATAGAAAAATGTTCTATGTATGTCCATGTACTTGGCTTTCACTTATGTAAAAAGAAGGCCCGGATCCCGGTTGATGAGGTTGTGCCACCGGAGGTAGAAGTTTGTCACGTTTGTTGGAATTGGAATTTTGTTTAATCTTCGTGAACTGTTTATAAAAACTTAGTAAATGTTTAAACTTAATAAACTCATCATCTTGTTAACTTTTTCTTGAGTTCAAGCCTTAAAAATCATTACTTAACGGTTAACATAGTGAGTCTACTTGATTTAAATTCATATAAAACGAATTTGTTTTCATCGACCACCTGCAACGGAATAATTAAGAATTACCGAACAAAACCAACACGCGCCGAGAATTTTACGATAAAAGTTATGACGAGTTTCAAGGTCATGAAGATTTATTATAAAAATTTCACGAAGATTTCGGGAAAATAACCAAATCGCACCCAATGTTGAAAAAAAAGATAGACTAAAATAAGCAGCAATAATAGCTAAATCGCCGACAGAGTTAAATCGGCGACTAAGTCCAAAAATGAGGGATCAAAATGAGTAGATGTAACTTGATATTTCCAGAGCGAAAGTTGAAGGTCTTGAATGACGTCAAGCTGATCATTTTGCCTTGAAAAAAGTTTAATGAAGCCAAAAAAGTGCGTTGCTAGACAAGGCAAATCTAGTGCAAGTTAGTGAGGAGAGCCACTCTAAGTCTTGTGTTAATGCAAGCCCTGACGGCCAAAGCTTCTTATTTCAGAGCTCCTGACTTCAAAAGTAGTCGAGGAAATTTGCTCTCCTTCTATGGGAAGGCTGCTAGCAGACTCGCTGTTAATTTTTTGGAATTTTTGGAGGCGAAGCGCTATTTATGAGACAAGTTTTAATCAACTGAAAGCTGATGGTTGAGCTGGGAGTTTCAGACAAACACGTTCCTAGCTCTCCCAAGGGGCTGGGTTTTTAATTTGCATAGGAATTTGACGCTAATCTATCAATAAAGTTATCCTAATTTCATTACTCTATCTACCATAGACACACAGCATGCTAAGTGAATGATTTTCTCCCCAAAAATTATAGTTTTATTAGAAAACATGACTTCTGGGAACCAAAACCTTTTTCCGTACTGTTATGGTCAAATTTCTGTTTCAAATTATAAAAGAATCGTATTTCAAATTTAACTAAGTTCATTTCTTTTGTCGCATAATGAGCAGATTAAATCCATATTTTTAAATAAATCTAATTCGTTCTCCTTAAACTCGATCGATCAACTCTTTTTCATTTCCCAACGCTTGCCCAGCGAGAACAAGAACAAGAACATAATGCAAATCTGACTTTTCAATTTTGTTTTGTTCACCGACGAGCAAATAAAATTGCATATTATCGTATCAGGAGGGACTTATTTCAGCGACTTCCCTCCACTTCAGGAATAATGGAATATTTGACCAGAGGGGGCAGATCGAGAGCGATATTAAAGTATCGTGAAGTGCCCACAACTACCATCGCCTGCGGGGAAATTTTAGCTGTTAAAGCGAAAATCTGCAATTCAAAAATATGGACCCTAAAACGACGAAAAAATCCAATTTTTTTACCCTAAAGCATCTAAAAAAATAAAGATTTTTTACCCTAAAACGACGAAAAAAACAAAAAGGTTTTAGCTCTTAAAACTTCGTTGGGTCTGGAATGAGAAATTGTTTTGTATCATATTATGTACTCGAAATAGTTTCGGATGATGTATTGTATGTACAAACGATAAGCATTATTTTAAGGAATTGCAGAACGTGTTTCCTGAATGCCTACACGATTGCTGCCTTGGAAATTAAGCAGGCAGTGTCCAGGGTATTTCTGAGCCAGATTTCTCAAATCATTAAGTTCGCTAACATCCCTGGGATTTAATGAGCAGTGTTGCCATGCGGAAGGAAAAAATCGGCTGTGCTGTTATGACACACGGTAGAAGAAATAAGGTAGCGTCAAACCAGTCTTTATTTCGTCGACCGCGTCACAATGGTGACGTCATCGCAACGAACCAATAGCAGCGCTCAGAATGCGTCTAGCAGCTCTGCTAGCTCCAAATATGGCAGCACTATTGGCCTAACGACATGTCACCATGGTGACGTCATCCAGTGTACTTGAAATGAAGCCGTTCTATTGGCTATCTGAACAAGAGGAGATGCATTCTTTTCCCATAGAAATAACTTTACCGTGTTTCCTCTACCATGGTATAATAATTGCACATTTCCAAGTGTATCAGAAAATTTGAATTTACAGAAAATGGTAATAGCATTGTAATCAACAGTTTGATGCCTCATATCAACAGTCGACTGACCAGCAGATGCCTCTACTACTGGAGTTACTTCAATCTCTTTACGCAGTAAAATCGATATAAATCGAAATTATCATGCAGAATGCAATCGTAAAATAAAGATTTTACAAGCTCAATCTCATACGACTTCTTTTTATCTTTCAGTGAGCAACTATATGCAAATTATTTGCACATTCTGGCTGGTGAAGTACACGACATTTGTTTGTTATATTCTGGAAAATTCAGTTTCTTATTCATTTCCATCATTACACGACGTTTTTTTATTAACCCGCTGAAACATTTTACATTTTATTTATTTTCATCATGCGCACGATTCTACAGCACATACACTTAGCGCATACTAGAGGACTTTTGAAAGGATTTTCAGTACCGAACGCGCGAAAAGTATTCTTTCGCCATGAAAAGCACGGAAGCGCCAGAAGAACTGATAGTTGGTCCTATGAATGCAGCAGAAGTGGCAAAGTCTTACACTGCAAACCCTCACCGAGTTTCTTTAGTGTCATCCTTGGTTCAAGTGTCCAAAGTTTCTTGAGCACGAGGTATATTCCTCGAAAATAGACCGATACTCGCTGTACTTGACCAGCTTAATCAACTGCTTGCATTAAAGTTTATTGTGAGAGTCGACGAAAAAAATAAAGCAAAGGATAAATACAATGTTAAATTACCATTTTTCGTTTTACAACGTTATTTGCACAAAAATGGAAGAGAGTTATGTATTAAATCATGAACATATACACATAATTTATCTCGTAACATAGATACGTAACATTAAAATTATTATTTTTTGTGTTTCGATTAATTTTCGGGTAGGACACTGGGGAAAAAATTATTTGATGACTCTTAGGAGTCGAGTTACTTAAATGATTGTTTCTGCTATCAAATAGTCCTTGATTGGCGTGTGTTCAACTCGTAAAAGGCAATCCGAACTTTCAAAAAGGAATTAGCGAACAACCTCGTTGTAGTAAATCTTTACCATTCATGAAATTTATACTAGAGCTTATTCATTTAGAATTTATCCCCTACTGATTTTTTAAAGACTAATTACCGTCGAAACTTCAAAATCCGCAGTAACTTAAACAGCTTTCTCATATTATGAGCTTGGTTCATACGACTTAAGCTACAAATATTTTTTCATAAGAACTGACACGCACATTGATGACCCCAAACTTCACAAAGAAATTTCAATTACAGCTTCAGCGCTTCATTGAAATCCTAGTTAACTTTGTCCATTAAGTGTTAATGGCAGCAAAACTTTCACAAGTTTTGTTATAGACTTCAAACTTATATGGCAAATAAAACCTTTTTTTCTTCTTTTCAGCTAGGAGAAAGATAAACAGAACAATCTTAATGTCTTGTTCAAGAAAAAATCTTACTTAAATAACCTAATTTCCTATAAGTAGAACACTAAAATTCTACCCATGGAAGGACCAGTGTAATTATCTCTACCTGCCTGTCTTCCATATCTTATTCATTGCTTCGTTGTTTCTTTTATTTATTGCACTCACACGCCCTTCAATTCGTGACCCCTGCCATTCCACTCTCACTATGGGTATAAATATTTGAAGGGGTAATATCGTATTCATTACTTTGTTCACTTCGAGAAATGTTCTACTTCCTTTTCTTTCCCTACACTTTGTAGTACACCTGGTTATGCGGATGCAAAGCACTTAACACGGAATCTCAAACACTGGCTAGAGTTCTCGTAAAACTTACACTGGAAATTTTCATGCTTTATTCGTGCGTTGAAAATGCGTATTTGTAATTGTTTCCATTAACACTTTGACTGTGACGTGAGCCACCGGTGGTACACGGAGGGAATTTTCATAATGCTGCTGACCGACCAAGTCACAAACTCAATTTCCACAAAAATTTAATCAAAACTAAACTAAATGAAGTTTTTGAACTAAATGAACTAAAATGAAGAATGAACTAAACTAAAACTAAACGATCCTGTTAATGTTTGCTATTTTCAACATTGGTTACTACAATTGACTTTCAATTTGAGTTGAACATTGAACTTAGTTTTTTCTGCAGCAGTCAAAGTGTTAAACACGCCTAAGATTTTTTCGTACATATTTCGCTACATTAACCGAGTGAGCCTATAGTCTTGCTGTCCAAAACATCATGAGCTGAGTTATGAAACATAGATGATGAACGATTATTATGGACATGGGTGTTACGATACCTAAGTGTGTTTACCAACTAAAGATCTTAAAGTTGAAACATTTTAAAAACCAATCATGGTTTTTGTATCATCTTTATTGGAAATAAACTATATTTCCTTTTTTTTTGTCTCAAGGAACATGAATAGAAACCTGCGCCACAACGGGTGAACACGACCACGGTTTTTGTATGAAACTATTAATAAACTATTATAAACGATTGTCAATAAACTATTTTTCCATATCTTTGTCGTATTGGAACACGAATGGAAACCTACGCCACAACTGGCAAACACGACCACCATTCTCTGGAAACAGCAACCTTCGTTCGGTGATCACCACCACCACCGTCGTCCCGGCCAGAGCATCACCACCACACACGAAGGTATCTGTAAGAATCAATGGTAACCACGTTAGGCGTCCGAGCCTCGTCAGCAAATCAAATTAATAGCCGGGATGCGACCTGCATCCATTGAAACCGACGGCTGGAGTCATCGGGTCTGCGAAACCGAATAAATTCTCGCGAGACTCACCTCAGGACTGGAATATACTGCGCGTGCAATTGAAGAATATTTCAATTTAATTCGAAAGGTACATGCAGATTGAATCAATTCGTGGCTGGAACGCAGGTGAACTGAAATAAATTGGTTTTCAGTTACGGGGAATTGGTTCGTTTTTACACTGGAATAATTTTACTAGTAGTGACCAATTTTAGTCATTCTCAGGTACTAGGAAAGTTTGAGGGAGGCACATGCCGCAATTAAAGAAGTTAACTGCATCAAGTGATTATAAGAGCAGAATAATGTTATTTACGTTATCTTAAATTTTTACTGCTTTATCACCATATTACGAAGATATCGCTCCGAGATTCACTGAGGCTTGATTATTTTATTTTTTTTCACAATTTTTAATTTTTTAAAGATGTTTAAATATAACTGAATATCATTAAATGGCATGCGAACTTCATATTACTGCAAAGCAAGAGAAAATATCAATCAATATCACTGAATGTCACTTAGATATCAACGAATATCACTGAATGTCACTTAGATATCAACGAATATCACTGAATGCCACTTAGATATCAACGAATATCACTGAATGTCACTTGGATATCAACGAATATCACTGAATGCCACTTAGATATCAACGAATATCACTGAATGTCACTTGGATATCAACGAATATCACTGAATGTCACTTAGATATCAACGAATATCACTGAATGTCACTTGGATATCAAAGAATATCACTGAATGTCACTTAGATATCAACGAATATCACTGAATGTCACTTGGATATCAACGAATATCACTGAATGTCACTTGGATATCAATGAATATCACTGAATACCTCTTGGATATCATTGAATATCAATTTATAGCATGTGAATTTTATATCATTGCAAGGCAAGTAATACGCTAGTTGCCATAACACATATGTATCTCTTTGGCAATGAGAAAATTAGAAATTGAATTTTCACGAGAGATAAATTGAAAAGAGGGGGCTTATTCAAAATTGAATATTACCATAGAAAGTTCTTCTTTAAATACAAGTAAGAGAATGCTTGGGACTTTGATGAATCTTCATACAATCTACCTGATATGTATTGTTTTTCAATACCGAGTGTTGTAAAATTTGAGCCTGAGAAATTTTTGTTTTTGAATAAAGAAAAATCCCAAAATAAAATTGAATTTCATTTGAGCATTTCATCAGCACACCAATTAGAAGACTTTAGACACAGAATTTATCAGTACAAGGACCGAAACACAGGGCACAGATGATAAATATCATCTTTTCTGACAAACATCAGCCGACAATAAATGAATACGCAGAGCTGATGCCTTACTCCTGTATCGAGCCCTTCGGAAGCTCTATATTGGCCCCGTGTATTGGTGAGCTCTGTTCTCCCTGACAAATGGAAAAGGCTGCTCTTTCTCGGTGCCGTCCGACAAGACTTAGTCATCGTATTTTCAATGGTATTGCTCTGTTCAGATGCGCTGCCCAATGTATTATTCAGATTTACAAGCCCTGGACTGACCTGCTTGATTTCACGCACTTCCAATGTATTCAGATATACAGGACAGACCTGCTTGATTTCACATACTTTCTATTTATTCAGATGTACAGGACAGACCTGCTTGATTTCACATACTTCCTATTTATTCAGCTACACAAGCGCATGGCAGACCTGGCCTTTATATTCAGTTATTCAGGACAGACCTGCTTGATTTCACACACCTCCTATGTATTCAGATATACAAGCACATAATACATAGACGTCGCCAATTTTACAAATTGACTGCGTAAGTTTGCATAGTATACTTAGATTTACATTATAGTTGCATTTATTCTACGGTGAATTAGTGAAATTTTCCAACTCATGTTTCATGTTTCATTCAATTTATTTTAGTCATGCTGTTGGATTTTTAAAATTCGTGTTTGATGCTTCCCTCAATTCTTTTTTGATCCTACGACTACGGTAACTGAAGGCACTAGTTGCACACAATCTGCAGCACGGCTTTGGTTTTGTTTATTGCCCGAGCGATAAAATCAACATCGACCGCCGTTTCGAACTCTCTGGAGCCCAATATCTCTCATGCCTAACACTTTCACTACGGCAAGCAAAACTGAATTCATTATTCAACTCAAATTTAAAGTCAATCGTAGTAAATAATGTTGAAAATAGGAAACATTGACTGGATCAGGCCTTCGTTTAGTTTCCATTAAGTATTTGTGAAAATTGAGTTTTTGCCTACTGGGCGATCAGCGGTATTTTGAAAATTCTCTCCGGGTACCACCGGTGGCTCGTAGCAGTCAAAGTGTTAAAATATCGTACGATTCGAAGATGAAACGTGCATTACACATACTGCTGGTAATGATTACTCTGAGTTATGAAATTTAACTGACGATGTTCAAATCTGAAACAGATGTCAGAAAGATGTGCGAGAGAAATATTGCCACGGAAGTGTATTGCTGAGTATTGCAGTCGATTCATGGACAAGGTGTCGAACAGAAATGAACAGCTTTTTAATTAGAAGCTGCACAACGCTGACGCCAGATCCTGAGAGGTGTTCTCAGCGGATGAATTAATTTGCATGGATTGTTGAAGGTAAAAATTTAATAGATTTTATCTCGAAATTTAAACAGAGGCTTCGAACTTAGCCGGACAATGAACATTTTTTCGTATGTCATTAGAAAAGTATTACAATCGTCTAATAGTTTCAAAATTTGCAAATTCTTGAAAAACCCTAGTTTTCAAACATTTTTTTCCCTCCGTAAAAGACCATTAGAGATCACGTTGCAAATTTTTTTATTATTTTTCGTCCACTTTATGCAGTGGATAAAACCGTTCCAGTTAAAAACCGTTTTAGAAAATCGTTCCAGTTAAAAACCGTTGTGGATAAAACCGTTCAAGTTAAAAACTGTTGGGAATAAAATCGTTCCAGTTAGAGTCAGAAAGTCGCCAACGTTGTCTGGTCTGAAAGACAACGATGGTTTCAAAAATCCTCTTCACTCACGAGCCGATGCTTCTCAGGACAGCGTTGATCCGCAAAAATTGCCACAAGCCTGTGCAGGATCAAACTTCCTAGTGACTTTTGTATCTTCGCAAACAAGCCCCCAGTTGCCAGATCTGCCTTTCAATCTGCGCCAAATAGGCCACTCCAGCAGGCATTTGGATGCGAGCTGCAGCCAACGAATCCCAGCAAATGGAAGAGGAATGAACATGATTGTTGCTTTTGTGTGGAAAAATCGGGTGTCTTGTTCCGTAGTTCCAGTTACAGCCAAGGGATTCTTCCTTGTTGGTTTCTAACGCTCTAAAATGGCAAACATGCTTCCACTAATAATTTTTCTTGAACAAAACACCATGAATAGGAATTGTGTTCGAAGAGCTTTGTTGGTTTCTAACGCTCTAGAATGGCAAACTTGCTTTTACTTATAATTTTCTCGAACGAAAGACTACGAATAACTAATAAATTTGAATAACTCTGTTTGTTTCTAACGCTCTAAAATAGGAAAAATGCTTGCACTAATAAATTTCCTAGAACAAAATACTGCAAAAAAGAATTGTATTTGATAAATAGCAATTATATTTGGATATATTTTATTGGCCCATTTTAAAAGCACGATAAAGAACAATCATATTTGCAATGCTTGCCTACTATTTCACATTTTCTTAATATCTCTAAAACCTCATGTCTGAGAACCTACAGCCAGACCTTGGCACAGCTAAACAGATGAACAATTGAGCCTACGGATATTTATTTTTATTTTACGGAAACGGCATGTGATAGAGAAAAATAAATGGGATACTAACATTTTTCTCATATTTTAGATGACATTTCTGGAGATAGCTCCCCTTAGTATGTCATTTTGAAATAACACTTCAAGAAATAGCGCATCCCAGCCCAGCATTTTGTTTTAAAATAGCACTTCTAGAGATATCACTACTTAAATTCTATTTTGAGGTAGAAACTTTGGAGTTCGCTTCATTATGGCTGCAATCACATTCGTGCTTGAATTATCAGTACACTGAACTAATCAGTACACTGCACTAATCAGCACACTGCACTGATCATCAGTGCACTTATTATCAGTACACAGCACCAATTATCAGTACACTGCATTAATAATTATCAGTGCACTGAGCTAATTATCAGAATTCTGCTCTAATTAATTTTAAGTACACAGCATTAATTATCAGTACACTGCACTAATTAGCAGTACACTAATTATCTGTACACTGCATTATTTATCATTACACTGCACTAATTATCAGAACTTTGTACTGATTAATTATCAGTACACTGCACTGATCATCAGTACACTAATTATCAGGACACTGCACTAATTCTTAGTGAACTGCACTGCATTAGGGGATTAAGGCTTAACTCTTAAATGGTTTAGAGACCGTAAGACAGTGAATATTGCTCACACAAATGCATCCTTTGTTTCTCTATAAATGTACTCTGACGGACTAATATAGTTAAAGCCTCTAAAGCAGCAGAACTGAACAGCTTTTTGTTTATTGTGAAATACTTTTCCTCTATTCCGACAGGAAAGTGAGGCGTATGTCGTTCCATCGCCATGCTCAGATTATCTTAAACTATGTAGTGTACACGGACCGTCAAAAATGACAAGATTCAATACCTTTCTTCGACAAATTTTCGTTTGAGTGGAGTTTCCATGCTTTCAGCTTATTTCAAAGGTAACTTAATTTTCTTATAAGAGTAATAAACACTCAGAACACAGTATTTTTGAGCCGCAAGAGAAGTAGTTATAGCCATTCGTGTCGTATCCAAGATACAGAAATTCAGCATTACTGAAAGCAACTGCGAACTTGTGTATGTATATTGTACTAAGCATTACAGTACATTGTAATACAGTATATTGTAATATACAATACAGCATATTGCAATTTACAATACCCCGCCGAACTCGGTATTCACGATACAAACTTGAGTATATAAGGCTCTGGATCACTCTAATTGTTTTGAAAGTGACTAATTATAGAGCACTTGCACAACGAAAATTAGTGTATTAATTGACCGTGAACTGAAACCAAGACCGCCAGTGCTAATTTCTTCCTATCAATTATTCTTAACCGCGTGACACAAAACGAATAAATAAACACACGACAGTCATTCTTAGTAGTAAACGGTTGCAGGTATTGAAACCTGTGCATATGTTCATTATATTCTTTATTAGCGAACGACTTTCAAATTGACTACAGATTGTTAATAATCAAGATACTAGTGTACATGATTGGTCAAAAATGACGGGATTCAATGGTATCGTTTTAAAAAAATCTCAAGATAAAAATGGCAAACAAATATATCCATTCTAATAGTACCCGCGATTAAAATACAATATTCTCGTACTTGTGCATTGATAAAACTCGTATCACAGATATGGTCATTAAGCATCTTTATAGGAACGTCGCAGACGCACACAACAACCAAGCAAGCAACAACTGTGCATTATAATTTATATTATTGTTCGCAAGAAGTTTTTGAAAAATTTGTCACACCTTTTAAGCATTTAAATGCCTTTTAAATTTAAATGCGATAAGCCGCATTTTCTTGACAGTAGATTCGATTTTCAAGCAATGTTTTTTACTTATAAACATAAGTGAGCAGATGCCAGGTTCTTCATAATATTTCAATGGTATTTATGATACTGTCCAAGCAAGCAGATTCCCATTGTAAGGACATAGGGGAAATTACGCACGAGAACATATACTTATTTATAAATTGACGGACACCTGGCTTTTTATTATACCGGGTGTCCCATCAAAGTGTTCCCGATTTTTAATTAATTATTTCTCAGCTTCAAACTAATATATTTGAATTGCCTTTTTCCACAATGTAGTAAATTTTGTTTTCTTTTCGCTTAATTTAAGTTTTTGAAAATCGGTTGAATAACCACTTTACAATGTTCAATTTACTAAAAGGGGTAGAAAATTATTTGTTCAAAGAAAAATTTTTGAAACAAAATTGACATTCTTCCTTATTTGTACTTTCCATAAAACTGAACAAACAAAAATTTTGAAGAGTAACAAATCATTACCTTAAATTTCGTTTAAATAAATAAAGTAATTTAGTATCTTTCGACATACCCTCCATTTCTCTCAAGGCAAGTATTCCTTCTAGCCACCATTGAACGAAGAGTTTTACCCATTATTCCACCGTTTTCTATCAGTTCTTGAAACACTATTATTGCGAACACTTGAAACTTGAAACCTCTCAGAGGGTTTAAATACTTGGTGGTACGCAGGATACATCGTTATGAAATTATTTTTAACAGTAGGTATTGAGGAGTGAAGGAGAACACCAGTGTTGTTTTTAAAACATTCCCTTTGAACAATTTTTCTACCTCTTGCAGTAAATCGGTCATCTTAAAGTGGTTATTCAACTGATTTTCAAAAACTTGAATTATTTGAAAAGGAAACAAAATTGACTAAAATGTAAATAAAAGACAACTAAAATATGTTAATTTAAAGCGGAGATATAATCAATTAAAAAGTCCGGGACATTTTTTTGGGACACCCAGTATAGTATTGATTGTTCTTATACTATATACGGTCAAGTGTCTCCTTTAAAGAAATAAATAAATAGGTTTAGCTATTTCGTGAGCATAATCTCTCCTATGTTAATACAATGGAGTTTTAGGATTTAAAACTTAAGGGTGACTGTTGGAACATCTATTTCAAATACAGAAGAACTTCAAGGGAACGACAGGAAGTCGTTTCCCGAAATGCGCAAAAAGAGAAACCGTACCCAAGTTAGGCGTATCTTGAGGATTCTAACAGTACGCACAGCAGCGTCCTCTGTAATATTTTTATTATTAAATTCCTTTAAAATGGAGACCGAAAATTTTCTTTAACGTAAGGTTAGTTTTTAAAACGAAACTCGCTAAAAATAGAAGACATCCAATGGACGCGGCCGGTCATCAGCACGGTACTCCGGTAGGAAATTTTAGAGGCGTTTTGAGTAGAGAGATACAGAGTTTTAAGATGTCTGGTCGCCGACTAGCTGAATATCGTATCTTATTGCAAGATTGCATATAGCACTAAGATTTTAAAAATTAATTGACAATTAATTACCTTGAATAATATGTGCCAATTCAAGAGACTGCAAGAGCCGTGTCGAGGAGTTCAAGTCGCAGAAAGAGACTGCTTTTTACGCAAGAGAAATAAGTTAGAGGTACCAGACCCACTTTTATTAAAAGGACGACATGCTGCCCAAGCAGAAAAAGCTCAAAGATAATTTAATGAGTGAACGCCAAAGCGTCACAAGTAATGTTAATTAAAGCTATTTAAGGTTAATGCAGTTCAGCTAGAAGCGCAAACATGCTTAATTATAGAAAGTTAAATTTAAACACAAAAAACGAAAAGAAAAGATGCAGCTGTGAAACAAAAAACAAAGAACAAAAAGATCTAATTTCAACAGTTTCAAATTCTTGTCTGTGAACTAAGAGAGGCCAACTGAAGAAAACTTTTTTTTCCACAAGGCCGCTATCAGCAATACGGAAGATATTCAACAGGAAATTTCATTGAACAAATAAAATTGGCTGTCCGTCTTTGTTGGTTGGTCTGTCTCCCTTTCACGCTCTTAAAGATGCTTAATGACTGTCTCTGTGATGCGAGTTTCACCATTGCACAAGTACTAGAATATTTTAATCGCGGGGACCATTAGGATGGAAATATTTCTTTATTATCCACATCTGGAAGATTTCTATACAGACAATATCGAATCCCGTCATTTATGACGAGTCGTGTACACAATTATGTATACTGAGTGTTTCAGAACACGAGGTAGAAAATTGCACATCAAGTAGAAAAAGGCCAATTAAACACTTTTTGCCCTACAAAATTTTCCGCAAAAAAATAGGTGTTGGGAGGTATTAGCTGTTTATTGTTTTTAAGGATGAAATTTAAAGGCACAATTACTCGCAATATTTATTCTGAATTTACTTTACAAAAATTGTTCAAAATGTGTTCCACCTACATCTATGCACTTTTCGAATGTTAGCCTTAACGGCTGCCGGATATTAGGAAACATATCTGGCATTAAGGTATCTCACCTGCAGCCACTGCAATTCTGTCCACAAGATCTTCCTCAGACTCAATGGGTGTAGCATAGACAAGGCTCTTCACGTGTCCCCAAAAATTAAAATCGAGTGGAGTCATGTCAGGAGATCTAGGAGGTCATGTAACTAGAACATTTCGCCCGATCAACGTAAATTCAAAATAAATATTGCGAGTAATTAAGTCATTAAATTGCATCCTTTAAACAATAAACGGCTAATATCTCAATGTCTCTTTCTTCGGAAAATTTCATAGAAGAAGAAGTTTTTATTTGGATATCTTCTACTTGGTGTGCAATTATTTGCTTCTTATTCTGAATCTGAAACACCCTGTATATTACTGACGAGTGTTGTTCTGAGTAGGTAATGTAGGCACTGTCTACACTGAGAAGCATAGATATGTATCAACAGTTTTTTATTACTAAGTATGCACTAATTCAGTGAAATTATAATAGTTAATTCAATGACTATGCTTCAAATCCCCAAAATTATGATATACGTGTAGATAAGGTAGGCCAGATTTGCACACTGCCTTTTCTTCTCTGTATCTACACTATGCAGGGTAACAATGCAGAAAAAGTGTCATATTATTGCTCAACTCTATGTTACATTTCGGCTATAATAGGCAAAAGTTGTTCTGCTTTCGTCGCAGGGGCCTGACGTTTTCGGAACATTTTGCTTACGAATAAAAGTCACTTCTTGCTTCTCTGCGTGTAATACGATACTATCTTTTATTTTCATCTAACCTTTTACTTTGTATTTGACACTTTGTAATTTTAATAAACGCCCACCTTCTCATTTCGTGTTTGTTGGGGAAATTTGAAACGTTTCCAGCAAGAGAATTTGTACTATCGCATAAATACAACAACCATTGCAGCTGAGATAGTGCATTGTTTTCAGTTACAATATGCGTGTGACTGTGAGTGAAGTTGTTGCTAGTGTGTGTAATTATTTTCATTGCAGCTCGTTTACATTGTATTTTAATTTTTTCAAGGGTCTCATGCCGATATTGATTACCTTACAACGTTTCCAAATCTTCCTTAACAAGAAGTAATTAATTATATAATGCTACAAAACGAATACTATTTCAGTTTTTAAAATTGTATCAACAGAATTATTAAATTCTCCATTTCAGCGTATGCTTACTTAGAAACTGGGGAGTGATACGAAGATAAAAATTAAACATGATGATGATATGGTGATATATAATATGACTCTGAAAGACCAAATAACATTCAAGGAATAACTTTCGATATGAGCAGAAATTTTGATTATTAATACATGTTAACTTGACCTAAAGACAAGGAAGCCATATCAATTTTGATAACATAACCTGAAAACTAGAAGTCTTTGTGTACCAGACCATAGCTTCAGGTTTTGTCAAAGACTACTCATTGGCAATGAATCATAACCTAAAGACTAGAAATATTCATGATCACAACATAACTTTAAGTTTCTGCAAAGACTAGTCATTATCAATCAATGCATCATTAAGAGCGTACAGAGTTACCACTCTTCATGTGAATACAATGTATTGCATCAGCTGAAATGTTCTACAAGTAACTTGCAACACATTTACTACTATTTTCCAGTTCTTATGAAAAGAAAAGAAAGAAAAAAAAAATGTGTATTTCCAAGTTGTCACATGAGATACATGCCAACATATTGGCTTTTAAAAGTTTCTTAATATAGGACATCCTAAAACAAATGTTCCATACGAGGAGTACTAATTGACAAACCATCCGAGGTGTACAAGTAGATAAGCCATACGAGGCATCATAATAGACAAACTATACGAGGTGTACTAATAGACAAACTATCAGAGGTGTACAAGTAGATTGACCATACGAGGCATATTAATTGACAAAATATACGAGGCGTACTACCAGACAAACCATTCGTGGTGTGCTAGTAGTCTAACAAAAGTTCTATACTAGAAGTACTAATTGACAAACCATCCGAGGTGTACAAATAGATAAGCCATACGAGGCATAATAATAGGCAAACTATACGAGGTGTACTAATAGACAAGCTATCAGAGGTGTACAAATAGATAGACCATACGAGGCAGATTAATAGACAAAATATACGAGGCGTACTAATAGACAAACCATACGTGGCGTGCCAATAGTCTATCTCTGTCAAGGGTAGTTGAATGAGAAATGAAAAATATACCCTAAAAATATGCAAAGCCCTATCACCACCAAAAACATATTTCATATCTTCTCGATATTCACCACATCATGCGGACATGGGTACATGGGATAAAATAGGGATAGAGTGTAAGCCGGTTACCACTCATGATTGACAAATATCTACAAAATATAGGTAGAAATGGGTAAACAAATATATACTCAATATCAAAATTCATAGCTTGTACAACATACGGACAGAAAGATAATTTTACTACGCTTCTTATGCTCGAATTGCACTTTATTTCATTAATTATATTTGACATTAATCCGATTCACAGAAACGCCCTCTGGGGAAGTGATAGATCTATTCTTGAATCATTTCGCTAATGCTATAAAATTTATTAACCGGATGGTTTTTGAGTAAAGAAATGAAATAGAAACATGTATATCTATATATGTAGATAATAAATATATACCTACACACGTACACACACATATTAATATATATACTTATTGAAAATAAAATATTAGAAAAAAATACATACATAAAATAAAAGATAAAAGCAACCTACCATCTACTACACAGAAAATGACAGTTGAGCTCACTGTATTCCTAAGAAATTTTTCGCAAAAAATAACTAAAAGGAAAAGAAGACTTCGAAAAACATAAAAATGAACTGGTTTTTAATTTCTTCACAGAATTTTTTTAAGAAAAATCAGGTTATAGTCAAGAAGCAACACAACTCTTCAGCATTATACGGACATGTGTACGTGGGATAAAATGGAGTAACATTGAGGCCGGATACCACATCTGAGTGGAGAATATTCACAAAATTTGGCACATATAGGTAGATTATAGGCTTTGATCCAAAGTGATAATTTTAATTACAGAAATTTAGAGTTTTTTTCCGATTTGAAAGTTCAGTGCTAGTGTGCGCTGAACGCAAGGAAAAAAATAAAAAAATTAAAAGACTAAATGCAATGCTTAAATTACCCCCTTCCCCCCAGCTCAGCCGAAAATCGATTGAAAACATCTTCGAGAATGATTTTATAATAGCGAGACAACGTTAGCCAAAATTTAATTCATTATAAACTTTGCACAACCCTCACATCTATAAACCTGTTTATTGGTGTACGCACAAAATGTATTTCATGGTATATTTGTCATACGGACGTTAAATATTAATACAGAAAAGAGAAAGAAATAACAAAATAAAGATGAGGAAATACTCCTAATTATTGAAAGAACGTTCGTTCTGCTGCATTGAACTGACGGCTGTGGTGCTCATTGTTGTCGACAGAAATAAGTAAGATGAATATACGAATCGCTTAGCAAACGTAAAATGAAATAGTTTCTAAATTTCTAACAGAAATTTCAGGAAAATCAAAATTTCTGATAGATGGGAAGTTCATACCGTAATGCTGCAGGCCCTATGACAGAGATGAAAAATGACGTGACACATTTACTCCAAATTCTATTCCAGTTTTAGAGTTTTTGATTTGCTGGGGAAGCTTGTTCCACAAAAAAGCTCCAGAAACTGAAAGAGCTTTTTGTCCCACGTTAGATGAACGGTAACTGACTAAAACATCGTTCCTCCGGTTTGGTCTTTCGTTTGGGATATTAGATGGAAAAAATTTTACCACCTCTGCATTACTTTGGGGGAGGCACAAAAAGGAGAATACTCGTCGAGCTTTCTGGATCATAAATCTGTTCGGTGTTGGGATCCAGTCGAGTTTTCTTAAAAGAGGGGTGACATGATCGTATTTATTGAAATTTCCTTTGCATACCACTTTGGCGGTGAATTTTACACATTTTTGCAACTCTTCCTGAAGACATTGTGGTAAATCTCCCTACACAAGACTGCAGTAGTCCAGACGCGAGAAAACTAAAGACTAAATCACTAATAATCTAGATTTTTCGTCAAGTGTGTTCTTTATATGATGAAAGAACATTAAGGTTTCGTTAATTTTGTTGCACATTGTTTCGACGTGTGAATTGAAAGTCATATTTTTGTCAAACCAAACACCCAGATTTTTAACCTTATCTACTGGTTTAATTGTATCGTCTCCAAATGTTAGCTTGAATGGTGGTAAATTTTCAGTCGCATTCTGTGATCCAAAAATAATGCATTCCGCGTTTTACTTGCGTTAAGTTTGAGGCCATTATGGTCATACCACAATTTCAGATTTCTCAGAAGGTTTTCAGCGTTGGCTTGTGTTTCTTTTAAATCCGCTGTTGAGCTTGTCATGGCAATTTGCACGTCATCAGCATACATTGAGATTTTTGTGTTTGCCGGCATGGTGGGGAAATCATTGATGAAAATTGAAAATAGGATTGGGCCGATGATTGAACCTTGAGGAACGCCAAAATTATTTGGTATGAATGATGACATTTTGTTATTCAAGCACACTGAATGAGAGCGGTTTAGTAGGTAGCTTCCAAACCACTGAGTGTCTATTCTGAGGTTTGAAATTTTTTGTAGAATTTTCATATGCTCAACACTGTCGAAAGCTTTGGAGAGATCAAGCAATAGTAAGAGAGTTAATTTTTTTTGGTCAATATCATTGTAAATTTTTTCTGCTATGTTTAACAGGGCGTCCTGAGTACTGGTATTCCTTCTGTAAGCATATTGATTGCGATGCAGTAGATGTGACTCGTCTATGTAAGACGAGAGCTGGTTTGTTATTACTTTTTTTAATATTTTGGACATAACATGCAGGAGACTGATTGGTCTGTAGTTTGACGCTATGTCGATATCACCAGATTTATGTAATGGCTTAATAATGAATAGCTTCCATTGATCGGTAAACTTGTTTGTGACTTTAGATGTATTTATTATCAAGCGAATAAGGGGTGCTGTGACAGGGAAGCTGTCTTTTATATGTTGGAGGCTTATGCCATCATGTCCAGTCGCTTTAGTATTCTTTAGTGAGTATAAGATTTTTCGTATCTCTATGACGCTAACTGGCTTTGGTCTCCACTTGTTGCTACTATTTGGGGATGAAACATCGCTCAGATTTGCCTCTGTAGATGTGTCTGAAACTGTCCTGGATACTTCATTGAAAACATCTTCGCCAACTTTTGAGAAGAAAGTGTTAAAGTCATTCGCCATTTTTGAGGGGTTGTCAAAAGTGCTTTTGCAGTCTGAATTTTTATACTGAACAACTTCTCTAATGATTTCCCAAGTTCTTTTAGGGTTTTGTTTCGCCGCCAAGAGTTCTTTGTGGAAGTAGTCCCGTTTTGCTTCCTTAACTTTTCTTCGTAGGATCTTCTCATGATCTCTATATAATTTTCGACGCGTACTGTCTGATTTATTCAGTTTGTACTCACGCTGCAAATTTCTTTTAGCTCTGCACAACCGTTTTATCTCATCTGTTATCCATTTAGAAATTCTTGGCTTAACTTTCTTCCTAATGAAAGGTGCGCATTCGTAAAGAGCTGATACGAAATTTTCGGTGAAAAGCGAAACTTTTAGATTGACATCATAGGTGTTTTCCATGCCTTGAAATTCACTCCATCTGTCTAATAGCTTTTCTTGAAACATTTCAGGGGAGTAGTGGTTTTTCATGCGATATGTAATGTAACTAGATTTCTGTTTCTCTTTTGCAATATTGATTTGGCATTCTACCGAATGGTGATCAGAAAAGGACGGTAAGATTTCTGTGCTGCGTACTGCTTGGGGATTGTTTGTAATTGCTAGGTCAAGAAGAGTTTTGGAAGTGTTGGTAATTCGCGTTGGTTCTTGGACCATTTGAGAAAGATTAAGTCTGTGCAGCATCTTGCTTAGCTGGTTGTTTTTATTTGTCCGATCTACGTTAAAATCTCCGAAAATATAGAAAGACTTTTTGGCTGCAGAGATTAATCTAAGCGTATTTTCAATGAAATCTAATGTTGGACGAAGAGATGCTGACGGATGTCTGTAAAGACTGCCGATAATGAAAGACTTGTGTTTGTTTACTTAAACATTGAGCCAAACCATTTCTATGTCTTCGCATTTTTCTTTTATCGGAACTAAGGATGTAGAGTAGACATCTTTGATGAAAATGTATAAACCGCTTCCTCTCTTACTCTTGACTCCGTCATAACGGTACAATTAATTTGTACCCGGTAATGCTGAGATATGAGCTTTCGACTCGTGAATCGAACCATGTTTCAGATACGCATAAAATATCGATATCGTTAGTGATCAACATTACTCGTACGTCATCCATTTTACCATTGAGACTGCAAGCATTTATGTGCAATATTTTGATATTATTTATCTCAATATGCAGATCTTTAGTGGAGTTATTGAATTTTTTAGGTCTAGCAGGGCATTTAGCATTCGTCTCTAGGTCTTTATTGCCGCGTTCATTGTTTGTGATTTCAGCTTCAAATTCAATTTGATTACTGTTATTTAGTCACAAAATGGGGGAGGGAGCAACACGATTTTCATCACGCATTTTCAAGAGGGCGCTATAGTGGTCCTGTTTCCGGTGTATGTTTACCGGAGGACAGTTTATCAGAGCATTTGATGTAGGGGAGATTGTCGTCTTCCAAATCCCATTGTCTCTTTCATCAAATACGTGAATTGGTGTTCTCGTTACATTAGAAAGTATTTGTGGTATGAGGTCTCCAACTGCGTGATCGAAAACTTTTCTATCGATGTATTTATCGATGAGTTGTTCGAAACTGCCACTGTTCTTGTCAACGAATTTTGCATACTGGTTCTTGTTTCTGGAGCTCTCAGTTTTGATGGCTTTTTTCAGAGATATATAATTCCATTTCGATATTTGTTGTGAAGCAAGCTGCGTCGTTACGGCGTGGAGGAGACAGTGTCCGTCACCTACAGTGTAAGCAGGCTCCATTTTGAGGGATCGTTTCAAGTCGTCCAGAGTGTCTGCAACGCGTGTGCAAATTTGATTCACTGTTGATTTTTCGGTAGCAGTATTGGTTTGGTCGTTCGACGGAGGCCCGGCAGAGGCATAAGATATTTTCGAATGATTTGATTTTCTTTGGAATAGTTTTGAATATCGGTATTCGCTTGACTTTCCTTGGTTCCTGCGTACTCACTGGAAAGTTGAGAATTGGTTGAAAAGGAGGGCATGGCGCAATCACTATTTGTGTCTGTTGCAAGTAACGCAAATTTATTTTTCGTACTGACATTATATTTGTATGTGATCGAGTCAGGGAAAGGCTCAGGCTTATTCACGTTCCTCATGCTGTGGGTGAGTGAGTGAGTTACTCAGAGCTCTGCTTGATGACGCAATCAATTTTGAAGGATTTGGTGTACCATGTGCAGTGATGTGCATAGGCTTATAATCTTTTTGAAAGTTTAAGGTGAGACTATTTGTCTCATTCCGTAAATTTTTCGATTCATTGGAATGATCTACAATTCCATTTATTGCTTGAAATTTGTTGAAAGAGGTCAATATTCGCAATGTTGATTTCATTGCAAGTTGTTGAAGAAAACAGAAGTTTTCTTCCTAGGTCCGAGGCCATTGAAATTTATTGAGTGCGTCACCATTTTCATTATCTGGGTAAGTTTGAAATTGAATCAAGTTTAAACCCAGGTTTTTGCAAAAATGCATCGCTTTGTTGAATTCGTTTGCACTGCAAGCATTGGCAATATAAATACGAGAAAGTGCGTACCTCCTTACAATTTGTTGTTTGATTCGAGCAAGGTCTGATGGCGAGTGGCAGAGACCATCAAAACTTAGTATATAATTTTTAAATCTAGGCATGCAATTTACAGTGTGGAGAAGGTCATCGAAGCCCCCTGACGGAACAGTTTTGATCCAGCATGAGCGATCGATGTCCTTTCTTCTGATCGTGCTTAGGATATTATCACCTAGCAGCAAAGTGTCGTAAGGTTCTCGACAATTGGAGTCGATTTCACAAGAGATACTAGCAGGTACAACAGGTGCAAGGTCTTGAGAATTTATACGAGAATTTAAAGCAAAAAGTTGCTCGGTTAGGTTCTGAATGTTTGATACTGTAGAGAAAATTGACGACGGGCTAGGAGGCTCACTTGTCTTAAGGATTTATTGAAAAACGCTGCTGTTAGAGACAAATTGTGAATAATTTCATGAATTTTTTGAGAGCTTGTTATTTGAAGCGGGTGCAAGTAGCCATTAAAAGAAGCAACAGTGTTTTTTTATTGCTCTGTACTGGAAATTTTATTTTGTTTTCACAGCTTGCGCTCTGGGGTAATTTACTGCCAGTATCGGTTTGAGCGCGAATATTATCGAACATATTATCTGGAGAATGAGAAAAGTCTACCACGCTTGAAATGTCCCTATTAATAAAAACTATTTTGTCTTGTACCACTGATGAGGATGGCGTTTGTCACTGAATAAAAGAGCAAAGAAAGGTGTTTGTGTCCCCGCCGCTGGCGGACAGTTCGGAGCGTTGTTGTTGACGCAGAGCTGGGGAGCTGGCACGCTGTTATGCTTGTTCAGATGAGGAGCAGGTGGTTGTCGTGTTGCGGCTGAGACTTCACTGCTTCGAACCTTCAAATGATTTCTGGAGGTTTGGCAGATACGTTTTCCCTCATCCGGCGATATTGGTTGCAAAGTCTTCACTGACGTTGCTTCGGAACGTTACACACATTCTTTGACGGGGTTACTGGCAGCTGTTAACAAGTCTCCTGTCTTTTGAGCATTAGAATCTTGTGAGTGAGTGGATGTAGGTCCCCTACTTGCAGGCACTTTGCTTGGTAAGGTCGTATTTTTGCCCCTGAGAGAACCATTTTTTCGGGATGTTGTGTAGGGCAACATTTGTGCAGAGAACGGCACTTTCCGGCCTGCAAAGCGAGTCTCGTAGTGATGCATCGTGCGTTGTAATTGTATAGCTATGACTGGATTTTGAGAACGAAGTAGCTTTTGTATATATATCGCTGATACTGATTTGCTAAAATTTTACCTTTCTCAGCAAGTATTTTATGAAAAGCGAGGTAAATCCAAGCCGTTTATCGAAGCATTGAAGCTTACAGCTGAGAGAAAGAGGGGCTGCTCTTTAAAGCTGGAGGAAGGAGGCGTGGAAACAGGGAGGGTTTCGGCTGGCCGTGAACAATGACGTATTCATGATGACGGTTGGTTACGCTCAGTGGTGCTCTGAGTTCGAGATGTCTGTTTCTCGAAATTTGCTGTACGTAATGTTACATTTTTTACGACCAGGTAAGTCTCCGACATGAGTCGCGATTTTTTTTATGAGTCGCTTTTAATGAGAACATATTTTAGTTAAAGTCAGTTCAAAGTCAGTTGCACTTTTTATCATATTTTCTCTGGTAATAGTGAATGTTTTTCAACTTCTCGTTCACCCGTTATTCTTACTGGTAGCTCACTTCAAACTATCGGTGTTTTTAAACTATTCGGTGTCAGTAGGGAAACAGAGGTACGAAACACAATAATTCTTCAGTGAACATTTGTCGTCTTGGCGACGTAGGAAGTGAACAAAAAAAGTATTATAGAAAAAAGGATTTAATAATATTATATATAGGAGAGTGAAATACACGGATTCCGTAATGGGAAAATTTGCCGTACTTTATTAGGTCAAATGACGGAACGACATTTCAACAAGACCAAAGCACTAAAACCAAGGGCAACAAAAGTACGAGTCCTCCGGAGCCGGTCTTCTGGGAGACAGGCGGGCGGTCCACTTGCGATCTGTGACTGTGCCGTCGTAGCAAGCCAGCACCCGGGCTCTGTGGAGTTGGTTACTCTTAGTTACAGTTAGTTAAGATTTAGTGTTTAGTTTTAGGTTTCATACAGTTTATCGTTGTAAGGTAAGTTTATAAGTTTTAAGCTAAGTTTATAAGTTATAAGTTTTAAGGTAAGTTTATAAGTTATAAGTTTTAAGGTAAGTTTATAAGTTATAAGTTTTAAGGTAAGTTTATAAGTTATAAGTTTTAAGGTAAGTTTATAAGTTATAAGTTTTAAGGTAAGTTTATAAGTTTTAAGTTTTAAGGTAAGTTTATAAGTTATAAGTTATAAGTTTTAAGGCAAGTTTACAAGTTATAAGTTATAGTTATTAAGAATGCATGGGGAAACGTCGCCCTAAGTACCCAGCTCACGGCATGGCAAGTAATTGGTTACTGAACTAATAGTTCACAAACCTCCAATAAGCTCGTGAGCATCAGGACGTGCCGGGAAGTGGAGTCAGGCGAGTGGATGGTGAGCAGGGCAGTCAGCAGCAAGAAGGGTGCCTTAGCCTGTCATCCCCGTCCGCTCGGTCCTCGATGAAAGGAGAGCGCAGCGAAGAGGATGAAAAACCACCTGCGTCCCGGCGTTGGCAGCACGGGAGGTTCCGCTGGGGATGCGGAGGCAGGTCGACGCGACGAAGACTGTGTATGCTCAGTTATAAAGTTGATGATCAAGTTGTGTGGTCAATGGCTGGAGGCGATCTGAATCGGCATCCAAAAAATTTAAGAGGTCAGTGCAGCTTGGCTCAAATGGTGTGTTCAATTGGCTGTATTCAGGATGGCAAACTAAAGTTCAAAAACCAAAGACGAGCCTAGAGCTGGGTTATAGAAATTTTTATATATTAAAGTAATGAGTTTTGCTACATTAACCCTTTAACGCCCACATTTTTATACTCATATTACCGTTATGACAACCACTATCACTAAACCGACACTGGCATTAGGTAGTCACTGTTATCAAGATGGGGAAGGAACTGCCATTCGGCAGTGCAGTTCAAAGGACACATTAGTGAACAAATTGAATAAGAAATACGATATATTATTGTTATTTTTGAAAGAGGACGAAATAGTCCAGTTGGGCAGTAAAGGGTTAATTTTAGATTTAATATTCAGAGATTAAGTTTTATTTATAAGTTAAATACTAATTTAATTTTAGTCCTTAATTGTAAGTTCATGAGGAAACAAGCTTAAATTTAATAACTGTAAACGATTACAGGATAGCCTGTAAGTTTTCTGTACATGTATTAATTGAAGGAGAAATGAACAAAACAGAAATATACAGAATGAGTTTGCGATGCTTTCAATTACTAGTTCCTGCTTTTAACTACAAAATATTCATTAATGCTGAGTACAAAAATTATATTTCGCACTCGTAGGTTTCTCATATATGTTTGTACAAACCCTCAATGACTAGATAACATGACGGTATCAGGTGATAGGTATAAATACGCTGTTTCAAACTTAGAACAAAATAATCAACAAAAACTGTGCGTATTTTTTAGATTTTTCAGCAAAGTATTCTAACTCTGTTATGTTTACTTTTGGTTTTAAACAATTATAAATAATTTTTAGCAAAAATTAGAATCGAAGACACCAAAAAAATTGCGACTCCAACCACGACTCTACCACATCCGAATGAACGACCCCGACTCCGACTCCGACTCTACCACATTCGGAAAAGCGACTCCGACTCCCCCACATTCGGAAAAGCGACTCCGACTCCCCCACATTCGGAAAAGCGACTCCGACTCCACCCTAAAACATCCGACTCCGGCGACTCCGACTCCCGACTCCGACTCGGACTCCGCAACCCTGGCTACTGCTCCAAATACCTTCTCTACCACACCTAATAGTCTGGGATAGGAGGAAAAGCACTCAAGCTCCACAATCGAAGCTTCACCTGGGGGAGAGATATTAACGGCAACACATGTGTCTGAAATAAATTGCTGAGGAATACAACCTAAGTGACCCTTTGGCCACTTATCTCTACTGTCTCTTATCCAAGATGGACCTTCTAACCATAAGGGTTTGCACTCTAGAAATTTAGACACCTTCAAACCACGAGTAAGCATATCAGCTACGTTAAACATCGTGGGTACATACTCATAGCTGCAGGTCGATAAAATCTTATATTCAAGTTCCTTACGCATAGCTTCTGTATCTTTTAATCTATTGCTTACAAATAGATTCTTGCGCGGAGGTTTACCACTTAAGAGCCAAGCTAGGGTTACTTGAGAATCAGTTAGAATAGTTATAGCAGATACTTTAAAAGGAAAGTTCACATCACTCAGAAGAGATACCAGACACTGATAGGCGAGAAACACTGCCAAGAGCTCAAGGGAAGGAAGAGTTTGCTGACGAGAAGGCGAAACTTTAACTTTAGAGATAAGTAATGCGCTGCATTCCTCTTGGACGCCATAAATACAGGTACCAAAGGCGTTAGCGCTAGCATCACAAAATGCAATAAGTTGAGTAGTTTCAACTCTGCCAAAGTCATCCTAGGAAACTCGAAGTCCTTTAAATCCGAAAACTCCAGAGAATAGGTCTGCCACTCCTTACGCAAATCTTCCGGAACATCCTGATCCCAACCCAGCCTTAATGGCGTTAGTTTTCTCAAAATAAGCTTACCTCGCACAGAAAAAGGCAATAAAATCCCCAAAGGGTCATAAATAGAAGCTACTTCAGACAAAATTTCTCTTCGGGATTTACACGAAGAGTCCAACTTTTTTACAGACAGAGGAAGAAGATCAGTAGAGGTGTTATAGTCGTAACCCAGCACTCTAGAGTGCATTTCTGCCCTACAGAGCTCAGGGTCGATTTGGGACAGAAGATTAGAATCATTGAATTTCCATTTGCGTAATGGAAATCCACTCTCCTCAAATGCACTATTGGCGCTTCGAAATGTTCTAAGCGCTAGCTCGGGGTTCTCGGTAGTAAACACTAAATTATCGACGTACAGCTTGTTTGCCGTAACGTCTCTAATCGTCAAATCTGTGATCGTTTGAGCGTGCAATTTGAGCAGATAATTAAGAATGTAAGTCGAAGCAATAAATCCAAACAAAAGAGTAGTATATCGATAATATAAAAATTTATTGTCTCTATAAAGTATAAAGCTAAATTGATTTCGGTCAAAGTCACAAGCAAGTTTTACTTGTAAAAAAGCCTTAAAGATATCGGAAAGCACAACTACTGAATTTGCTCGGAAATAGACCAAAAGTCCTAACAAATTGTTTAACAGATTAGGACCTTCATAAGAGGCATCATTCAGACGGGGTAAATTACCGACTTTCAAAGAGCAATTAAATACGGGTCGGATTTTGGAGGTTTCTACATGTGTACGAATTACAGGCCTATGCGGGATCCATTTGTGCGCATGCACATCAATCCTTTTGACAGAAATAGGCTCAATAATACCTAATTTAAGCTGCTCAAGGAAGACGTCATTATAGTCACTTTCGATTCCCTTTTGGGTATTGTCATTCGATACTTTAGGAGTAAGATATCTCGCCAAAACAAAATTATTTGGTACTTTAGCCAAAAGTTGGCGGTTCCAGGGTAACTGGATCGAATACCTACCTTTGTCGTACTTGACGCTTTTTTTGAACCCTTCCAATTCCCGATCATTTTCCTCCTCTTCAGCAGGAATACCCATTAACTCTAAGTCCATGAGTCGGTCAAGTCCCGTCTGAACTTCGCACTCGTCAAAAATGTCCAATATAGAGACACACACTTTTGGGGTACCAAAGAAATTAGTCAGAAGACTACTGTAACGATTTGCGTTTAGTTTACATTTACGAACTTTCTTTTCAGCGTTTGATTTAGTTTCGTCGTCATGAGCCAAAGAAGATTTAAAGGGTTTAACATTAACAGCACTTTCAACGGAAGTTTTATAACTATTATCTAGCTTCTCAGGTTTAGAAGCAACAAGAGAATTTAAAGATGAATTATAACATTTTAAATCCCCAAAAGGAAGAAACCCTTGGGAAACTCGCATAACTTTATATTTATTTACAAACTGAAGTTCAAGTACTTTAAAAGCTTGCAGGGCATCAACACCCAAAATCCCTTGAACTTGGATGCTATCATTAATTATTTCAGGATAAGAAGTAGAAATAGGTAATTTACTCTTTAAAGTTTCTAGTCTAGCTTTCAAATTTCTCATCCCCATCTGCAGACTTAAATTCCTCATTGCAACAACATCAAGCTCATGCTTCTCACTGTCTGGAAAACCGAGTTCAATGCTAAAGTGCTTTCCTATTAAAGGAACAGAAGCTCCTACACACAGTGTTAATAGCTTGCTTTTGCAGATCTACAACAGAATAACCCTGACTTAAAGTATCCAAGTCAACGAAAGACGTCTGACTTCCTGTATCTAAGAGATAATTGATAAGTTTAGTAACACCACCATATTTGGTGGTAAGAGCTACCAGAGAGCACATCTTAAGACGTGCCTTTAACCGTCAAGTAGAAGAAGCATTAAACACAGAAGAGTTTATAAATTTGGGAGACAAAGGGCTAACATGCGTGTTAGCCTTACACAAGGAACACGAAAGTAGGAGACCTTTAATTAACTTTGGAAGGACACACGCTAGCCAAATGTTTACTGCTCATACAGATAGTGCACAACTTCAACTCACCAGCTTGCTTCACACGTTTCTCATGTGAATCAAATTTTTTGCAGGAAAATGAAGCATGGATAGCCTGGTTTTTGCGCGGGCGGACCTCTTTTTGAGGTTCCGAAGGAAAACTAAAAAAAAAATGCGCAAAAAAAAAAAAAAAAAAAAATTTCATAAAAATCTGGGTGGCCGCGCCGAGTAAAGAAGGACTGTAGTGCGTACGTGTAGGGTGTGGGCGCATTCTCGGAAACGGCTGGTCCCAGCGCGCTCAAATTTGGTGAGCAGAAAGACCCCCATCTAGACATTGTCTGTGCCAAGTTTCGTTTCGATCGTGCGAAAATTTCAAATTTAATGAAGGTTCAATGGGGAAAAATAGCCAAAAATGGCACTTTTTCAAACTGCTGCCAAACATACTTAGAATGCACCTAGGCGGCCCAAATTACAGGATGTGATAGACAAAATGTTGTAGTAGGTGCTGAGGTTGCCATTTTGCGATACGTTGATAAAAAGTATCCCTTTGAGCTCCTCAAAGTTGACCAAAAATTTTTTTTCGATTTCAGTCGAAATTTTGACATTTTTTATTGGACAAACTACGTGAGTTTGCAATTTCAAACTTTGATAGGTGATAGACTTTCAAAAGTTCTACTCACTATAAAATCAGCGGTTCTCAAAACGATCAAGTTTCGATGCAACTTTGGATTGAATTTTTTCTAAAAATTTATCAGATTTTGGGACGTCGTCCAAACATGTTTGCCTGGGGTTTTGGTGATACTTGAGAGTCTGAGCAGTTGACATCTTGTTTGAAAAGCTTTGTAGTACTCAAAACGAAAATTATAGAGTGTTTCCTTGAAAAGTTGAACATTTGTGCAACTTTAAAGTTGAAGTAAAAAAACGTGTTTTTCCATAAGTCATTTTTGGCCGCCATTTGTGACGTTGTTTGACCGAGTGGGGACTTCAAAGTTTAATACCACATAGAATCAAACTTTTTCTCAAAGTTATCAGGTGTACAGTTCATCATGAGCCATACTTTTCTCAAAAAAATGTCTCAAACACAGCTCCCAAACCCTCGAAAAACCGCCCCAAACATGTTTGAGGAAAATGGGTGCGACCCACGAAAAACTTTATTTAACATTTTTTGCGAGTTTTGCGGTCCTACATACGAAGAAAGTTTTGTGGAAAGATCGCGTGTAAATTTTTTTCGTTTTATCGAATTTTCCGATTTCAACAGTAAAATGGCACTTTCCATCTTCCCCAAGTCACCCTGTTTTATGCCTCAGGATATCGAAATTCTCATGAATGATACGCCTTGGCGAGACCTTTCGTTTGGTACCACACTCAAAGTTGTAGCTTAATAAACTTTTGAGTAAAATCCAAAAAACTTAAATTGCGGCCCAAGTCTCGTGAATTTTTCTAAGTCCTTAGGGGTGAAATATTCGATCTCAATTTAAGGCCTCAATAAGGCGTTTCATGGATTTTCGACCACTCTCATGTCCAAGTAACGACAGGAAATTGATGTTTTCGTTAGTTTTGTTAGGAAATGAGTGCTTGATAATGATTTTTTCGATTTCGAAGTTTTTCTCATTTTATATGCATTTAGGGACTCGCAGCAATTTTTCGAGGCATTGACAGTGTTGCTAGAGTTGTTAAAAATATTTGTTCTCTTAGAAAGGAACTCGATAACACGTATTTATGAGCACTCATTTTTCACTCAATTTGAGTATGCATCATTTTTTACTTTTTTGAGGCGTTTATCGACGTCGTACGAAAAAATTTATAGAGATGAAATGTGTTGCAAATTGCCGATTCACCCTTGGGTAAAGTTTTTGCACCTTCGACGGCTCGTTTAAAAATTTTTTTTTCAAATCCATAATTCCGAGTCGTTAAATTTACAAGTCCAGATACTTGTAGACAAGGGGCCGATGACTGCAAGTGGACGCAATATTTGACATCGATTTTCTCGAAAAGTTTTGGTGTCTCAAACGTCAATTTTTGATGAATATATCACATTTTTGACACGTAAAGAAATCCATGGAATGAAATATACCAGAAAATGAGCTCATTTTTTTCTCGTACATTGATTTCGCTGTTATTTTGTGCGACGCTGGTCCCATAGGAGTCGCGATGCCATTTGTCTCAACCTTAGATTAAGCATTAATGCTGTTCGTTTCAACGAGTGTCACCATGATCAAAGTCTTGTAATAGATGCTCTCATATATGGAAAGTGAGTGAAATTTAAAAACGCTCATTTATGCTCACTTAGCATTTTGAACAGGAACAAACTGGCGGCGAGTGTTGAAGAATAAGAGGGTTTGCAGAGTTGCCACCTAGTGATTTTAGTCACGGTACAGTGTGACTGCAAACCGTATAACACTCAAAAAATGGCATCACTAACTCATCAAAACGATGCGATATGTCGTTTTAAGCTCTTCTTGTGGTTCAAAATTGATGAATTGTTTTTGAGAGCTTATTTTATTGTTGGAAATCAGAAATTTGACTTGCACATGGTGGATGAATTGATACTCTAATTTCGTGTTGAAAAAGAACTCATTAATGATCGAGCGTTGAGTAATAAAGCGCATCATGCTGACGCTGTCGTTAACGATAGAGGGTATTGTGAGTTGATATTTTACTCATTAATTTTGATGATTGAGAGAAGAAATAGGAGGGTCTTTTGAGTCAGGAACGTTTGAGCTGTGTACTCAAATTTGGTTCTGGAATAGATATGAGAACTCGTTGATTTACTACCTCATATTCCCATCAGTTGCATGTTTCGCTTTTAGGGAAAATTGAGTGTGAATGAGTAGACACCGTTTCGACGCTCACTCAGGGTTCATATTTTGTGAGTGTGTGTTCCTGATATGGATTGAATTTTTGAGAGGTTTTGCGGGTCTCAAATATTTTATTTACGGAAACTAAAATATTATTACTGAAATATTTTCGAAAATTCGAAAATTCTCACTCGAACTTGGTTCAGGCTTCTATTTCGGTCACTAATTGGAAAATAGTTGTGGTGAAGCATGAAAATTGTTTTCGCTCATGAAATGCCTCATTTTGAGTAATTATGATCTTAAATGGCGAATTTCACTCACTCAAGCGTAGTTGCTGTTGGTGAGTTCATTGGGCGCTGCAAATCGGTCAAGCTATTGTGTTTGATGAGACGATGGATTTTGTAATGTTTTTCGGGATGAAAATTGGCAAGTTGCGTGTTCAAATCCCAAAACATGAATATATTTCGAAATTCGAAAAATCACTCATTTCACATAGTTCAGTGCCGAAATTTGAATGAAACTTGCGTCATGATGTAGAGAAGCGATAGCATTTCTTTCGTCTCGCGAAAGTGGTATTGATGATATATACTGAATTTTTTCCATTTTCAACGATGATGCATTGGGCAACTCGGTCGGCAAATGAGTGAAATTTGAATTGGGCATATCTTTCTTTGCATGGAAGGTAGAAGTCCGAAATTTTGATACAATGTAGACATCGATGAGTAGTGTCTATATTGACATTTTGAGAACGGTCCAAATGATATTTTGGGGAAAATGAGTAATTTTCTAAAATTCCAAACTTGTTTAATTTGACGATTTAGGGTACTTAGAAATAAGCTAGAAACCTCATTTTGGGCTCAAATGAAGCGGAATCCAAAGCAGGGTCTGAATTATGGTGTTAAAAATTTTGTTATTCATTATTTTTTAATATATGGACAAATGAGTTTTTAAGAATGTTTTGGTCGTTATTTCGTCATTGGAACGTGTTTTGAACCGTTTTTAGGGCCAAATGGGACATTTTGACTTGTGCAATGACCACGCATTTGAAAAATTTATGAAAAAATTCGATAAAAGTCCACGGATATTGAAATGTTATTTTCGATGGAAAATCGCTGAAAAATGAGAATCGCTGCAGTTACCGATTTGATTACCATACCGACAGATACTTTTAGGGCCGTTAGTAAGCTCTACGGGGTAAATACGCTAAAAATGCATATAAATGACACAGAAATTGCATTTTTCAGAGTTTGAAAGGGATTCGAAGTAAATGCAGTGTCCCTCGAGTTTGACTAATATCTAAGCAACAATTATGCCACTCGGCGAGTCGCGTAGCGCTCGTCGAGTGGCCCCAAAACTCAAGCTCGATTTACTCAACCCTTGAATTCAACGCGCGACAGCGCGTTCCACAATTATTATCTGTAAAGAGATGAACAGGTGTCAATGTTTTTCTATTAAACGAGAATTATCTTTCATTTTCATTTCGGATTGCGATGGTAGTTTTAGTTAGTGATGATTTTATTATATCGAGGATTTCTCGTTGTTTTGTTTTAGATTGGAGCAGGTTTAGTTCATTCAAGGGCCTTGCATGAATAACTCAGACTCTATCTGATGTATACTAATTTATAGCTTATTCGCATCATTTATTCCTGGAAACAAATATATTTTAAATTTTTGAGGTTCATTTGAGAGTATTGATAGTAATTGGATCTGTCATGAAGTTGGTGAATATTTGGCGTTTTCTGTTGAAGGTTTCAAATGAATTTTCAGAACGAAAGGTTAGTATCGCCTTCGAAAGTGAGTAATCTATTCTGATTTGAGAGGGGGCTATTATTGTGGGTTATGGTAAGCCAAATTTTCGTGCGTCTGGGTTTGGTGAAATTTTAAATAGCTTTTAAAGAATGTATTCTTTTTCACCCGCAAGTATAACTTAATTTTTGAGTGAGGCTTATGTAATTCAACTTGGGACTAGGAATTGTTTAATATATTCTGGTCGAATGGACAATCATATTTGTAGGGTTATAAGTATGTTCGACCGGAGGTTAATTCTGGATTGTATACTGAAATTTCCCTATCTTCTTGACTCGGTTTAGAATATTGTGAAGCAAATTGCTGACGATCTTCATGTGAGGGATTTAGGTAATTTTAAGTTTTGATTTAGGTGAAAGCATTTCTTTTTTGGCAGGATAGGTTAAATTCCATTGGGTAAACTGATACGAAATAGAGGTCGGACGTTAAATTAGATGGAATAAAATAGGAGTGGTCAAAAATTCAACAATAAAATGTGATAGAATAGGTTTTCTTATTCAGTCATGATAAAATAGCTTTGGTTGGTTTAGATTAGACTAGGTTGGGTTAGATTAGACTACGTTGGGTTAGATTAGTTTAGGTTGGGTTAATAATATAAGACGTTTCCATCTGATTGATTTGTTAAGGATGTGTTATTCATAAAAAGAGGTCGGTGAAAGGATTTTTGCCCGGTAAATATATGGTTAGGTGAATTTAATACATGGTATTTGTTAATGGTATCGGAAAATGAATTGATGATGGTGTTTGAAAGTTAAACATAGAACATAGAGTGAAAGACATTGCACATATCGATTTGTCATTTGAGACGATGGTGTATCTGATTGTGTTGGATAATTGTGGTTATTTTTACAAGTGTGCACTGCATGTGTGTGTGTATGTGTGTGTGTGTGTGTGGGAGTGTGTGTAGAGTGTGAGCGTTGGGATGATGGGGTGTTTGTGTGTGTGGGTGTGTGTGTGTGTGGTCCGCCCCCGGTCTGTGCTGGTTTTTGCGCGGGCGGACCTCTTTTTGAGGTTCCGAAGGAAAACTAAAAAAAAAATGCGCAAAAAAAAAAAAAAAAAAAATTTCATAAAAATCTGGGTGGCCGCGCCGAGTAAAGAAGGACTGTAGTGCGTACGTGTAGGGTGTGGGCGCATTCTCGGAAACGGCTGGTCCCAGCGCGCTCAAATTTGGTGAGCAGAAAGACACCCATCTCGACATTATCTGTGCCAAGTTTCGTTTCGATCGTGCGAAAATTTTGAATTTAATGAAGGTTCAATGGGGAAAAATGGCCAAAAAATGCAATTTTTCAAACTGCTGCCAAACATACTTAGAATGCACTTAGGTGGCTCAAATTACAGGATGTGGTAGACAAAATGTTGGAGTAGGTGCTGAGGTTGCCATTTTGCGATACGTTGATAAAAAGTATCCCTTTGAGCTCCTCAAAGTTGACCAAAAATTTTTTTTCGATTTCAGTCGAAATTTTGACATTTTTTATTGGACAAACTACGTGAGTTTGCAATTTCAAACTTTGATAGGTGATAGATTTTCAAAAGTTCTACTCACTATAAAATCAGCGGTTCTCAAAACGATCAAGTTTCGATGCAACTTTGAATTGAATTTTTTCTAAAAATTCATCAGATTTTGGGACGTCGTCCAAACATGTTTGCCTGGGGTTTTGGTGATACTTGAGAGTCTGAGCAGTTGACATCTTGTTTGAAAAGCTTTGTAGTATTTCAAATATGTTTTACAGAGAGCCATCATGGGTTACTTAGATTTTGTGCAACTTTAAAGTTGAGGTAAAAAAACGCGTTTTTTCAAAGGTCATTTTTGGCCGCCATTTTTGGCGTTGTTTGATCGAGTCGAAATTTCAAACTTTAATACCATCTAGAACCAATCTTTTTCTCGAAGTTATCAAGTTTACAGTTCATCATGAGCCATACTTTTCTCAAAAAAATGTCTCAAACACAGCCCCCAAACCCTCGAAAAACCGCCCCAAACATGTTTGAGGAAAATGGGTGCGACCCACGAAAAACTTTATTTAACATTTTTTGCGAGTTTTGCGGTCCTACATACGAAGAAAGTTTTGTGGAAAGATCGCGTGTAAATTTTTTTCGTTTTATTGAATTTTCCGATTTCAACAGTAAAATGGCACTTTCCATCTTCCCCAAGTCACCCTGTTTTATGCCTCAGGATACCGAAATTCTCATGAATGATACGCCTTGGCGAGACCTTTCGTTTGGTACCACACTCAAAGTTGTAGCTTAATAAACTTTTGAGTAAAATCCAAAAAACTTAAATTGCGGCCCAATTCTCGTGAATTTTTCTAAGTCCTTAGGGGTGAAATATTCGATCTCAATTTCAGGCCTCAATAAGGCGTTTCATGGATTTTCGACCACTCTCATGTCCAAGTAACGACAGGAAATTGATGTTTTCGCTAGTTTTGTTAGGAAATGAGTGCTTGATAATGATTTTTTCGATTTCGAAGTTTTTCTCATTTTATATGCATTTAGGGACTCGCAGCAATTTTTCGAGGCATTGACAGTGTTGCTAGAGTTGTTAAAAATATTTGTTCTCTTAGAAAGGAACTCGATAACACGTATTTATGAGCACTCATTTTTCACTCAATTTGAGTATGCATCATTTTTTACTTTTTTGAGGCGTTTATCGACGTCGTACGAAAAAATTTATAGAGATGAAATGTGTTGCAAATTGCCGATTCACCCTTGGGTAAAGTTTTTGCACCTTCGACGGCTCGTTTAAAAATTTTTTTTTCAAATCCATAATTCCGAGTCGTTGAATTTACAAGTCCAGATACTTGTAGACAAGGGGCCGATGACTGCAAGTGGACGCAATATTTGACATCGATTTTCTCGAAAAGTTTTGGTGTCTCAAACGTCAATTTTTGATGAATATATCACATTTTTGACACGTAAAGAAATCCATGGAATGAAATATACCAGAAAATGAGCTCATTTTTTTCTCGTACATCGATTTCGCTGTTAATTTGTGCGACGCTGGTCCTATAGGAGCGCGATGCCATTTGTCTCAACCTTAGATTAAGCATTAATGCTGTTCGTTTCAACGAGTGTCACCATGATCAAAGTCTTGTAATAGATGCTCTCATATATGGAAAGTGAGTGAAATTTAAAAACGCTCATTTATGCTCACTTAGCATTTTGAACAGGAACAAACTGGCGGCGAGTGTTGAAGAATAAGAGGGTTTGCAGAGTTGCCACCTAGTGATTTTAGTCACGGTACAGTGTGACTGCAACACGTATAACACTCAAAAAATGGCATCACTAACTCATCAAAATGATGAGATATGTCGTTTTAAGCTCTTCTTGTGGTTCAAAATTGATGAATTGTTTTTGAGAGCTTATTTTATTGTTGGAAATCAGAAATTTGACTTGCACATGGTGGATGAATTGATACTCTAATTTCGTGTTGAAAAAGAACTCATTAATGATCGAGCGTTGAGTAATAAAGCGCATCATGCTGACGCTGTCGTTAACGATAGAGGGTATTGTGAGTTGATATTTCACTCATTAATTTTGATGATTGAGAGAAGAAATAGGAGGGTCTTTTGAGTCAGGAACGTTTGAGCTGTGTACTCAAATTTGGTTCTGGAATAGATATGAGAACTCGTTGATTTACTACCTCATATTCCCATCAGTTGCATGTTTCGCTTTTAGGGAAAATTGAGTGTGAATGAGTAGACACCGTTTCGACGCTCACTCAGGGTTCATATTTTGTGAGTGTGTGTTCCTGATATGGATTGAATTTTTGAGAGGTTTTGCGGGTCTCAAATATTTTATTTACGGAAACTAAAATATTATTACTGAAATATTCTCGAAAATTCGAAAATTCTCACTCGAACTTGGTTCAGGCTTCTATTTCGGTCACTAATTGGAAAATAGTTGTGGTGACGCATGAAAATTGTTTTCGCTCATGAAATGCCTCATTTTGAGTAATTATGATCTTAAATGGCGAATTTCACTCACTCAAGCGTAGTTGCTGTTGGTGAGTTCATCGGTCAAGCTATTGTGTTTGATGAGACGATGGATTTTGTAATGTTTTTCGGGATGAAAATTGGCAAGTTGCGGGTTCAAATCCCAAAACATGAATATATTTCGAAATTCGAAAAATCACTCATTTCACATAGTTCAGTGCCGAAATTTGCATGAAACTTGCGTCATGATGTAGAGAAGCGATAGCATTTCTTTCGTCTCGCGAAAGTGGTATTGATGATATATACTGAATTTTTTCCATTTTCAACGATGATGCATTGGGCAACTCGGTCGGCAAATGAGTGAAATTTGAATTGGGCATATCTTTCTTTGCATGGAAGGTAGAAGTCCGAAATTTTGATACAATGTAGACATCGATGAGTAGTGTCTATATTGACATTTGGAGCACGGTCCAAATGATATTTAGGGGAAAATGAGTAATTTTCTAAAATTCCATACTTGTTTAATTTGACGATTTAGGGTACTTAGAAATAAGCTAGAAACCTCATTTTGAGCTCAAATGAAGCGGAATCCAAAGCAGGGTCTGAATTATGGTGGTAAAAATTTTGTTATTCATTATTTTTTAATATATGGACAAATGAGTTTTTAAGAATGTTTTGGTCGTTATTTCGTCATTGGAACGTGTTTTGAACCGTTTTTAGGGCCAAATGGGACATTTTGACTTGTGCAATGACCACGCATTTGAAAAATTTATGAAAAAATTCGATAAAAGTCCACGGATATTGAAATGTTATTTTCGAAGGAAAATCGCTAAAAATGAGAATCGCTGCAGTTACCGATTTGATTACCATACCGACAGATACTTTTAGGGCCGTTAGTAAGCTCTACGGGGTAAATACGCTAAAAATGCATATAAATGACACAGAAATTGCATTTTTCAGAGTTTGAAAGTGATTCGAAGTAAATGCAGTGTCCCTCGAGTTTGACTAATATCTAAGCAACAATTATGCCACTCGGCGAGTCGCGTAGCGCTCGTCGAGTGGCCCCAAAACTCAAGCTCGATTTACTCAACCCTTGAATTCAACGCGCGACAGCGCGTTCCACAATTATTATCTGTAAAGAGATGAACAGGTGTCAATGTTTTTCTATTAAACGAGAATTATCTTTCATTTTCATTTCGGATTGCGATGGTAGTTTTAGTTAGTGATGATTTTATTATATCGAGGATTTCTCGTGGTTTTGTTTTAGATTGGAGCAGGTTTAGTTCATTCAAGGGCCTTGCATGAATAACTCAGACTCTATCTGATGTATACTAATTTATAGCTTATTCGCATCATTTATTCCTGGAAACAAATGTATTTTAAATTTTTGAGGTTCATTTGAGAGTATTGATAGTAATTGGATCTGTCATGAAGTTGGTGAATATTTGGCGTTTTCTGTTGAAGGTTTCAAATGAATTTTCAGAACGAAAGGTTAGTATCGCCTTCGAAAGTGAGTAATCTATTCTGATTTGAGAGGGGGCTATTATTGTGGGTTATGGTAAGCCAAATTTTCGTGCGTCTGGGTTTGGTGAAATTTTAAATAGCTTTTAAAGAATGTATTCTTTTTCACCCGCAAGTATAACTTAATTTTTGAATGAGGCTTATGTAATTCAACTTGGGACTAGGAATTGTTTAATATATTCTGGTCGAATAGACAATCATATTTATAGGGTTTTAAGTATGTTCGACCGGAGGTAATTCTGGATTTTATACTGAAATTTCCCTTTCTTATTGACTCGGTTTAGAATATTGTGAAGCAACTTGCAGTCGAACTTCATGTAAGGGATTTAGTTAATTTTAAGTTTTGATTTAGGTGAAAGCATTTTATTTTTTGCAGGATAGGTTAAATTCCGTTGGGTAAATTAATACGAAACAAAGGTCGGACGTTAAGTTATATGGAATAAAATCAGAGTGGTTAAAAATTCAACAATAAAATATGATAGAATTGGTTTTCTTATCCAGTCATGATAAAATAGAATTGGTTGGTTTCGATTAGACTAGGTTGGGTTAGATTAGACTACGTTGGGTTAGATTAGTTTAGGTTGGGTTAATAATATAAGACGTTGCCATCTGATTGATTTTATATGAATGTGTTACTTATAAAAGAGGTCGGTGATATGATATTTTAACATAAATGTATGGGGTTAGGTCGCGTTTTTATTTGATAATTGTTAATGGTGTCGGAAAATCCATTGACGGTGGTGTTTGAAAGTTCAACATAGTGCTTAGAGTGGAATTAACTCTACATATCGTTTTGTGACTTGAAACGATGGTGTATCTGATTGTGTTGGATAATTGGGGTTATTTTTACAAGTGTGCTTGGCATGTATTTGTGTATGTGTGTGTGTGTGTGTGGGAGTGTGTGTAGAGTGTGAGCGTTGGGATGATGGGGTGTGTGTGTGTGTTTTTGTGTGTGTGTGTGTTGGTCCGCCCCCGGTCTGTGCTGGTTTTTGCGCGGGCGGACCTCTTTTTGAGGTTCCGAAGGAAAACTAAAAAAAAAATGCGCAAAAAAAAAAAAAAAAAAAATTTCATAAAAATCTGGGTGGCCGCGCCGAGTAAAGAAGGACTGTAGTGCGTACGTGTAGGGTGTGGGCGCATTCTCGGAAACGGCTGGTCCCAGCGCGCTCAAATTTGGTGAGCAGAAAGACCCCCATCTCGACATTATCTGTGCCAAGTTTCGTTTCGATCGTGCGAAAATTTTGAATTTAATGAAGGTTCAATGGGGAAAAATGGCCAAAAATTGCAATTTTTCAAACTGCTGCCAAACATACTTAGAATGCACCTAGGCGGCCCAAATTACAGGATGTGGTAGATAAAATGTTGGAGTAGGTGCTGAGGTTGCCATTTTGCGATACGTTGATAAAAAGTGTCCCTCTGGGCGCCTCAAAGTTGACCAAAAATTTTTTTTTGATTCCAGTCGAATTTTTGACATTATGTATTGGACAAACTACGCAAGTTTGCAAACTCAAACTTTGATAGATGATAGATTTTCAAAAGTTCTACTCACTATAAAATCAGCGGTTCTCAAAACGATCAAGTTTCGATGCAACTTTGGAACAAAAATTGACACGAAATTTCCGTGAGTTTGGGTGAGTTTCAAAACATGTTTGTCCGGGGTTTTGGTGATACTTGAGAGTTCGAGCAGTTGACATCTTATTCGAAAAGCTTGGTCCTAGTTGCAGCAAGTTTTACAGAGTGCCATCTTTCGAAATTCAAATTTTGTGCAACTTTAAAGTTGAAGTAAAAAAACGCGTTTTTTCAAAGGTCATTTTTGGCCGCCATTTGTGACGTTGTTTGACCGAGTGGGAACTCCAAAAGTTGATACCACCCAGATTTGAACTTTTTCTCAAAGTTATCAAGTTTACAATTTGCCATGATTGATGCTTTTCTCAAAAAATTGTCCCAAACACAACCCCCAAACCCTCAAAAAACCGCCTCAAACTTGTTTGAGGAAAATGGGTGGGACCCACGAAAAACTTTATTTAACACTTTCTGCTCGGTTTTTGGTCGTACATACCATAATTCTTTTTCTGGTCGAATTTCGGCTTCGTTTGAGTGTCAGATATTTTTTTCCAATTTTCCTGGCGATTTCGGACTTTCGTCCCCCCCAGAAGCCCCTTTGCTCACCTTTGAGGGAGTTGAAAAAACACTTAAATGATGCGCCTTAACGAGACTTTTCGTTTGGTACCACACTCAAAGTTGTAGCTCATCAAACTTTTGAGAAAAGTCCAAAAAACAAAAATTGGGGCTCAAATCTCGTGAATTTTTCTAAGTCCTTGGGGTGAAATATTCGATCCCAATTTAAGGCCTCTATAAGGCTTTTCATGGATTTTCTACCACACCCATGTTTAAGTAACGACAGAAAATTGATGTTTTCGTTAGTTTTGTTAAGAAATGAGTGCTTGATAATGATTTTTTCGATTTCGAAGTTTTACTCATTTTATATCCATTTAGGGACTCGCAGCCGTTTTTCGAGGCATCGAGAGTGTTGCTAGAGTTGTTAAAAATATTTGTTCTCTCAGAAAAGAACTCGATAACACGTATTTTTGAGCACTCATTTTTCACTCAATTAGAGTATGCATCAAATTTTACTCTTTTGATGCGTTTATCGACGTCGTACGAAAAAATTTATAGAGATGAAATGTGTTGCAAATTGCCGATTTACCCTTGGGTAAAGTTTTTGCACCTCCAGCGGCTCGTTTAAAATTTTTTTTTTCAAATCCATAATTTCGAGTCGAAAAATTTACAAGTCCAGATGCTTAGAGACAAAGGGCCGATGACTGCAGGTTGACTCAATATTTGATATCGATTTTCTCGACAAGTTTTGGTGTTTCAAACGTCAATCTTTGATGACTATATCACATTATTTTCATGTTTAGAAATCTATTGAATGATATATACCAGAAAATGAGCTCATTTTTTTCTCGTACATCGATTTCGCTGTTATTTTGTGCGACGCTAGTCCTAAGAACCGCGATGCTATTTGTTTCAAACTTGACGTAAGCACTAATGTTGTTCGTTTCAATGTATGCCACCAAGATAAAAGTCTTGTAATAGATGCTCTCATATACATGCAAAGTGAGTGAAATTTTAAAACGCTCATTTTTGCTTACTTAGCGTTTTGAAGAGGAAGAAACTGTTGGCGACTGATGAAGAATAAGAGGGTTTGCAGAGTTGCCGGCTAGTGATTTTAATTATGGTACATTGAGCGTGCAAACAATATAATACTCGGCATATGTCATCAATGACTCATCAAAATCGAGCGATATCTCGTATTTGAGCTCCTTGATTGTGGGTCAAAATTCATGATGAGTTTTTATTGGCGTATTTTATTCATGGAATTTTGAAATATGCCTGAAAATGGTCGAGATACTGATACACACATTTCGTATTGGAAACGGCTCATTAATAAACAAGCGTTTTGGAATAGAGCGCATCATGCTGGGGCTGTCGATCACGATATGGGGTACTGTGAGTTGATGTTTCACTCATTAATTTGGATGATTGAGAGAAGATATTGGAGGGTCTTTTGAGTCAGGAACTTTTGAGCTGTGCACTGAAACTTTGTTTGGGAATAAGTACGAGAACTCATTGATTTACTCACTCATATTCCAATCAGTTGCACGTATCGTTCCTAGGAAAAACTGAGTGTGAGTGAGTAGACACCGTTTCTACGCTCACTCATGGCTCATATTTTGTGAGTGTGTGTTCCTGATATGGATTGAATTTTTGAGAGGTTTTGCGGATCTCAAATATTTTATTTACGGAAACTAAAATATTATTACTGAAATATTTCCGAAAATTCGTAAATTCTCACTCGGACTTTGTTCAGGCTTCTATTTCGGTCAGAAATTTGGACATAGAGGTGGTAACACATTTAAATTGTTTCCGCTCATGAAATGCCTCATTTTGAGGAATTATGATCTTAAATTGGGAATTTCACTCACTCAAACGTAGATGCTGTTAGTGAGTTCATTGGGGGCTGCAAATCGGTCGAGCTATTGTATATGATGAGACAAAAGATTTTGTAATGTTTTTCGGGACGAAAATTGACCAGTTGCGTGTTCAAATCCCAAAACATGAATTTATTTAGAAATTCAGAAAATCACTCATTTCACATTCTTCAGTGCCGAAATTTGCATGATACGTGAGGATGTAGATAAGTGATAGCATTTCTTTCGTCTTCAGCAAGTGGGAGTTATCTAAGATATTGATTTTTTTTCATTTTCAATGATGATGCATCGGTGAACTCGGTCAACAATTGAGTGAAATTTTAATTAGGCATATCTTTTTCTGCATTGAAGCTATATGTCCGATATTTTGATACAACGTAGATATAAATGAGTAGTGTCTATATTGACATTTTGAGAACGGTGCAAATGATATTTTGGGGAAAATGAGTAATTTTCTAAAATTCCATACTTGTTTAATTTGACGATTTGGGGTACTTAGAAATAAGCTAGAAACTTCATTTTGGGCTCAAATGAAGCGGAATCCAAAGCAGGGTGTGAATTATGGTGTTAAAATTTTTTCATTCATTAATTTTTGATATATGGACAAATGAGTTTTTAAAAATGTTTTGGCCGTTATTTCGTCATTGGAACGTGTTTTAAACCGTTTTTGGGGCCAAATGGGACATTTCGACTTGTGCAATGACCACGCATTTGAAAAAATTAGGGAAAATTCGATAAAAGTCCACGGATATTAATATGTAATTTTCAATGGAAATACGCTAAAAGATGAGAATCGCTGCAACTACCAATTTGATTACCATACAGACCGATAATTTTAGGGCCGTTAGTAAACTCTACGGGGTAAATACGCTAAAAATGCGTAAAAATGACACAAAAATTGCATTTTTCCGAGTTTGAAAGTGATTCGAGGTAATTGCAGTGTCCCGCGAGTTTGACTAATATCTGAGTAACAATTATGCCGCTCGGCGAGTTGCGTAGCGCTCGTCGAGCGGCCCCAAAACTTAAGCTCGATTTAATCGACCCCTGAATTTAACGCGCGACAGCGCGTTCCCCAATGATTATCTTTAAGGAGCTGAACAGGTGTCGATATTTTTCTATTAAACGAGAATTATCTTTGGTTTTGATGCCGGATTGCGGTTGTAGTTTCATTTAGTGATTTTTATTTTATTGATGATTTATTGCTGTTTTGTTTTTGATTGTTGCGGGATTGGATTATTTAAAGGCTCTGCATGAATAACTGAGACGCCATCTGATGTGTGGTGATATACAGCTAACTCACATCATTTATTCCTGGAAACAAATATATTTTAGATTTTTGGGGTTCATTTGAGAATATTGATAATAATTGAATATGTCATGAAGTTGGTGAATATTTGGCGTTTTCTGTTGAAGGTTTCAAATGAATTTTCAGATCAAATGGTTAGTATCGCCTGTGAAAGTGAGTATTCTATTCTGATTTGAGAGGTGGCTAATTTTTGTGGGTTATGGGAAGCCAAATTTTCGTACGTCTGGGTTTGGTGAAATTTTGAATAGCTTTTAAAGAATGTGTTTTTTTAACCACATGTATAAGTAGAATTTTGAATGAGGCTTATGTAGTTCAACTTGGGACTAGGAATTGTTTAATATATTCTGGTCGAATGGACAATCATACTTATATGGTTTTAGGTATGTTCGACCGGAGGTAATTTCTGGATTTTATACTGAAATTTCTCTTTCTTCTTGACTCGGTTTAGAATATTGTGAAGCAACTTGCAGTCGATCTTCATGTAAGGGATTTAGGTAATTTTAAGTTTTGATTCAGGTGAAGGTATTCCATTTTTTGCAGCATATGTTAAATTCCGTTGGGTGAATTGATACGAAACAGAGGTTGGACGTCAAGATAGATGGAATAAAATAAGAGAGGTCAAAAATTCAACAATAAAATATGATAGAATAGGTTTTCTTTTCTACTCAGGATAAAATAGCTTTGGTTGGTTCAGAATAGACTAGGTTGGGTTAGATTAGACTAGGTTGGGTTAGATTAGTTTAGGTTGGGTTAGATTAGACTTTTTGGGTTAGGTTAGTTTAAGTTGGGTTAATAATATAAGACGTTTTCATCTGATTGATTTGTTAGGGATGTGTTATTCATAAAAAGAGGTCGGTGAAATGATTTTTGACCTGTAAATATATGGTTGGGAAGTTTTATACATGTTATTTGTTAATGGAATCGGAAAATGAATTGATGTTGGTGTTTGGAAGTTAAACATAGAGCGTAGAGTGGAATATATATATTGTACGTATCGTTTTGTGATTTGAGACGATGGTGTATCTGATTGTGTTGGATAATTGTGGTTATTTTTAGAAGTGTGCACTGCATGTGTGTGTGTATGTGTGTGTGTGTGTGTGGGAGTGTGTGTAGAGTGTGAGCGTTGGGATGATGGGGTGTTTGTGTGTGTGTGTGTGTGTGTGGTCCGCCCCCGGTCTGTGCTGGTTTTTGCGCGGGCGGACCTCTCTTTGAGGTTCCGAAGGAAAACTAAAAAAAAAATGCGCAAAAAAAAAAAAAAAAAAAATTTCATAAAAATCTGGGTGGCCGCGCCGAGTAAAGAAGGACTGTAGTGCGTACGTGTAGTGCATGGGCGCATTCTCGGAAACGGCTGGTCCCAGCGCGCTCAAATTTGGTGAGCAGAAAGACCCCCATCTCGACATTATCTGTGCCAAGTTTCGTTTCGATCGTGCGAAAATTTTAAATTTAATGAAGGTTCAATGGTGAAAAATAGCCAAAAATTGCACTTTTTCAAACTGCTGCCAAACATACTTAGAATGCACCTAGGCGGCCCAAATTACAGGATGTGCTAGATAAAATGTTGGAGTAGGTGCTGAGGTTGCCATTTTGCGATACGTTGATAAAAAATATCCCTTTGAGCTCCTCAAAGTTGACCAAAAATTTTTTTTCGATTTCAGTCGAAATTTTGACATTCTTTATTGGACAAACTACGCAAGTTTGCAAACTCAAACTTTGATAGGTGATAGATTTTCAAAAGTTCTACTCACTATGAAATCAGCGGTTCTCAAAACGATCAAGTTTCGATGCAACTTTGGAACAAAAACTGACACGAAATTTCCGTGAGTTTGGGTGAGTTTCAAAACATGTTTGTCCGGGGTTTTGGTGATACTTGAGAGTTCGAGCAGTTGACATCTTATTCGAAAAGCTTGGTCCTAGTTGCAGCAAGTTTTACAGAGTGCCATCTTTCGAAATTCAAATTTTGTGCAACTTTAAAGTTGAAGTAAAAAAACGCGTTTTTTCAAAGGTCATTTTTGGCCGCCATTTGTGACGTTGTTTGACCGAGTGAGGACTTCAAAAGTTGATACCACCCAGATTTAAACTTTTTCTCAAAGGTATCAAGTTTACAGTTTGCCATGAGTGATGCTTTTCTCAAAAAAATGTCCCAAACACAAGCCCCAAACCCTCAAAAAACCGCCTCAAACTTGTTTGAGGAAAATGGGTGCGACCCACGAAAAACTTTATTTAACACTTTCTGCTCGGTTTTTGGTCGTACATACCATAATTCTTTTGCTGGTCGAATTTCGGCTTCGTTTGAGCGTCAGAATTTTTTTTCCATTTTTTCAGCTTATTTCGGATATTCGTCCCCCCCAAAAGCCCACTTGCTTACCTTCGACAGAGTTGAAAAAACACTTGAATGATGCGCCTCAACGAGACCTTTCGTTTGGTACCACGCTCAAAGTTGTAGCTCATCAAACTTTTGGAAAAAGTCCAAAAAACTAAAATTGGGTCTCAAATCTCGTGAATTTTTCTAAGTCCTTAGGGGTGAAATATTCGATCCCAATTTAAGGCCTTTAAAAGGCTTTTCATGGGTTTTCGACCACTCGCATGTCCAAGTAACGACAGGAAATTGATGTTTTCGTTAGTTTTGTTAGGAAATGAGTGCTTGATAATGATTTTTTCGATTTCGAAGTTTTACTCATTTTATGTCCATTTAGGCACTCGCAGCTATTTTTCAAGGCTTCGACAGTGTTACTAGAGTTGTTAGAAATATTTGTTCTCTTCGAAGTGACCCCGAAAACACGTATTTTTGAGCACTCATTTTTCACTCAATTAGAGTATGCATCAATTTTTACTTTTTTGATGCGTTTATCGACGTCCTACGAAAAAATTTATAGAGATGAAATGTGTTGAAAATTGCCGATTTACCCTATGGTGAAGTCTTTGCACCTCCGAAGGCTTGTTTGAAATTATTTTTTTCAAATCCAAAATTTCGAGTCGTAAAATTTACAAGTCCAGATGCTTAGAGACAAGGGGCCGATGACTGCAAGTCGACGTAATATTTGATATCGATTTTCTCTAAATGTTTCGATGTTTTAAACGTCAATTTTTGATGACTATAGCACATTATTTGAATGTTAAGAAATCCATTGATTGATACATACCAGAAAATGAGCTCATTTTTTTCTCGTACATCGATTTCGCTGTTAATTTGTGCGACGCTAGTCCTAAGAACCGCGATGCCATTTGTTTCAAACTTGAGGTAAGCACTAATGTTGTTCGTTTCAATGTATGCCACCAAGATAAAAGTCTTGTAATAGATGCTCTCATATACATGCAAAGTGAGTGAAATTTTAAAACGCTCATTTCTGCTCACTTAGCGTTTTGAAGAGGAAGAAACTGTTGGCGACTGATGAAGAATAAGAGGGTTTGCAGAGTTGCCGGCTAGTGATTTTAATTATGGTACATTGAGCGTGCAAACAATATAATACTCGGCATATGTCATCAATGACTCATCAAAATCGAGCGATATCTCGTATTTGAGCTCTTTGATTGTGGATCAAAATTCATGATGAGTTTTTATTGGCGTATTTTATTCATGGAATTCTGAAATATGCCTGCAAATGATCGAGATACTGACACACACATTTCGTATTGTAAACGGCTCATTAATAAACGAGCGTTTTGGAATAGAGCGCATCATGCTGGGGCTGTCGATCACGATATGGGGTACTGTGAGTTGATGTTTCACTCAGTAATTTTGATGATTGAGAGAAGATATTGGAGGGTCTTTTGAGTCAGGAACTTTTGAGCTGTGCACTGAAACTTTGTTTGGGAATAAAAACGATAACTCATTGATTCATATTCCCATCAGTTGCATGTTTCGCTTTTAGGAAAAAACTGAGTGTGAGTGAGTAGACACCATTTCGACGCTCACTCATGGCTCATATTTTGTGAGTGTGTGTTCCTGATATGGTTTGAATTTTTGAGAGGTTTTGCGGATCTCAAATATTTTATTTACGGAAACTAAAATATTATTACTGAAATATTTCCGAAAATTCGTAAATTCTCACTCGGACTTTGTTCAGGCTTCTATTTCGGTCAGAAATTTGGACATAGAGGTGGTAACACATTTAAATTGTTTCCGCTCATGAAATGCCTCATTTTGAGGAATTATGATCTTAAATGGGGAATTTAACTCACTCAAACGTAGATGCTGTTAGTGAGTTCATTGGGGGCTGCAAATCGGTCAAGCTATTGTATATGATGAGACAAAAGATTTTGTAATGTTTTTCGGGACGAAAATTGACCAGTTGCGTGTTCAAATCCCAAAACATGAATTTATTTAGAAATTCAGAAAATCACTCATTTCACATTCTTCAGTGCCGAAATTTGCATGATACGTGAGGATGTAGATATGTGATAGCATTTCTTTCGTCTTCAGCAAGTGGGAGTTATCTAAGATATTGATTTTTTTTCATTTTCAATGATGATGCATCGGTGAACTCGGTCAACAATTGAGTGAAATTTTAATTAGGCATATCTTTTTCTGCATTGAAGCTATATGTCCGATATTTTGATACAACGTAGATATGAATGAGTAGTGTCTATATTGACATTTTGAGAACGGTGCAAATGATATTTTGGGGAAAATGAGTAATTTTCTAAAATTCCATACTTGTTTAATTTGACGATTTGGGGTACTTAGAAATAAGCTAGAAACTTCATTTTGGGCTCAAATGAAGCGGAATCCAAAGCAGGGTGTGAATTATGGGGTTAAAATTTTTTTCATTCATTAATTTTTGATATATGAACAAATGAGTTTTTAAAAATGTTTTGGCCGTTATTTCGTCATTGGAACGTGTTTTGAACCGTTTTTGGGGCCAAATGGGACATTTCGACTTGTGCAATGACCACGCATTTGAAAAAATTGGGAAAAATTCGATAAAAGTCCACGGATATTAAAATGTTATTTTCAATGGAAATACGCTAAAAAATGAGAATCGCTGCAACTACCAATTTGATCACTATACAGACAGATACTTTTAGGGCCGTTAGTAAACTCTACGGGGTGAATACGCTAAAAATGCGTAAAAATGGCACAAAAATTGTATTTTTCAGAGTTTGGAAGTGATTCGAAGTAAATGCAGTGTCCCTCGAGTTAGACTAATATCTGAGCAACAATTATGCCGCTCGGCGAGTTGCGTAGCGCTCGTCGAGCGGCCCCAAAACTTAAGCTCGATTTACTCGACCCCTGAATTTAACGCGCGACAGCGCGTTCCCCAATGATTATCTGTAAGGAGCTGAACAGGTGTCGATATTTTTCTATTAAACGAGAATTATCTTTGGTTTTGATGCCGGATTGCGGTTGTAGTTCCATTTAGTGATTTTTATTTTATTGATGATTTATTGATGTTTAGTTTTTGATTGTTGCGGGATTGGATTATTTAAAGGCTCTGCATGAATAACTGAGACGCCATCTGATGTGTGGTGATTTACAGCTAATTCACATCAATTATTCCTGGAAACAAATATATTTCAGATTTTTGGGATTCATTTGAGAGTGTTGATAGTAATTGGATCTGTTATGAAGTTGGTGAGTATTTGGCGTTTTCTGTTGAAGGTTTCAAATGAATTTTCAGAACGAAAGGTTTGTATCGCTTTTGAAACTGAGTAATCTATTTTGATTTGAGAGGTAGCAATTTTTGTGGGTTATGGGAAGCCAAATTTTCGTGCGTCTGTGTTTGGTAAAATTTCGAATAGCTTTTAAAGAATATATTTTTTTTAACCGCATGTATAAGTAAAATTTTGAATGAGGCTTATTTAATTCAACTTGGGACCGGGAATTGTTTAATATGTTCTGGTCGAATGGACAATCATATTTATAGGGTTTTAAGTATGTTCGACCGGAGGTTAATTCTGGATTTTACACTGAAAGTTCCCTTTCTTCTTGACTCGGTTTAGAATATTGTGAAGCAACTTACAGTCGATCTTCATGTAAGGGTTTTAGGTAATTTTAAGTTTTGATTTAGGTGAAGGTATTCCATTCTTTGCAGCATAGGTTGAATTCCGTTGGGTGAATTGATACGAAACAGAGGTTGGACGACAAGTTAGATGGAATAAAATAAGAGAGGTCAAAAATTCAACAATAAAATATGATAGAATAGGTTTTCTTTTCTACTCAGGATAAAATAGCTTTGGTTGGTTTAGAATAGACTAGGTTGGGTTAGATTAGACTAGGTTGGGTTATATTAGTTTAGGTTGGCTTAGATTAGTTTAGGTTGGGTTAGATTAGTTTAGGTTGGGTTAGATTAGTTTAGGTTGGGGTAATAATATAAGACGTTTCCATCTGATTGATTTGTTAAGGATGTGTTATTCATAAGAAGAGGTCGAAGAAATGATTTTTGACCTGTAAATACATGGTTGGGGAGTTCTATACATGGTATTTGTTAATGGTATCGGAAAATGAATTGATGTTGGTGTTTGAAAGTTCAACATAGAGCATAGAGTGAAGGAAAATGCAGATATCGTTTTGTGATTTGAGACGATGGTGTATCTGATTGTGTTGGATAATTGTGGTTATTTTTAGAAGTGTGCACTGCATGTGTGTGTGTATGTGTGTGTGTGTGTGTGGGAGTGTGTGTAAGAGTGTGAATGTTTGGGGTTATGAGGTGTTTGTGTGTGTTTGTGTGTGTGTGTGTGGTCCGCCCCCGGTCTGTGCTGGTTTTTGCGCGGGCGGACCTCTCTTTGAGGTTCCGAAGGAAAACTAAAAAAAAAATGCGCAAAAAAAAAAAAAAAAAAAATTTCATAAAAATCTGGGTGGCCGCGCCGAGTAAAGAAGGACTGTAGTGCGTACGTGTAGTGCATGGGCGCATTCTCGGAAACGGCTGGTCCCAGCGCGCTCAAATTTGGTGAGCAGAAAGACCCCCATCTCGACATTATCTGTGCCAAGTTTCGTTTCGATCGTGCGAAAATTTTAAATTTAATGAAGGTTCAATGGTGAAAAATAGCCAAAAATTGCACTTTTTCAAACTGCTGCCAAACATACTTAGAATGCACCTAGGCGGCCCAAATTACAGGATGTGGTAGATAAAATGTTGGAGTAGGTGCTGAGGTTGCCATTTTGCGATACGTTGATAAAAAATATCCCTTTGAGCTCCTCAAAGTTGACCAAAAATTTTTTTTCGATTTCAGTCGAAATTTTGACATTCTTTATTGGACAAACTACGCAAGTTTGCAAACTCAAACTTTGATAGGTGATAGATTTTCAAAAGTTCTACTCACTATGAAATCAGCGGTTCTCAAAACGATCAAGTTTCGATGCAACTTTGGGACAAAAACTGACACGAAATTTCCGTGTGTTTGGGTGAGTTTCAAAACATGTTTGTCCGGGGTTTTGGTGATACTTGAGAGTTCGAGCAGTTGACATCTTATTCGAAAAGCTTGGTCCTAGTTGCAGCAAGTTTTACAGAGTGCCATCTTTCGAAATTCAAATTTTGTGCAACTTTAAAGTTGAAGTAAAAAAACGCGTTTTTTCAAAGGTCATTTTTGGCCGCCATTTGTGACGTTGTTTGACCGAGTGAGGACTTCAAAAGTTGATACCACCCAGATTTAAACTTTTTCTCAAAGGTATCAAGTTTACAGTTTGCCATGAGTGATGCTTTTCTCAAAAAAATGTCCCAAACACAAGCCCCAAACCCTCAAAAAACCGCCTCAAACTTGTTTGAGGAAAATGGGTGCGACCCACGAAAAACTTTATTTGACACTTTCTGCTCGGTTTTTGGTCGTACATACCACAATTCTTTTGCTGGTCGAATTTCGGCTTCGTTTGAGCGTCAGAATTTTTTTTCCATTTTTTCAGCTTATTTCGGATATTCGTCCCCCCCAAAAGCCCACTTGCTTACCTTCGACAGAGTTGAAAAAACACTTGAATGATGCGCCTCGACGAGACCTTTCGTTTGGTACCACGCTCAAAGTTGTAGCTCATCAAACTTTTGGAAAAAGTCCAAAAAACTAAAATTGGGGCTCAAATCTCGTGAATTTTTCTAAGTCCTTAGGGGTGAAATATTCGATCCCAATTTAAGGCCTTTAAAAGGCTTTTCATGGGTTTTCGACCACTCGCATGTCCAAGCAACGACAGGAAATTGATGTTTTCGTTAGTTTTGTTAAGAAATGAGTGCTTGATAATGATTTTTTCGATTTCGAAGTTTTACTCATTTTATGTCCATTTAGGCACTCGCAGCTATTTTTCAAGGCTTCGACAGTGTTACTAGAGTTGTTAGAAATATTTGTTCTCTTCGAAGTGACCCCGAAAACACGTATTTTTGAGCACTCATTTTTCACTCAATTAGAGTATGCATCAATTTTTACTTTTTTGATGCGTTTATCGACGTCCTACGAAAAAATTTATAGAGATGAAATGTGTTGAAAATTGCCGATTTACTCTATGGTAAAGTCTTTGCACCTCCGAAGGCTTGTTTGAAATTATTTTTTTCAAATCCAAAATTTCGAGTCGTAAAATTTACAAGTCCAGATGCTTAGAGACAAGGGGCCGATGACTGCCAGTCGACGTAATATTTGATATCGATTTTCTCTAAATGTTTCGATGTTTTAAACGTCAATTTTTGATGACTATAGCACATTATTTGAATGTTAAGAAATCCATTGATTGATACATACCAGAAAATGAGCTCATTTTTTTCTCGTAAATCGATTTCGCTGTTAATTTGTGCGACGCTAGTCCTAAGAACCGCGATGCCATTTGTTTCAAACTTGAGGTAAACACTAATGTTGTGCGTTTCAATGAATGTGACCATGCTAAAAGTGTTGTGGTAGATGCTCTCATATACATGCAAAGTGAGTGAAATTTTAAAACGCTCATTTCTGCTCACTTAGCGTTTTGAAGGGGAAGAAACTGTTGGCGACCGATGAAGAATAAGAGGGTTTGCAGAGTTGCCGGCTAGTGACTTTAGTTATGATACAATGATCATGCAAACAATATAATACTCGGCAAATGTCATCAATGACTCATCAAAATCGAGCGATATCTCGTATTTGAGCGCTTTGATTGTGTGTCAAAATTCATGATGAGTTTTTATTGGCGTATTTTATTCATGGAATTCTGAAATATGCCTGCAAATGGTCGAGATACTGACACACACATTTCGTATTGTAAAAGGCTCATTAATAAACGAGCGTTTTGGAATAGAGCGCATCATGCTGGGGCTGTCGATCACGATATGGGGTACTGTGAGTTGATGTTTCACTCACTAATTTTGATGATTGAGAGAAGATATTGGAGGGTGTTTTGAGTCAGGAACTTTTGAGCTGTGCACTGAAACTTTGTTTGGGAATAAGTGCGATAACTCATTGATTCATATTCCCATCAGTTGCATATTTCGCTTCTAGGAAAAACTGAGTGTGAGTGAGTAGACACCGTTTCGACGCTCACTCAGGGTTCATATTTTGTGAGTGTGTGTTCCTGATATGGATTGAATTTTTGAGAGGTTTTGCGGGTCTCAAATATTTTATTTACGGAAACTAAAATATTATTAGTGAAATATTTTCGAAAATTCGAAAATTCTCACTCGGACTTAGTTCAGGCTTCTATTTCGGTCAGTAATTGGGATTTAGGTGTGGTAACACATGAAAACTGTTTCCGCTCATGAAATGCCTCATTTTGAGGAATTATTCTCTTAAATGGGGAATTTCACTCATTCAAACGTAGATGCTGTTGGTGAGTTCATTGGGCGCTGCAAATCGGTCAAGCTATTGTGTTTGATGAGACGATGGATTTTGTAATGTTTTTCAGGACGAAAATTGACAAGTTGCGGGTTCAAATCCCAAAACATGAATTTATTTCGAAATTCGAAAAATCACTCATTTCGCTTAGTTCAGTGCCGAATTTTGCATGAAACTTGCATCATTGAGTACATAAGCGATAGCATTTCTTTCGTCTTAAGAAAGTGAGAATTGTGAAAGATATTGAATTTTTTTAATTTTCAATGATGATGCATCGGTGAACTAGGTCAGCAATTGAGTGAAATTTTAATTAGGCATATCTTTCTTTGCATCGAAGGTAGAAGTCCGAAATTTTGATACAACGTAGACATCAATGAGTAGTGTCTATATTGACATTTTGAGAACGGTACGAATGATATTTTGGGTAAAATGAGTAATTTTCTAAAATTCCATACTTGTTCAATTTGACGATTTAGGGTACTTAGAAATAAGCTAGAAACTTCATTTTAGGCTCAAATGAAGCAGAATCCAAAGCAGGGTGTGAATTAAGGTGGTAAAATTTTTTTATTCAATACTTTTTAAAATATGGACAAATGAGTTTTTAAAAACGTTTTGGCTGTTATTTCGTTATAGGAACTTGTTTTGAACCGTTTTTGAGGCCAAATGGGAAATTTCGACTTGTGCAATGACCACGCATTTGAAAAAATTAGAAAAAATTCGATGAAAGTCCACGGATATTAAAATGTAATTTTCAATGGAAATACGCTAAAAAATGAGAATCGCTGCAACTACCAATTTGATTACCATACAGACCGATACTTTTGGGGTTTTTAGTAAACTCTACGGGGTAAATACGCTAAAAATGCGTAAAAAGGACACAAAAATTGCATTTTTCTGAGTTTGAAAGTGATTCGAGGTAATTGCAGTGTCCCGCGAGTTTGACTAATATCTGAGTAACAATTATGCCGCTCGGCGAGTTGCGTAGCGCTCGTCGAGCGGCCCCAAAACTTAAGCTCGATTTACTCAACCCCTGAATTTAACGCGCGACAGCGCGTACCCCAATTATTATCTGTAAGTAGATGAACAGGTGTCGATGTTTTTCTATTAAACGAGAATTATCTTTGGTTTTGAATCCGGATTGCGATTGTAGTTTAATTTAGTAATGATTTTTATTTTATTGATGATTGATTGCTGTTTTCTTTTTGATTGTTGCGGGATTGGATTATTTAAGGGGCTCTGCACGAATAACTGAGACGCCATCTGATGAATGGTGATTTACAGAGACGCCATCAGATGTATGGTGATTTACAGCTAATTCACATCATTTATTCTTGGAAACAAATATATTTTAGAATTTTGGGGTTGTTTCGAGAATATTGATGATAATTGGATATGTCATGAAGTTGGTGAATATTTGGCGTTTTCTGTTGAAGGTTTCGAATGAATTTTCAGAACGAAAGGTTAGTATCGCCTTTTAATGTGAGTAATCTATTCTGATATGAGAGGTGGAAATTATTGTGGGTTATGGAAAGCCAAATTTTCGTACTCCTGGGTTCGGTGAAATCTTAAATAGCTTTCAGAGAATTTAATTATTTTTCCCGCATGTATAAGTATAATTTTGAATGAGGCTTATGTAATTGAACTCGGGTCTTGGTATTGTTTACTGCATTCTGGCCAAATGGACAATCAGATTTAGAGGATTTTATTCAGGTTCTACAGGAGGGTAATTCAGACTACGAATTTGTACTGAAATTTCACTATCTTCTTGACTCTGTTTAGAATATTGATTAGCAACCTGCCGTCGCTCATCATATTAGGGATTTAGCTAATTTTAGGCTTTGATTTAGGTGAAGGTATTTAATTTTTGCAGGGTAGGTTAAATTCCGTTGGGTAAATTGATTAGAAACAAAGGTCGGATGTTAAGTTAGATGGAATAAAATAGGAGTGGTCAAAAATTCAACAATAAAATGAGATTAATTGGGTAATCATATCCAGTCGGGATTAAATAGCTTTTGTTTGGTTAGATTTGACTAGGTTGGGTTAGATTAGTTTAGGTTGGGTTAATAATATAAGACGTTGCCACATGATTGATTTGGTGAGGATGTGTTTTTCATAAAAAGAGGTCGGTTAAATGATTTTTGATCTGTAAATATATGGTTAGGTAAATTGTACGCTTGGTATTTGTTAATGGTATCGGAAAATGAATTGATGTTGGTGTTTGAAAGTTTAACATAGAGCGTAGAGAGGAATATTTTGTACGTATCGCTCTGTGATTTGAGACGATGGTGTATCTGATTGTGTTGGATAATTGTGGTTATTTTTAAAAGTGTGCTTGGCATGTATTTGTGTATGTGTGTGTGTGTGTGTGGGAGTGTGTGTAGAGTGTGAGCGTTGGGATGATGGGGTGTGTGTGTGTTTGTGTGTGTGTGTTTGTGGTCCGCCCCCGGTCTGTGCTGGTTTTTGCGCGGGCGGACCCTCGCAGAGGTTCCGGAGGAAAACTGAAACTAAATAGCGCAAAAAGAAAAAAAAAAAAAAAAAAAAAAATTCTGGTCGACCGCGTTGAGTTCCGGACAGGTGGCATATATACCGGATCTGGCGTGAGCACAAGAGCGAGCCCCTAGAACGCGTGGTCGCAGCGCGCTCAAATTCGGTGAGCAGAAAGACGACCATCTCGATATTACCCGTGCCAAGTTTCGTTTCGATCGTGCAAGAACTTTTCATTCAATGGCGGAAAAATGGTCAAAAATCGCCGAAAATTGAGCTTTTTCAAACTGCTGCCAAACATACTTAGAATGCACTTAGGTGGCTCAAATTACAGGATGTGGTAGATGAAATGTTCGAGTAGGTGCTCAGGTTGCCATTTTGCGATACGTTAATAAAAAGTATCCCTTTGAGCTCCTCAAAGTTGACCAAAAATTTTTTTTCGATTTCAGTCGAAATTTTGACATTTTTTATTGGACAAACTACGCAAGTTTGCAAACTCAAACTTTGATAGGTGATAGATTTTTGAAAGTTCTACTCACTATAAAATCAGCGGTTCTCAAAACGATCAAGTTTGGACGCAACTTTGGAACAAAAATTGACACGAAATTTCCGTGAGTTTGGGTGAGTTTCAAAACATGTTTGTCCGGGGTTTTGGTGATACTTGAGAGTTCGAGCAGTTGACATCTTATTTGAAAAGCTTGGTCCTAGTTGCAGCAAGTTTTACAGAGTGCCATCTTTCGAAATTCAAATTTTGTGCAACTTTAAAGTTGAAGTAAAAAAACGCGTTTTTTCAAAGGTCATTTTTGGCCGCCATTTGTGACGTTGTTTGACCGAGTGGGAACTCCAAAAGTTGATACCACCCAGATTTGAACTTTTTCTCAAAGTTATCAAGTTTACAATTCGCCATGATTGATGCTTTTCTCAAAAAATTGTCCCAAACACAACCCCCAAACCCTCAAAAAAACCGCCTCAAACTTGTTTGAGGAAAATGGGTGGGACCCACGAAAAACTTTATTTAACATTTTTTGCGAGTTTTTGGATGCTACATACGAAAAAAGTTTTGTGGAAAGATCCCTCGAAAATTTTTTTCGTTTTATTGAATTTTGCGACTTTAACATTAAAATGGCACATTCCATCTCTTCTAAGGCCTCCTTTTTCATGCCTCAGGATATCGAAATTCTTATGAGTGATGCGCCTCAGCGAGACCTTTCGTTTGGTACCAAACTTAAAGTTGTAGCTCAACAAACTTTTGAGAAAAATCCAAAAAACTAAAATTGGGGCTCAAATCGCGTGAATTTTTCTAAGTCCTTGGGGTGAAATATTCGATCTCAATTTAAGGCCTCTATAAGGCTTTTCATGGATTTTCGACCACACCCATGTTTAAGTAATGACAGAAAATTGATGTTTTCGTTAGTTTTGTTAAGAAATGAGTGCTTGATAATGATTTTTTCGATTTCGAAGTTTTACTCATTTTATACCCATTTAGGGACTCGCAGCCATTTTTCGAGGCATCGAGAGTGTTGCTAGAGTTGTTAAAAATATTTGTTCTCTTGGAAAGGAACTCGACAACACGTATTTTTGAGCACTCATTTTTCACTCAATTAGAGTATGCATCAATTTTTACTTTTTTCATGCGTTTATCGACGTCCTACGAAAAAATTTATAGAGATGAAATGTGTTGCAAATTGCCGATTTACCCTATGGTAGAGTCTTTGCACCTCCGAAGGCTTGTTTGAAATAATTTTTTTCAAATCCAAAATTTCGAGTCGTAAAATTTACAAGTCCAGATGCTTAGAGACAAGGGGCCGATGACTGCAAGTCGACGTAATATTTGATATCGATTTTCTCTAAATGTTTCGATGTTTCAAACGTCAATTTTTGATGACTATAGCACATTATTTGAATGTTAAGAAATCCATTGATTGATACATACCAGAAAATGAGCTCATTTTTTTTTCGTACATCGATTTCGCTGTTAATTTGTGCGACGCTGGTCCTATAGGAGTCGCGATGCCATTGGTTTCACATTTGGGGTGAGCACTAATGTTGTGCGTTTCAATGAATGCCACCATGATAAAAGTGTTGTAGTAGATGCTCTCATATATATGCAAAGTGAGTGAAATTTTAAAACGCTCATTTCTGCTCACTTTGCGTTTGAAGAGGAAGAAACTGTTGGCGACTGATGAAGAATAAGAGGGTTTGCAGAGTTGCCGGCTAGTGATTTTAGTTATGGTACATTGAGCGTGCAAACAATATAATACTCGGCATATGTCATCAATGACTCATCAAAATCGAGCGATATCTCGTATTTGAGCTCTTTAATTGTGGGTCAAAATTCATGATGAGTTTTTATGGCGTATTTTATTCATGGAATTTTGAAATATGCCTGCAAATGGTCGAGATACTGATACACACATTTCGTATTGGAAACGGCTCATTAATAAACAAGCGTTTTGGAATAGAGCGCATCATGCTGGGGCTGTCGATCACGATATGGGGTACTGTGAGTTGATGTTTCACTCATTAATTTTGATGATTGAGAGAAGATATTGGAAGGTGTTTTGAGTCAGGAACTTTTGAGCTGTGCACTGAAACTTTGTTTGGGAATAAGTGCGATAACTCATTGATTCATATTCCCATCAGTTGCATATTTCGCTTCTGGAAAAACTGAGTGTGAGTGAGTAGACACCGTTTCGACGCTCACTCAGGGTTCATATTTTGTGAGTGTGTGTTCCTGATATGGATTGAATTTTTGAGAGGTTTTGCGGGTCTCAAATATTTTATTTACGGAAACTAAAATATTATTAGTGAAATATTTTCGAAAATTCGAAAATTCTCACTCGGACTTAGTTCAGGCTTCTATTTCGGTCAGTAATTGGGATTTAGGTGTGGTAACACATGAAAATTGTTTCCGCTCATGAAATGCCTCATTTTGAGGAATTATTCTCTTAAATGGGGAATTTCACTCATTCAAACGTAGATGCTGTTGGTGAGTTCATTGGGCGCTGCAAATCGGTCAAGCTATTGTGTTTGATGAGACGATGGATTTTGTAATGTTTTTCAGGACGAAAATTGACAAGTTGCGGGTTCAAATCCCAAAACATGAATTTATTTCGAAATTCGAAAAATCACTCATTTCGCTTAGTTCAGTGCCGAATTTTGCATGAAACTTGCATCATTGAGTACATAAGCGATAGCATTTCTTTCGTCTTAAGAAAATGAGAATTGTGAAAGATATTGAATTTTTTTAATTTTCAATGATGATGCATCGGTGAACTAGGTCAGCAATTGAGTGAAATTTTAATTAGGCATATCTTTCTTTGCATTGAAGGTAGAAGTCCGAAATTTTGATACAACGTAGACATCAATGAGTAGTGTCTATATTGACATTTTGAGAACGGTCCAAATGATATTTTGGGGAAAATGAGTAATTTTCTAAAATTCCATACTTGTTTAATTTGACGATTTAGGGGTACTTAGAAATAAGCTAGAAACTTCATTTTGGGCTCAAATGAAGCGGAATCCAAAGCAGGGTCTGAATTATGGTGTTAAAAATTTTTTTATTCATTATTTTTTATTATATGGACAAATGAGTTTTTAAGAATGTTTTGGTCGTTATTTCGTCATTGGAACGTGTTTTGAACCGTTTTTGGGGCCAAATGGGAAATTTAGACTTGTGCAATGACCACGCATTTGAAAAAATTAGAAAAAATTCGATAAAAGTCCACGGATATTAAAATGTAATTTTCAATGGAAATACGCTAAAGAATGAGAATCGCTGCAACTACCAATTTGATTACCATACAGACCGATACTTTTGGGGTTTTTAGTAAACTCTACGGGGTAAATACGGTAAAAATGCGTAAAAAGGACACAAAAATTGCATTTTTCAGAGTTTGAAAGTGATTCGAGGTAATTGCAGTGTCCCGCGAGTTTGACTAATATCTGAGTAACAATTATGCCGCTCGGCGAGTTGCGTAGCGCTCGTCGAGCGGCCCCTAAAATTTAAGCTCGATTTACTCAACCCCTGAATTTAACGCGCGACAGCGCGTACCCCAATTATTATCTGTAAGGAGATGAACAGGTGTCGATGTTTTTCTATTAAACGAGAATTATCTTTGGTTTTGAATCCGGATTGCGATTGTAGTTTAATTTAGTAATGATTTTTATTTTATTGATGATTGATTGCTGTTTTCTTTTTGATTGTTGCGGGATTGGATTATTTAAGGGGCTCTGCACGAATAACTGAGACGCCATCTGATGAATGGTGATTTACAGAGACGCCATCAGATGTATGGTGATTTACAGCTAATTCACATCATTTATTCTTGGAAACAAATATATTTTAGAATTTTGGGGTTGTTTCGAGAATATTGATTATAATTGGATATGTCATGAAGTTGGTGAATATTTGGCGTTTTCTGTTGAAGGTTTCGAATGAATTTTCAGAACGAAAGGTTAGTATCGCCTTTTAATGTGAGTAATCTATTCTGATATGAGAGGTGGAAATTATTGTGGGTTATGGAAAGCCAAATTTTCGTACTCCTGGGTTCGGTGAAATCTTAAATAGCTTTCAGAGAATTTAATTATTTTTCCCGCATGTATAAGTATAATTTTGAATGAGGCTTATGTAATTGAACTCGGGTCTTGGTATTGTTTACTGCATTCTGGCCAAATGGACAATCAGATTTCGAGGATTTTATTCAGGTTCTACAGGAGGGTAATTCAGACTACGAATTTGTACTGAAATTTCACTATCTTCTTGACTCTGTTTAGAATATTGATTAGCAACCTGCCGTCGCTCATCATATTAGGGATTTAGCTAATTTTAGGCTTTGATTTAGGTGAAGGTATTTAATTTTTGCAGGGTAGGTTAAATTCCGTTGGGTAAATTGATTAGAAACAAAGGTCGGATGTTAAGTTAGATGGAATAAAATAGGAGTGGTCAAAAATTCAACAATAAAATGAGATTAATTGGGTAATCATATCCAGTCGGGATTAAATAGCTTTTGTTTGGTTAGATTTGACTAGGTTGGGTTAGATTAGTTTAGGTTGGGTTAATAATATAAGACGTTGCCACATGATTGATTTGGTGAGGATGTGTTTTTCATAAAAAGAGGTCGGTTAAATGATTTTTGATCTGTAAATATATGGTTAGGTAAATTGTACACTTGGTATTTGTTAATGGTATCGGAAAATGAATTGATGTTGGTGTTTGAAAGTTTAACATAGAGCGTAGAGAGGAATATTTTGTACGTATCGCTCTGTGATTTGAGACGATGGTGTATCTGATTGTGCTGGATAATTGTGGTTATTTTTACAAGTGTGCTTGGCATGTATTTGTGTATGTGTGTGTGTGTGTGTGGGAGTGTGTGTAAGAGTGTGAATGTTTGGGGTTATGAGGTGTTTGTGTGTGTGTGGGTGTGTGTGTGTGTGGTCCGCCCCCGGTCTG